>JAODKL010000009.1:8479407-8502668 GCA_026780765.1 Petrocephalus schoutedeni
AAGCGCCCTGGGACAACTCTGTTGTGAAGGGCGCTATATAAAAATAAACTGAATTGAATTGAATTGAATTGAAAAGTTCTTCCAGTAGTTCACCAAGATTTACAGAATTTACAGATATAGAAAAGTAGAATAACAGTATTTACATGCGTGTTATTCATTATTTGTTCCTACAATATTTCCTTCAGTGGTTGACCAGTGTGAAGGTCAAATGAACGCAGGCGGACTCCTTTGACTTGAGCATTTCTGCTCCGAGCATGCTTATGGCCACCTGTGTGTACAATATGAAACTGAAAAAAGCATCTTAAACAACCCAGTTTGCTTTGGTAGCTGACAGTTCGGAGGCTAAACGACAGATGGCAACTGACAGCCATTCTGCTCAAACACATGGCCTCACCTCGGCTCTGCACACCCCATGGGCAGTCTGCAGCTACCTGCACATGCAGCTTTTTAATTCCACCAGCTATTTTCCACAAGCTACCTGAGCAAATAACAGATTACATGTTCCCTGTTGTATTGTAAAACAATGCTTTTTGAAGGTGCCGTAGAATGCATTTTGTTTTTTAATATTTTAAATTGTTTTCTTTTTGGGGGGCTCATTAATACATTGATGAACTCTGGACTGATTGGTTGGTTGACAGTGAGACACTATAATGCCTCACACAGAACCAACATCACTACAGTCATATGCAACATAATGACAGACCTCATTTACAATGGTGGTCCTATAAGATTATAATACACAAACCTATTGCCAGTCGTGTAAAAGTATAACATACAATTATATACGGCACACAATTCTTGATATTCATGCTGAGGCACAACATTAGAATTATAACTCTGTTCTTAGCACTGGAACAGGAACATTGTAATTATTTTACATCTCACTCAACCAATGATTTAACAATACTAGCGTCAACCATGCAAATTTTATGAAGACCGCCAAACAGTAGGCTGAGCAGCTCTTCGGTGTGTTGTTTTAAATTTTTCCTTTTATAATGCATCGATTACATATTTGTTTAGCTAACAAAACATAGGTTACAGTACAAAAGCCTCCTGTCAATGTCAGCATCAAAGACTCATTAACGCTGTTTACTACTCCCCTACTAACCTGGGGTAGCAACTTATATAGTTGGAACCATGCAGCTGAACGATTTCAGCTAGGGGTGTAACAACTGACAAAAGATACAGTTTGACATACAGAACCATGGTTCTGGGTTGATTCAATACAAATTCAGTACAGCAGTGAAAACTGAATTTGTTTTGAGATGTGTTTATTTGCATATTTAATACAAGAAAGAAAGCGAGAAAACATTTTGCAGGTTGTGCACATCCATTGGGCTTGAAAGAGGGCTGGCGTAGGTCAGGTATGGGAACACAGTTAAAACTGTTACGTAACAATTTCTTTAAACAGCCCGTATGTCAGTTCCATGTAACAAATGCGCCATATTCCATGAGTGTCCAACTCCAGCCCTGGAGGGCCACAATGCAACAGTTTGCAGATTTCCCCGCTCAAAAACATCTTAATCAGCCAATTATCAGGTTTAATATGCATGTTTGAGCAGGAAAATCTGCAAACTATGTTGTATTCTGGACATGCAGGACTGGCGTTGGGCACCCCTGCCTTATTCAAGTATGCAGAGGTAAAATCAGATCTTCAGTCTATGGCATCTTTAAACAAGTGAGTCATTATTGTTCTCAGACCCGGAAACAAAACTCTGCAGATACAAACTGCAGTATTCAAATTTTTGTTTAACAAGTGAAAGCGGAACTTCTCAGGGAAGCACCATAGCATATTGTAACTTACTGTGTACTGTGAAATTTAACACTGCCGAAATCTTGTTTTTGGACAAGATAGAAATTGGCATGTGATGCATGCCAGAGATGTCACAATGCTGCCTACAGACAGAGGAATTCAAACCAAAAACCAACCGCCTCACTCAACTCTGCTTCCATCCAAAAAACATTTGGATGCCAACCTGCCAAAACCTAGAACTACTAAACAAGTTTGAAAGATAACCCCTAATCTCATCATATAATGACACTGAGGGAAAAGCAGATTTAACTACAGGGGAAAACATTTGAAGATCTGGGTTACCTATATATAATTTTAGTCACTAGAGCGGGTGGTTCACACAGGCCCCAGAGCAAGGGGGAAGACCTCATGTTTAAGTAAAAATAAAACGAATATAAATAATTCAGAACAAGACAGGCAAAGAGAAAAGGTAGATAAAAACTGTTGCAGGGATGCTTTGCATTAGGCCCCACTGCTCCATCTCACCTATTCATAAGGAGAGATAAACACACACATAAATCTGCACAAGGGCTCCTGAAGCAGCATGGGACTGAGGTACGAAACTCCAGCAGCTGGCCATTTATTAAACAGCCACCACTTATCACTGGTAACAGGGGAGAAATGAAGGCATACATTTAGCATGGGTAAACAGCCTACTTTAATGACTAAAGCCATTTTTAATCATTTTAGCTCACATAGAACTGGTCAGTGTCCATCATGCAGTGTCAATGCAGGTCACAGAAGGCTGAGCAATTCATGAAACCCAAACCTAGGGATCTGGCATCTGGCCAGAAAGTCAGACTAGATCTCTTCAGTGTTGGCTGTCCCACCTTTTAGTAGCTGAATTAGGGGAACTTAATTATTACAGTGCATGCATTTTCAATTAAGAAATTATACCATTCAAAATATTAGAAATCATTTGAAAAGGCACACAAAGAAAATACAGTGGGACTGAAAATCACTGTGTTCTGAGGAATTTTGCCAACACATTGAAAGCTCTTTCATAAAAGATGTAGCAGTGTTTTCAGCCAGTGTTTGCAGGGAGCACCACTGAGCCAAGGACAGACACACTGCCTCAGACATGCTGCTTTCCATTTATTTTGATGTGAAAATGTGTGCCATCAGTACATCAAAATGCACAACCTGACGCTAAATGCTGCAGACAGCATTCTGTGTAACGCACCCAAATCCTGAGCCCCAACCCCGCTGTATGCAAGACGTGTGCACATCTTCTCCATGTGTCGCTGGTTTTCCACAGGCTCTCTCATTTCTTCCAGCAGACTAAACATACGCAGAGTCAGACAAACTGAAAACCCTAAACTGTCTGCATTGTGTAGTTATGTAGATGGTTATGTAGATGAGATGGACTGACATTCCGTCCAGGGCTCTTGTCGCCTTGTGGGTTAGCCTGTAGTCCAGGGGTGGCCAATCTTATCCACAAAGGGCCGTTATGTGTGCAGGTTTTTGCTGCAACTCCCTAATTAGATTACTAATTAGAGGCCTGATTGGCTGAAGAGTCCTCACACCTGGGTTTGAACAGCTGATGTAAAAAGGTTATCCCAAAAACCTGCATACACAATGGCCCTTTGCGGATAAGATTGGACACCCCTGCTGTAGACTAACTACATAAGTGGCTAAAAGTAATACAGCTTTGAATAAAACCATCACTGATAATTAGGGGCGGGCATAATCAATCAATTATTGATTAATTGATCATTGAGAAATTTGTCAATCAAGTGGACTTTGATAATGTTCGTGTCAACATTATACTGAAGTAATGTAATGGGTTTCACTACATGGCAGCAACCACCCAAGGGCGCAATTAGTTTCTGCACGACTACGTTTCTGCCTAAATGAGCCACCATAGAAATTGGGAGGAAACATGAGGAGAGCAAAGCTAGGTTTGGTGCGTGACCATTAAAAAATAAAGTTCATTGTAAATACGGCAAAGCCATATACCTACAAGACAGCATCTCCAATGATGTACCATTTGAACAGCGCACACCCAACCCTGATTAATGAATCGCCCTCGAAACCTACCATATCCTCGAGTCAGTACCTCTGCATCCCCACTACTGCAGTATGCGGAGAAGGTGCTTTCAGCAGCGGGACTGGCTGTGACTAGGCTGCGTTCACGTCTCACTCCCGAGCACGTTAACGTGCTCATATTTTTAAGTAAAAAATCAGTAGGCTGGTGTGAGTTAATTTTGTTAAATGAGTGTACCTTAGGCACTGCTGCCAATATCATTGTTGTTTTTTGTTAAGATGATTTCTGAAATATTGTTTATTCATTATTAAATATTTCATTATGGAAAATATGCTCTCTTGTATATTCTGTATTTTCCATAGAAAATCATTGTGGTAACACTGCTCAGAGTCACGTTGAAGTCCCAAGGGGAGGACGAGCCTTTCGTTGCCATAATCGTTTTATTATTTAAAAAACACAACAGCAATTTGACATGCACTTGTCAGTTCTTTGTCACTACCGGTTTTCTGGGTTTTCTGCAGAAAACCTGACTTCCACGCGCACTTGCATTTTTATTTTTGCAATATAACATTGAAGTTTTTCCATCGTGAAAGTGCAAATGAGTGGAAAGATGCCCTGTATAACAATGCACAGAAAACTCCTGCTTAGGGCCAGCTATCCGGCACACTACAATATAAAAAAATATGATTAATTGATCATTGATAATTGATTCATTAAGTTTATTCAAATGCCCATCCCCACTGATAATTATATTTGATGAAAGATATAGAGTTTAAGGCAGTTTAAATTAGTGATATTTTATGACCTACTGTATTTTGGTTCAAAAGTGAAGTGGCCTTCCCATTTTCAAATGCAGTATAATGTATGCATAGCCATACTATGCATACATAATACCTCAGTATTTGAGAGTATCTTCAAAATACTATTCCAGTATCTTGGCCAGTTGGGGGGGGGGCAATGAAAATACCACAGTATACTAAAAATATACTGAAAAGGTTGAGAAAAGACCCATGAAATATGTTCTGGGTTATTGCAGTAATGAGAGTTTCTGGTGAGGCCCACCATCACCAAAGCCACATGTATTCTCCTTCCTAGGAATACAATGACCAAGGTACACTCCCCTGCAATCTGACACTTTCCTGAGCAATTCAACATTAAAATTACAGCCATAGAAATACAAAGCACTTTAGAATGGAATTAAATACGAAGAATAACATTACTTTCAGTGGCAGGCTGGCAAATCTAGCACTCAGATGAGAGCAGCTGACATGACACACTATTAGTGTGATTGCCAGCTTACGAGAATCAATGGCTTTCCACGTTAGCTTTTTGTCAAATAAACCACTTTGAAACACAGTGGTGGTATGAAATATGAAATTTATAGCGGAATGTTAGCTGCTCTACCTCAGACCACTTCATCCACTCTACCGTGAGGGAATAACGCCGGGGTGAAGGGGGGCATAATAGGAAAATGGGAAAAATTGGAAATGGTAAAAGAAACATAATAATAATAATAATTGTAATAAAAATAAAAAAGGAAAACAGACCAGAATCTGCCGTTATAGTATAAAACCGGCAGCTTGACTTTCTCAAGGGCACCCAAGGCCCATCTTCCAGAGATAAAGCCACTTCCACATAGCCCTCAAACTGAGCCCGCGCAGACTGGCTGGTACAAAGCTCCAACTGTAATTACAAGTGGTTGCCATTTAAAGTAGAATGACTAGCTTAGAATACGAAAACAAAATCGGACGAGAGGGTGCAGTTTGCGAGACAGGATGACCATCCTGGAATAACAAAGCTACGTAAGAATAGAGATTGCACTGCTAAAAGAACCCGGAAAAGGATGTTTTGTGGAAAATGCACCTTTCATTGCTTTCATACCTGAAAAACACCAACAATGACATCCAGCCACAGCCGAAATGGTAGACTCTTAAAAAAACTGCTTAGCAGTACTTAAATTAGTTCATTACATCCATGCAACATACACCATGAATTACACTACTTAACATCCTACTCATGTACGAAACATGAAAAATTTACTCGCACAAGGACTAATGAACAGCATCTCACCAATAAAATACATATACTTCATAAATCAAGTTAAATGAGTATTGGTGCATCCTAAAAAGCCTTCCTCTATTCATCACTCACCGAAATGGTGACAATTCATGACAACAAAAACATGTTCAATTCTTTTACAGTTTTAGTCAAGTAGTCACCTTTATGATGGACACCATTGATGGCATGACGCTTGGGGACTATTGTACCATTTATCAGAAATACATATCCAACCTGAGAACAACCTGACTAAAGCGTTGGTTTAGGTCTAATTAATAATTTTCAAGTAAAGTACAAGGAAGTTGCTTAGTATCTCTCAGGCCTCAATTTGCAGATATTCTCTAAGGAAAAGGAATAAATGATCAAACGTTTTAAAATTTGGTTTTAATTTGTCGTGCAGACTACTTAAAACAAACCAAAGCAGAAATGCTCATGTTCATGTTCATAGTCCACAAGCTAACCATTAAAACTCGTGTGAACATTAAGTAGTACACATCAATGATATAATTATGTTTATTTAAAGCAACAAATGCATACATGACATTTACGATGAAAAACTTTATAATGGTACATGTTGGCGAGTACAGGCTCTCTCATTAGTATAATATTCCAAGTAGAGTGAGCTACAACTACAAAATAAAAATGTCCAACAAAACCATAAATCAACAGCAACAACAACCTAAAGGAGTACTGGACAGGGTCCAGTTTACAGTTTCCTATTTTAGCAGTGTTTTTTCCTGCTTTCTCCAAGGATATGGGGGCCCATAAAGCTCAAACAGCCAAATTAGATGAACATGAACAGCAAACAGCCACAGAAAGAGAACAATTGGCTATAATAGGACACTTCCTACCTGTGACAAGGCTGCCCATATAAAAACACCACAGCACTTTAAAAAGGGACAAAATGGAGGGCCAATGTTATCGGGAAAATCACAGCAGACAGACAGGTTTAAAAACCCTGAAAGACTCACCCAAAATCGCTCACCCCAAGCACAAACGAAAGCAAAGGTAACCATTATTTTCCCCACAAGCAAAAAACAAGTGAAATCTGAATTTAAGAACCCAGAAGTAGAAAACTGGTTACTAGTGGGCAAGGAAACGTATCCTCATTTGGAAAACAAAACCTACATTATTCATGCTAGAACTACTGTGTACTGCGAGTGTGAAATAAGCATAACAGCAATGTCCTCCTGTGAAGCATGCCAGCACTTGCTAGGCCGCACTTTCGTAAACGCTTCACTGTGAAACGACACACCCATTTCCAGGAACCCAGATGCCACCGCCCTTTATTAGCTCAATGAAGCCTATGACAGGGCCCACAGGATTTCTACAGCTAAATCAACCTCAGAAGACATATCCGGCCCAGTTTGCAAAGTACCCATTTAAATAACAGACAAAATATACCAAACAACAATACTTTTTCCTGTGCTAGATAACATCAGAAAGTTATGTAATGCACTGGTTAGTTCATCCGTTAGTGTTTTGGCTTTATGCAATCAATTAGTGATGTCAAAGGCCTTCATATGGACCATCATTTTCATCTGCATAGCCCAGCAATAAATACAGTGTAAATCTTTCATCAATACCCAACCAAAGAGGGCTAAAGCATGTCTGAACCAGTTTTTTTAAACTATCATGAATTCAACATTTAGTGTCTTTGTAAGAACATGTTTAGAAACAAGCACTCACAAAGCCTGACACTGGGCTAGACAGCAGCCTGTCTGGGCCAATAACTTGACTTTCCAGGCCAAGGGGAAGGAAACCCCCACCCTCTGATCAGGCTTCATACAGCGCTTCAGAACCCCTCACTTCAATTGATACAAATACATTGCAAACATATTTTATAAACAGGAGTTAGCATACTTCCTGGCAGCTACAAACAAAGGTATTCCTGCAAACCCAAGCGAAAGGTCAGCAGGCCACAGCGAAGGCAGTTCAGACACTTCATGCTTCTAACTGCATTCATACATAATACAACATTTATATACCTATATTTCATGTTTCTTGAGCATATCAACTGTAATTTATAATCCAATAAAATCAACCTGTGTCTTATGCTTGCAGCCATTTGGAAAATGTTCTGTTCTTAGTGATACTGATAGTTACAGCTGGGAATTAGCAGGGCAAGAGGCCTTCCAGCACTGCAGCATTTTTAGCATGGCTGCAGATCATGCATAATGAATAACGAAAATCACTGTTAAAATGCAGCAAATCTTGGATTGAAGAGTAAAAAACTTGAAAATAAATTGTAAAATTACGAAGGACTTTAAACCAACCATATGCAATGCCTTATACCCAGCCAGCACCAGCCATTCGCCACACTGAAGTGTGTGTCAGCCAGAGCAATATGCTGTAAATCCAGCCTCTTAATGGCCTTTTCAGTACAGCTTAGTCACTGTGGGGGGGAAGAGAGACATTTCACTTTTTCCTGATAAAGTTAAAATTTGTTGTAAAACCTTTCAAAGTACTGGGCAAATAAAGCAATACAGAATCATAAAAGTACACTGGGTTTTCCCAGAGGAGAGACAAGGACAAAAATTAATGTTTAAAATTGAGCTGCACAAAAGTTATTTTCTTTGCTTGCTTTTTGCATTTACACTGGAGAAAGCCTGACTTTTAGTTGGAGACCATTTGATAACATTTCCTCTCAGCAGGTAGAGATTAGCTGGCTCTTCTGCCTACAGACTGAATAATTAAAGTAGCTACTGAAGCACCACTGCAGTTCCATTTTCTATAGTAGTTGATACCAATTTGCACTATAACCATCATCATCACACCTTGTTAGATATTTCAAATCAGTAATTCCCCATGGCTACCCAGTTACTTGGACCTCCTCCTTTGACAAATGCACGGCATTGTGGGAAACTTTGCTTATGAAGAGTCTCTGGAAAAGGTAGCATGGAGATTTGGTTTCCATTTAACTGTGCACTACTACTTATTTACCTTTGAAAGCCTACACAAGTAAATCTGCTGAGCCCTTTGGTCCTGTATTAAGCTAATCAGGTCACCATGATACTCTAGTTTTCCTCTGCAGAACATCCAGTGGTATAGTTAAAGTCTTTGCCATATGCACAGTATGGCAGACACATCCATACAATAAAAATTTTCTATCAATTCATCTATGGACTGTTTTACTGAATGGTTGATTAACCAAAACGATTAATTTTCCTCAAGAAAATCAAGCTGACAGTTTCATTCAAGTTATTTATTTTTTTTATTTTACAACAAACTGTATGCCATTGAGGGGCACTATTTCAGGCACTAAACGGACATTACGTACGCTTACAATTAGCAGATTAGCAGGACACCTAAAATATTAATGAGAGGCCTATTGTGATACCCAAAAGTTGGCGTTGCATGCTACTGCTTTGGTCTTTTGGCTATCTTTTTTTTTTGGTAGGCTAAATATAGCTTTAAAATTTTATTTCAGTTCACAAACTATTTATTTAGCATGTGTCTTTAATTCAGTTTTAAATAACGATTACAACACTGGTCCCAACAAGTTCATTGCTCAGGAACGCACACACCAGCACTGCCAGTCAATGTATAACAGATCCATATTCTAACCTAAACATCGCAAACGCTTATTTAATGGGAATTCTAAGGTAGCAGGTAGACAAGTTTATGACTTTAACCATAATGCCATGTACTTCTGAATATAAAAGAATGACTTATGATCATATCACTGTATATTACACAAGCACAGAATACAATAATATTCCAATAGACCTAGAATTAAAACACTAATAAAGAAACTGGATGATAGCAAGTAGATTTCAGGAACATTTGCGAAAAGGTAGTTTCACTATTATGTGAAGTTCTATCTTTGAATTGTTTTCACACAAGAACATTTTCCACAGTTGCCCTTTCACACATGTGGCACACAACCTGCTCATGTCAGACACGTTCATGCCTACTAGATATACTCCGGTTGGGTTAAATGAGGGGTGCCACTTGGGTAGAGCATGGAGGAGGACATGATGCAAAAAGCATGCTGTGGAAATCTCAGTGTTTAGTTTACAGCGCATTAATGATATTTGCTGTTCAATTGCACCTTAATAAAAATTACACTTAGGTCACATAGCCAGTTTGTAATTTGATTATACACAACTGATATGCTGAGTTATTGGGTGGGTAAAAACTGCTCCATTCAGACATGGGCGTCAATCAGAAATTACCCAGACTTTGGACAAGGAAGCTAATGAGGAAAAGTCAATTTAATGTCTGGTACAACTGATTCTGACTTTTGCCTTCACAAAAACAGCCCCTCTGGGTAATTTCTAGAAAAGTTCAAGGTGGCAGTGCATGTATGAAAGGGGCTTATGAGGAGATACAAGGAACACAGAACAAAGAAAAATTCAAAAACAACAGTATAAAATGTCATCCTAAACTCCAGTTGAATCATTCCAAGCAAAACTAGGGCTATGTTACAAGTATTTTGATGCAATACAGTGGGCTTTTAGCCACAAAAACAGAGCACTTTCCACTGTAATTTATCTATAGTCTGTACATCAATTTATTGAATAATTTGACAAAAAATGAGAGTATCTTCCTGCCATGGTTTAGTCACATCTCATAATATAAAGCCACATCAGTACAAGATAATAAACAAACCTGAAATCCCACACAACTGGGAAAACCTTCAAGCATCAAACACAGATTACAGATGCATAAATCAAGGAAAAATGAATGGATTCTGCTTGGAATGTAATCAGAATTTCTACATTACTACATATTGAAATATGTATTTTCAAAATAGAATTCTGACAACATCCTGACAACCAATCTTCAGTTAAAAAATCTGGACTACTGTAAGTATAAGTCAATCCATTGTCCAAGTCAGGTCAATGACAGTATATTCCTGTGAGAACAACCGGCAAGCTGTCATCTGTAACATCTTTCAGTGATCCTCATTTCACCTGCTGTCATCTACAAAAAGGCCTTACAGGCCACTTAATACACAAAAAGAAACACAAACATATTCCAGTTTCATTTGAAGGCCTTCAAACTAGAATTCAAGGATGTGTACAAAACAGAAGGGCATTTTGTATAAAAGTGTTACAGATTCAAAAAATCTTTGTGCTAAAAACAAAATATGCAATGTGTCTAATAAATCAACTGAACACTGGTTATCTTACCACAAACTGGTGAGGCATTAAAGCCTAGTCTAGCATGTAGAATAGTATAAATAGGGGTTTTAATAAAGAGACAACTTACAGATGCTATTCATTCTCAAATTGTTTAACAGATGCTTGCAGCAGACTGAAGGCAAGCTCAGTGTGCTTATAAAAAGGATAAATACCCTCAAAGGTAAAAGGCTCATCAAGTTGAACAATAATGGTATCATTCCATTATTATTACTGTCCAACTGCTCCACACGCCTCTGAACGAGAGAAGCAGGGAGTGTCCTCACAAGAAAATATGCTGTACATAACAGATAACAGGAAAAGTAAGGATAATATTCAGGAGCCAGCAAAATACAGCCACAAATCCCCAGAGGACAGCCTTGGTTGTATGGCAGACTAGCGTTTTTAATTTGCTTGAATAAATAACCAAAAGAAAATATATATAAAGAATATCAAGTACATATCTGATTAGATTATACACAAGCTACAAAAATATTAAATAACTATATAACTAGCTGAGATTTATAATCAAAACTGTTTCCAGTGTGAAAAAAATTGTATAGAGACATGCTTTATTTTGTGAGTACACGACAGTATACAAGAAGCTGAATCATTTCAGCCTTTATTTTCTATAAACTTGCTTTCCAAAGCAAAATACGTAGCCCAGGATACAAATTGTGTGTTTACACAGGAGTCAGTGCTTATCTGTCGACATAAGAAATTACCATTTGAACAAACGGAATCGTGGAATACTCTGAATAAAAGGTCAATGATTGGACATCGCCGATTAAAATGATCGGAGATCCGTATATCAAACACTGACACTGACACTTTATGTGCCTTAGCCTTAGCTTCTCGGTTTCTGTGAGCGGGCGAAAGGCACATTTACCCTCCTTGCTCTAAGTGTGCCACTTAGCACTACGCAGCACAGAGCAGGGAGTCTGCTGTCATAGCGGGCTAACCTCACACAGCAAACAAGCCCGATTTCAACACATTTTCGAGGCGCTTTCTTACTTTACATTGGGCCACTAATTACGTTTCATATTACTGACATCTCGCGTCGACAAAACAGCGCCAGTTTCGATAAAGGGTGTCCCCAGTCTGACGGGAAGAATGACAGTTCGTTCGAAAAACGAACTGATAACTCAGGGAGGAAACGGTTTCAACACGACGCTTTTGCAGCATTGTGAGCTGGGGGCAACAACACACCGGAGGGGGGGGGCAACAACACACCGGGGGCACCATACGGGGGGGCAACAACACACCGGAGGCGCAACAACACAGGGAGCAACAACACATTGTCGCAGCAAACCAGTCTGGCTAACAAGATAGCTGTAGGACGCACAGCTCGGTTCCCCCAATCTTAATATACATTGTGCGAGTTAAGTAACTAGTTAGCCCCCCGAGCTTGCCCTACCACTGCTCGATATCGCGACCAACCAGAAAAGTTTCGGCCGAGAAAAGGCTGTGCCCGCGCAGGAAAGGCGAATGCTCGCCGGGAAAGCGTCCCGACTCGCCCTGGGTCCGCCCCCACACACGGCAGCAGCTCCCCGGCACTTTACTCGCCCAGCTAGCCGCGTCTGCAGCTAAGCCCCGTCTCCCCAGTCAGCCTTGACGCCCCACTCCCGCTTCTGTTTGTTTCAACAGAAGGACACGAAACACTTCCAAGAAATGAAATAATTCAGCTTACCCCCGGCGTGTCTTAGAAAGTAAAACAGCAGCAAGAGCTTCAGCTGGAACATGGCGCCCAAACAGACTACAGGAACATTGACGGAGCACAGAGTTGATCGTGGCGATTTCCTTGAAGTGGCAACCGGCCGCGTTTATGGCAGCTCCCTCTGTGATCTCCGGGCGTTTGCGGCTGCTCTCCGACGGCGTGACGTCACGCGCAGGCACGGGGCCGGCTCCGCCCCCTCGCGGTTTCCGCCCGCCTCTCGCCTCTCTGGCAGTGCGCGTGCAGGCAGCGATCGATCTGACAGCGTGACCGCGCTTATCTCCTTTTTGGTACACACTTTTCATACTAGTCATATTGAGTCTGGCCTCTACTGACGGGTGTTATTTTGCTATATTTATTAAATTTTAGTATCTTAGTGTAAAACAATAGGTCCCATAGTTTGCCCGTTCGCTTATGGTAATGGAAAAGAAATCGTATTGATGACTAGATGAATTTATAGATGACAGAAATGTAAATAATTTAATTATTTCTCTCATCTTACCCAATGTGTTCCCCTGCCTTGTGGCTTGTGCTGCCTGTGAACATCCTCCAGGTCTCCTATTGGATTGCAAGACCATAGCCATGATTATAATATAAATTGGGGGGGGGGGGCATTGTGAGCACATCTGAATACTGAGGAAGGAGACACACATGAGTACATATGGTAATTATGACTTTGCTGGATTGGATAACTGATTGGAAAATATATGGAATTTGCTACTGCTAATACTGCTAAGTCCCATGCAAGTATAAGCATCACCATCTTCCAGTCACTTATCCTGGTCAGATTTGACTGCCTGGAACCTGTCCCTGGTAGCATAGGGCAGTGTTTCTCAGCCCATTTCTCAGGAGACACCCCCCCCCCCAAACCGCCCACATTTTTTCTCCCTCCCAGCTTCCTGCCCTGGGACCAATTTGACAAACACTGGCATAGGGCACAAGGCAGGGGTACGCCCTTTTTTGGGTGGGGGGAGGGTGGGGGGGAGTAGTTCATCGTAAGGAACAAACACATCTCCAGATCCCATTTGACATAAGCATGGACATGGGGAGTAAATCTGCCTCATATAGAGAGAACAGAAAAAAGGTACAGAAGCTCAGAGGGGGAGGGATTCAAACCCTAACCCTGGAGGTGTGAGGTGACAGCGGCACACACCACCTTTTACTATTCAATGTTTATCGTTTATGGATTTATATTGGGAATTGCCTTGTTCATCTTTTCATTACTCACCTTGATCACCAGCTGTATATGTTCACTAGAAGACCCATGTGTAAGGGCTGTCATGTGCTCTAATAATGCTAATAATCTAGCATCTATTTCAGATAAGCAATTTTTATAGCTTCATTCACTGATAATTGGATCACCTTGAGTTTTAAAATATAGCCTGAAGTCACTCGGATCATTGGAACTGCACTGGTAGTGCCACAGGAACTTTAATGATTAGGGTGCTCAAGGACTGCTGGAAACGGAAACCGGGGCTCTAAGGCAATAAACTGGGAGGGATGTTTTCATTTGGTCCAAAGGAAATGGTATCAGGAGTTACCATGCTTCCCCCGTAATTGCAGAGATTTCCTCTAGCAGTCAAAACATGAATCGCCATCTTTGAATTGCCCATAATGTGTCACTGTGTGCCGTCTGATGGACTGTCGTCCAATGCAGGTTGTCCATGTGCCTTGTGCTTCTTGCCATAATCTTCAGGCTAACTGTGTATACTGGAATGGCAGTCACTGATGGAGGAATGTGTTTATGGATGGAGGGAATGAGCAAGCGTGGTAGAAGGGCATCGATCACCTGGCATATTCAGGGGCCTAATACTTTATAGGGGCCTCTAAATACAAAAATCATCATTTATGCATTTGGGTAACATCGCACCTATTCTCTGCAAATTTTGGCGTGAGGGACCCGTTTTTCTTCAGATTGAAATTGGTAACCCTTGGCATGTCCTCTCATCAACTGATAAGCATGCCCGACCATTAGCTTTTGATCCCCAGTATGAAGTCACAACTGTGTACAGTTTGCCCCTTTGCGGTAATAGGCGGTACTGCATTTATGTGAAACGGGCAAGAGGAACGTTTGAATAATCTTGAAAATTGAAATCGATGATTGTGCTGTACTCTAGTTTATTTATTATATCATTATGTGGCGATATCCGAAATTCACAAAAAATACGCCCAAATTCAATTAATAATCAGAACGCAGTGATTCCTGTAAGAACGTACGATGCCTGAAAACATTCAGAGTGAGTTGTTTCGATACAGCACATTATTCAAAATACTCTTTATATAATAGAACTAAAATTTTAACTCCGTTACCATTTGATTTTTTTTAAGTTCTAATTTAAATAATATAAAACCTCTGCCCTTATAATATCTCGGCAGACCTCAGAAACCAAGTTTCGTTTAAAGGTATATTTTATTACTACGCACAACAAACAAGCGTATTCTGATTCGCCAGCAAGTCAGCAGGGCTCATCTCATCCAATCACAACGTAACGCGTTCAACCAACGTTGACTAGAAAGTCAACTCTCTTAATGTAACTGGGCGTGGTGCACGTATCCTTTTTTATTTTGACAAATGGTATGGTGATTTATTATTAAGACAAATATATTCAACTCTTACTATACGTTTACGTAATCACATATGATATATAGGTATAAATTTATTCGACTATCAAAACAAAAAAACATCCCAACAGTTTCACTGCCTTCGCTTATTCAATCTTTTCAAGACTAACGGTCTCTTTAAGATGTCAAACGTGAGATAAATACCGGAATAAATAACATACATTGTAACCTCTCATTTTTTTTATTGTTAGTTTGAATAGATAACACCAAATCATATCAAACGCGATGCAATTACAGCACTTCTCGTTACAATTTGCACCTGTTTTCAGTAACATATTGTTATAGTCGACTTAACGGACGCCCGTGTTTGCTTACTTGGCTTTTAATATGTTCCTAAAACTTTATAAAGATTAAAAAGTATAGCGGTGATCAGTTCCCCCATTGAAGTAAAATGCACCAAAATAAAATTGGTTATAAATCTCATATTTGTATATGTAATTTATTAATTAGTATATATTTTTCATAATATACAAAAAATAAAATGATAACGAACGTAAACGATCGTATTATTTAGTATTGCCCTTCCTTGACCTGAAGAAGAGGCGTGTTACTTACGGTGACGTCAGTTGGGCAGAGATGTCATGGCGTCTTTGGAACAGAAGCAAGAGCTGCAGTCTAGTTAGAAAACAGCTTTGTCGTAAATCGGCATGGAGAAAAGTGCAAACCTGCATCGAGATGTTGGAGGAGGTACTCCATGCTTGACGATAGCCGGGGAAACGAGCGACGTAAAAGCGCCTGGAGTAGTGAAAGCAACTGTCGATAGCTGCAAGAAGAGCGAGCCTTCTGCGCTCAGTACTTTGGAGGCTAGTAGTGGCGCCAGTAGTTGTCCTACACCAGGCACTGCCAATGCCCTAGCTGTTGTTCAGAAATCAGGTGTCCGAATGGAAATTTACGATTCCCTCTCTGCTCAGAACAGGATCACGCAATCCAGCAGTGTATCGGAAAAGCAGCCAGAACCGGGGGACTATCAGAGCAACGGGATGGAGTGCAGCCTGGCTTCGGTCCCAAAGGAGATGGACGGTACCACCTCAAAGTTGGTAGATAAAGCAGACGGTGACCCTCCGGAGATACAGGCATCAACTCCTGGGATTACAGATGTGCAAACTGGGGATCGTAACTGTGAGCCCGCAGAGCAGACTAAGATGTTGCCACCGACGCATCTGTGTCCTGCCGAAACAAGTTTGGTTACCATTAAATCGGAGGAGAAGGTTTCCAGCGACCATGCCGTATTCGAGGAGCCGCCGAGTGGCAGCGAGCAGAGCCCAGCGGCCGATTCTCCCAGCTTTGATTCCTTGGAATCCTTCTCAAATCTCAACTCGTGTCCCAGTTCCGACCTGAACAGTGAAGGAATCGAGGACAAAGTGCTGGCCATCGCTTTGCAGAATGACGAGTATGGGCCAGACGGATCCAAAGCCCTGTGCACTAAGGACCGGGGCGCCGGCCAGTCTATATATCACATCAAGTGGATCAAGTGGAAAGAAGAAAACACACCGATCATTACACAAAACGAGAACGGCCCGTGCCCATTATTGGCTATTATGAATGTCCTTTTGCTGGCACGGAAGGTAAATGTATACGCTGCAGTCGGGCAGTGGGATTTTAGGGCGATGGATGGATATTCAGGTGTCAATGGCTCTCTGACACCGGTAACGCTTTAAGGCTGACTACTGCCCGTGAGCAGATATCATACGAGTGCTGAAGATTATGAGGATACGTAATGCAGTTTCCCGGCAATGGTACAGTTTGGTCTGGGAAAAGTATATCGTGTATAACGGTGTTTTTCATCTCTTCCTTTAATTTTTCTCGGTTCTTCTTTAAGCTTATTATTTTGAAAGCTAATCGGGAACTCTAGCAACTCAGGATGATTGATATTTGTATCCCATATGTTGCAAGATTATGCCTAGAAAATGTTTTGCCGAAAAATAGTTATTTGAACGCAAAATTTTATTCATGAAACCTAGTCCTATTTATTTGGCAGGCATGCAGTCTAGAATCACTTTCCCTTATAACCACTGAAAAGATTTTATCATCAGCTTTGATTTACTAACACTGTCCTTTAATTTCTCTCTATATATTTTTGTTAGGTATGTTTGTTGCTGTGGTATACTTTTCGCCGGTTCTTTTAGGACTGTTGCGTAACTGAATCAGCAGTTTCTGCCTTTTAAATTAGAACTTTCTCTTAAGCTAACCCTTTTATTAGGCAGGACCTCAAATATTTATAACTTGTGGAAAGCCAGTTTCAGCTCCTGGCACAAAAGAAGTCAGCCCGACAGTTTTGTGAATGAGTTGGAATGTTTCTGTATATGGAAGTCTTTGAATATCTCTTTACCACTTATTCTCACCATAGTACTTTTATGCAAAAGGATTGAAGTATATACAGAAAAGCCACTCGTTTTTATTAATGGTTCTGGCTGCAGACCAGTGACTGAGACTTGCCATTCTCCAGTTGTACCGAAAGGCACTGAAGCATCTACTAAATAATTAACTAATGAGGCATTTTCCGCATGATAATTTGAATACCGTGTTGTGATCAACACCTGCATTTGCATCTTATAACTGTTGTCTTGGAAACAGACTTGCATTCTTAAACTGGAGGCATTGCCTTTTGGGTTTGCTGTATGGCAAAGTGGCCGACCCTAAACATCTGCCACATAATTCACCCTCTTCATGCGTGACTGTAGACAGGTTTCTCCCATGTTTAGCTTTACTTTCATGACGGACGAGCGAGACGGCTGAGAGTGTCTTAGTGTTAAGGCCTGTAATGTCAGCTTGGGAGGAGGATTAATTCTTGAAGTGTATTTTGTCTGTTTTATAATTAAAGGGTAAAAAAAAATTCCCTAGGTTAAAGCTTTTTTTTCTCCTTTTCTTTTTTTCCCTCCGCTCCCTGGATGAATGAAAGTCGTTAACATGGGCTTAGCCTGCTTCTGAACTGTAATGGGAATCTGCATTCATCTTCTATGTCTCTCCAACATGGATTTGATCTACTCCTGAGATTAATTACTTTTTAGAATTTCACTTAATGCTGTGTTGAATTAATTGTATGGAAAGGCACTGTTAATGTATCTAAAATATTTCCATTAATGCCCTTCTTATTGTGGGTTGGCATATTTATTTTGTTTTCCCAACACAAAAAGCGAAATGTTTTTAATTTTCTGTTCAAAGGTTTTGACACCTTGCAGCCTTAGGAGTTCTCCAGCTAAGGGTGTTTTCCTGGTCGAGCTATAACTCGACCTGAAGCTGCCTCATTATTCCATGGCTTCTGCTAAGCTTTCGCACCCCTCACAGTGCTAAATAAGTACATTGTTGGGAATAAAGAACACATATGGTACTCTTGGTAACCGGGAATTTTTGACAGCAAAGGATATTCACCAGCTGTCTCCTGTCGTATGCTGGGCATGATTAGGCCTATTTAACTTGATTTTTGGGGTGTATTTTTTCCATTTTCCCTTTACTAAATGTTATGGGAAGTGGTGAGACTCTTACTTCAGTTTCTCCTAATGA
Organism: Petrocephalus schoutedeni; assembly: GCA_026780765.1. Taxonomy (NCBI): domain Eukaryota; kingdom Metazoa; phylum Chordata; class Actinopteri; order Osteoglossiformes; family Mormyridae; genus Petrocephalus; species Petrocephalus schoutedeni. The sequence goes on from JAODKL010000009.1 coordinate 8,498,208, forward strand.
TGTTTATCGCTTTCCCCTGGTTCATTGAAAGATTTCTGAGACTCATGATTTCCCAGTGTTTTTGTTGAGATTTATAGTGTCAGTGGTTGTAACTTTACGGGCATCATTTGGAGTTGGCATCGCTTCATGCTTTTTGAAATGATGCTTTTTCTCTTGCTGTAACTCTCCCTTCGCACCGTTTTGAATTTCTGGAGCTGCTGAAATCTGCAATTCAGCTCCTGGCTTCATCTGCATCAGAAAGGTTGCATTTAATTGGACTCTTTGATGGCTAGCCGGAGAAGCATTTGTATCCCTGTGCTGGAAACTTTCATTAAAACTGTGTGCATGCTGTGAAAATGAGTGCCATATTGGGGAAAAGTGATTTTAAATGGACTGGTGTTAATGGATCCGGTGCCACAACTGGCCAGCATACGTTTTGAAGACGCTGCCATGCATCCCGATTAATGGCTCCTGTTTCTTACAGGTCAAGATGCCGCCGATGATGGAGATCATTACAGCAGAACAGCTGATGGAGTATCTTGGTGAGTGTTGCTGGGCTGCTGTCCGTGTTTTCGGCCGTGGAGATGATCGAGAAGCTGAAACAAAACTGCTGGCACGTGCTGGTTAATTTTTCAGGGTTTAGGAAATCCTCTACTGTCTTGAAGTCTTCCCAGGGGTAGGGATGTGTATCGTTAAGATTTTAACGGTACTACTTTCCGGGGCTGCTTATCGGTCCGGTACTCTAACGGTATTCTTATCGGTACTTTTTGAAGAAAAAATCTAATTAACAACATAATTAACATTGCTTTATTTAACAAATCACTATTATTCAACAAATTATTTAACCCATTTTCATTAAATGTGAAATGCAAAATAAAATTTCACTAAGAATACAGCAAAGTTCTAAACCAATACAGATTTTCTAATAATGGAAATGCAAAACAAACATAATAAATGATTTTTATATCCGCCGTCATCATTAGTTGTGGCTACCAGATACTGTATGCGGTCCCTGCCTGATCTGCATGCGCATGTTTTGTGGTACAGATCTGTATAGCAATGCGTTTGTGAGTTCAGGAACAAACTTTTCATGCAGTACCGTCGACACGTTAAGCTGCGTCAAATACTCCTCTCAATATTATTAAAATAATTATAATAAAAATATATGCAATTTTTGCTAGTTTTAATTCTCCCTGACTACTTCTCAGTCCACAGCGAGTTGGTGTGCATTTATTTAAGTGTTTTACAATATTGCATTAGATAAAAAGCTGCGTATCTGCTAACGGATATTAGGTTAAGTATCGTGATTGTGTACATATGCTTTTTAATGTATTGAAATGTAATTTAAAGTTTGTTTGTGCGCATTCTCTCGCCCATCGGGCCAGGTCCAGCGGATGTCTACAAATCACAGAACCATAAGCAGAGCAGGACTTTGCGCGCGCGAATCGGGCAGCGACTCCAGCCTCTGTGTGCGTGAGAGAGGGCGCTCTAGATTAACGTCTTTAGCAGTATCAGTGCTGGTAAGATGAACTGGAAAAGATTACTTTTATGTAGAAACAAAAAAATCTGATTTATTAATTTCTCTAGTACCAAAAGCAATACCATTAGCATCGGAGGTTATCAATACTCCAGTCTTTGAAAATTTAGCCCCGGGCCCCATTTAGTACTGGGTTTCAGTACCCATCCCTTCTCACGGGCTGCGATACCCCCCTAAGCCATATTTTGTGACTACTTTTTTATGGTTCATCTTCCAGGATGGGAGTCTGTGTAGCTCCTGCCATGGACCTGTAAGTGCACCTGTAAGCTCCCTACATAGCGTAATATCCAAGCAGTCCACACTACTGGGTTTATATACACTGCTGCCCACCTCAGTGTGCCCTGTGTCCATTTCTCATGCAGACTGTCTAAGGAGGCATTCCAGGAAATCTTGCTAAGCACTACAGTCCCCTGCATGAACTGCATAAAGAAAAGAAATTGCTAGTTTGGGACCCTGACAGTATATTTAGCTATATATGCCGTCAGTCATCATGGGCACTAGCTGGCAGGAGCCGGCCTCCTGGCCCTAAGGACTAGCAGGGGTGATGTGATCGCAGGCCGCCCTGCCAGGGTCAGACGCAGCATTGGCCACAGCACAGCAACACTGTGCTTATCTTTCTGCTTGTTTCTCGTGTCCATTCTTTCCCTCCTTCATCTGAGTTGTCCTATGTTTTTATTCTTAAGCTATAGCTCTCATTGAACTGCTGTAAATCAGTTTAAATTGAATGGTAGAATATATCTAATAATTCAATAAAAAAGCAGTCTTTCCTCATAATGTGCTAGTCTTTTTTTCCATGAGATTTTCTATACAGTCGGTACTTCCAGTATGAGCCGCAGTGAGTCGGGGGCCCATCCCGCTAACATTTCTTGGGGCGAAATTTTAAATATAAATATTCTTTTAAGAATCCATGGTAGTTGACACAAATTCCTTTTTTGGATTAAAAATGGATTTCCTGATTTTTTTTTTTTTTTAAAGATTCCAGGAAACTGCCTTGTAGGGGTATGCGGTGTAAGTGGTATAAAAGGTATATGGTTTAAATTTGGCCAACGGGAGAGAGTTTGATTATACCGGCGTACCGCGGTAGTGGTTGTTGATGACCAGTGCACGTGAGCAGAGCGGTGAGAATTTCTGTGTTCGCTCACGAGGCTGTTAGCTCTGCCTGCTCCTCCACTCAATACCGCTCCACTAAGATTCATCCCACTCCAGTCAAATTGCTCCACGCCTGTTCCGATTTGGGCACGCCTCAGACTCTGTCGGAGTGAGGCAGACCCACCGCTCCTGCCGTTAAATAAAACGTCGCTCCTCGCTCTGACATGATGATGCAGCTTCAAGGCAACCCTTAAGTTTCAATTTTACCCTTACGGCTGCAGTAAGAGTCCAAACCAATAAAAAAATATTTATAGATGTTTTTTAAAAAGTGTGTTATTATTAAGTATCATTAAGAAATCGTACTTCAATTAAAAATGTTTATAATTTTTGTTTCCATTAATTATGATTATGAAATCATTCCTCTATTAAAAATGTTCAGAAATGTTTTTAAGTGTTTTCTTTGATTAAGAAATTAACATTTAGCTTGATTGCATAATCGACATGTTTCATTAGATAATGTATATTTAGCTCAGCAGCAATGTTTTATCCATTATAACGACACTTTTTATGAGATTATGTATGTATGTGTGTATACAGATTATGTATATATGTATATTTAGCTCAGTAGTGACGTCTTGTTGATTATAACCGTATAATTAGCTTGAAAGAGACATGTTTTATTGGGTATATTAAGTTACGTATGCGAAATTCATATTTAGCTCCATAGCAAAATGTTTACTGAGCCGGCATGAACTGAATAATTGTCACTTTGAGAAATCTACTATGTTAGTTATTTTACTTTACTGATATGCATTTAACTGCAGGGCTAGTAAGGCAACACTTAATTTACATTTTCAGGCACATGCAGACTGAAGCAGTAGCCCTGAAGTTGAAGTTAACGTGTTCATGTGAGTGCATGTGTAATGCCGATGTGATAATCAACAAAGCCCGGACAGTTAAAAAACATCAGTAAAGACCTGAATATACTTCAAAAATGTAATAAAATCAAATCTCATGTACATAAGATTGATCAAATAAAATGTCAGTTATGGTTCATAAAACTGTTCGCTTTGGATGCATGTATGCATTAATATAATGAAATGCCAACTGCACTATCAAGCTAAATGTAAACGATTTCTTAATAACTGGAGGAGCTGGTGCAACGTCCATAATGTGGACATGGTTTGGATTTAAGGTCTTGGATAATGAGCAGAAAAACATAATCTGCAAAATATGCTGGGCGACAGTGATTGCAATGAGAGGTAACACGAAGAATCTGTTTTAAATAAGTATGCACATTGGATGGTCTTCATCCGAATAGGGATGGAGTTATGCAACTAGTCTAATTTTATGAGTTTAACAGTTCAAAATACAACTTCCTGCTACCAAATTACATACCACAACAATCTACCGTCTATGGCTCAAATTATACTGCAATATTAATTTTGGGCCATATCGCACAACCCTGCTGCCTTGCATGTTGACACCCTGGATAGAGCACCCGTCTGGGTCTGTTTGACCCGGTGTGGGTTTGTCTCCTTGTCAGTGGAGACTTCTATGCTGCTGTTCCCCTGGCTGCCTTCGGGGGCACTCATCACGTGTTCCTAGTTGTTGTTGTTGACTGTGTTGATTCTTAGACTCCAGAGGGGAGGCATAGTGGTGAGGCAATCCTGTGAGGCCATGTTTGAAACGGTGAGCTTGAGTGAATCTGAGACCTAGCATTAGGCTTGAGGTATGCTTGAGGGGGGGCGGGGGGCAACCATAGCTACACGTAAGTCTCCTTCCATGACTGGGATGCCTTTGAATGTGCTGGAACCTGAAGGCCAGAGCCCCCCCCCCCCCCCCCCCCCCCCCCC
>JAODKL010000009.1:8520451-8545836 GCA_026780765.1 Petrocephalus schoutedeni
ATCTATCTCCATCCATCCATCCATCCCCCACACCCAAAGGGTCGGCGTGGAAACCCGGTTTATTGGCCGTGCCGTTTGCAGAGCCGGCCAGCGACTGGCAAGTCCTGTGTGCTCTTACATACCTGCGGAGCTCCATGGCCCTGCGGATGCGTTCCAGCCGCACCAAGCGCTCCCGCATCCGCTGCTCCTTTATCTTCTCGAAGGGCAGGATGTCCTTCTCCACCTTAGCAGGGAAAACCCGACCTTTGTTTCTCAGCATCTCCATCTGGGAGAAGCAGAGAGGGTTAGGGTTAGCAGAGGGACATGTGATCCACAAAATCCAGATGGGAGAAGCGCAAGATCCCTACGCACTGTAAAGAAGCTTCGACCAACCTCCTCTGGTGGACTGAACCATCTGGGTCGGCGAGGCATCGTGCTTGGAAAAGGTGGCTGGAGAAGGAAGGAAAAGCTTCAGTGTGAACCAGGTAGAAATGCTAACAAAGGCGGGATGGGGGTCACTCAGGGGTTTAAAACATCTTGTACCTTGTCAGACCTTCCCCTCCGAAATGGAGGTCGGGTCTTGTTGATCGCAGGTTCTGCTTTGGTCTGATCAATCACTACCATTTTCCCTGGACTCTTCAGCCCTAGAACAGAGTACAAAAATATGCCCAAATTAACACATGTGCACAAGCAGGTGTAATATTTACTCTTAAAAAAAAGACAGACACACATATTCCTGTAACTATGGGAACTCTCCATTTGTATGAGCATAACCCTAAATCCTTATAACCCTAACCCTTAATCATAAGTAATGCAACAAAATTCAAGGCTCTGGCATTTACAGATTTTTTTTTTTTTTTTAATTGCAGTCTTTTTTAATAGAATTAAGGTTTGCATTGTGGGGACCTGAAAATGTCCAAGCTCAAATAAATATATACATGAGAGAGAGAGAGACTTACGTCCATGCTTCTTTTCATCTTTCTTAGAGGTGTCGGGGGCAGAAGACATATCAGACTTTGAGTTTTTTATCTCCTGTTTCTTGGACGCGTCTTTCCCCTCCTTGTCAGATGGCTTGTCGGATTTCTTCTCCTCCTTTTTGGATGCTGGTGTCCTGTGATTGACAGGACAAACAGCGCTGTTACGGCCTTACCCCAGTCGGCCTTCTCACAGAGCATTCAGAAAGGGCCATCACTTCTCCCAACATACTTGCTTGTGGTTTTCGTCCCAGTTGCTGTTCGTTTGTCGCTTGCAGTCTTACTGGAGCTGGTCTTCTCTTCCCCCTCTTTTTTGGAAAACTCCCTTTTGAATGGGTCACTTTTAACCTAACAGTAGAACAGTGTCAGACCACTACCAAAGAAACGCAATGTCAAAAGACAATTTATGTTCTAGGTCTTAAACTAGGAAGTCTGAGTTTGAGGTTCTGGAACTCCAAAATGAGAGTTCTGACTACGTAATTTTGTGCCGTGTTACCCTGTCAACGGAGATCTGCTGTCCGTGGAGTTCAGTGCGATCGATGTGGGAGATGCAGCGGGCCACCTCTGCGCTGGAGGACATCGTCACCAAGCCATAACACTTTGCTCCTGGACTGCGGGCGTTGGTTACCACTTTCGCGCTGAAAACCTGCAATGACATATTGCAATGTAGCAATCATGCCACCCACCGAGAGAGTGCATTTGGCCAACACCGCCAGCTTTGCACATTAGGTCAGCTTGTGACAAACAAACGCATCTTTGTTTGAGCAGTAATCTACCTTTCCGTATTTGCCAAACAGATTCTTCAGGTCGGCTGCTTTGGTGTTGGAGGACAAGCCGCTCACCCAGAGGTTGCGTGTAGAGCTGCTTCCACCGCCGCTCGTACCTCCTAAAACAGTGTGGACTTTACAGTACAAGCACTCACATAAAAACCAGCATGCACACTTCACAATGTGGAGCAATCTCCTTCATACATACCAGAATATTGAGGCCAAACTAAAAGCAACTTTGTTTGCAATTTACCAGTTCGCTTTTCACTACTTTTGTAATCTGGTGCCATCTGATCGACGTACCATGCACCTGCTGTTTAAACATGCTGAAGGTGCTCGGTTGGTCCAATTGTATTTTGACCATTTGATTTTGGGTTCTGAATCAAATTTAGTTGTTTTCTACCGACTATTCTTAAACCACACAATCTGCAGGTGACCATTTGCTGCAGTCATCACAGATGATACTACTAAAATACAGTCCGCTTTGCTACAATCTGCCTACAGGGGCAAAAAGATCTCATTTCCACCTTCAAAAGGAACAATTTTATACACAAGGGCTAAACACCGTTAAACATGGCAGGGAAGGACTTCTGCCTTGTTCATCTTAACAGCCCATTCTCTTCCGCATTTCTATAAATCCATTAAATTTCAGTTGAATACTCAGTTACATGTCAGCAAATATTCCATTAAATAAACAGAGGAATTTATGCTGCTTAAAGCCAAAACGACGCATGCCATCGTTCCACCCAAAAATATGGGACAAAATGATCAGCTGTAAGAAGTATTCATGACAGTCCAAAGCTAACAGCTCAAATTTTGGCTTCAAAAATACAGTTAAATTCCTGTGCGCCGTTAAGGAACTCGGCAGCTGCTGGATTCTGCCAGTTCTGGCTCATTCTTTGTCCGTGACGATTCGCATCTGGTTCTGTTGAATATTTTGAATTAACTCAATGTTTGATTCCATTATAAAACTGCAGCCGACTCCGGGACCACATGCTGCAGAAAATCTACGACATGTCCCATCCCAGCACCAGGGTTAGTTAATGAGAAACCCCATGGGTAAAACTGAGTGGTCTTTTTCTCTGCCTTTTTTTTTATAATAAAAATAATTAATAAATAAATAAACCATACTAAATTAATATCATCCAATATTTAAATGAATACATCTTTTGCTTCAAGAAAAGTGGCCATTTGAAAATCACAGTAGATCAGAAACCGTAAAATGGCCAAAGCATATAAGGACCTATACAAAATGTCTTCATTTCAGGATACCCATGACCATGTTATTAAGCACAACCCTTCCCTCATTAACCCCATGCCCTTTACAAAAACAGTACACAGCCCAATGAAGCTGCTACATTTTCCCAGCCCGTGACGCCTAGGATGCAAGATGAAGAGCTTACCTTTCTCGTCCTTTGTCATCTTTCCATCTTTGTCTTTTGAAGAACTACAATGCAAACATTTGAATAACAGAAAAAACTGAGTACCAGTGCATGACACAACCTGTGCAAAATGACAAAGGGATCAGAGCCATTTTGATTATAAGAGACTCATTTAAAGCAGGGGAAAAAACGAAAAAAATCAAATTCCCAACAGGCAAGGCTTGCACTTGGACAAAACTCCCATAATGGCTTCTTTCATTGCTTTTCCACAGATGAGAGGGTCAGGTTTTCAGCCAATTGATTCCCTGGACAAATGAAATCCTCAGGAGTGGGCCCAACTTCTCTGAAAATCATCTCATACGACTGACAAAACCTCTGACATCAATGGGACTATTTTTTAAAACCCTTAAGCGGGAACTGGAAAAGGCAATAAAAGTGCTGGAAATGCAGAAGTAAACAGCCGTGTCTCATCTCCTGGTTTATGCCATAAGTAACTCAACTTCAAAAAACAACAAATAAAAATCAAATGGCAGGATTAGGTACATCAATGAACATCTCTTTAAAAAAAAAAAAAAAAAAATCTTGAGGCTACCCACAATGCTGTGTTCTTAGTGAGAGCTGGAACTTGGCAGTAGTACCTTAAAGAACTGACATAGAAAGACAAACCTCTTTGCTTGACCTGTTGCCCCAGTAGACGAGGGGCCTTTCTTCACATAATCCTTCTCTTTGTCTCCCATATCGGCCTTCTTCGAGGTCTCTCTGCTTTCCTTCTTGGTAGCATCAGCCTTCAGTCCGTCATCTTTCTTACCATCTTTGTGGCCGTCTTTAGCTTCCACCTTCATATCTTCCTCCGGGCTCGTCTGGGCAGAGACCTCAGGCTCATCACAGCCCTTGTCTGCCTCCGAATCTGGAAGTTTCACATGTTTACCTGTGTCCAGGAGGTCATCGCCATCCACATCTAACGTGATGGCATCTTCTGCCTGGATTGTGACGGATATGTTATCGTCCTCGACTTCTTTAGCGCAGGCGGCAGCTTCGTGTTCGATCTCCACCGCTTGTTCAGCCTCTGCGAGGCCATCTTCACAGGCGTGATGTTTAGAATTTTCGTGAGTACCATCATCTGTATCAGTTACATCTGAGGGATTTAACAAGGATAAAACATGGCAAAAAACACATTTGTTTAACATATACAATACTGTGCTAAGGAACCTAGAGAAAGTAGAATAGAAAGAAAGTTTAGCATTAGCGCTCACTGAAGGTCAGAATACCATACAGGTGTACACAAAACACACATTCCTCATTGAGAAAAAATGGTGTGATTCAATAATCTTCAAGCCACTTTAATCACCAACACTCTCACAGTCGTTAAAGTCATGTAGGAGGGATCCTGGATGTTCCGGTCCTTCACAGATCATCAGTGTTCTTCAGTTTGGAAGACATGAAGGACGGGTGAAGTGAGAATGTGGACTCCATGGACTTGGGGGTCGAGCTGTGTGTCCCGAGTCCAGAGCAATGCAGAAAAGAAGTCAAGCCAGATTCCATTTCCATGTCTGAGTTCCTCATGAGACTGACTGAGATCGAAACACCATCTTCTACGACCTCCTTCTTACGGTCAACTGGGGGTGTGTGAAACCAGCGATAAAACAAAAGCAGTGAGATCTTCAGTCATTGAAAACGGTCCACTGCCCATCTTGATACCTTGCTGACTCAGGTCCATAAGGAAGAGTGCAGAATGAGTTGTGCGTGTCCTGTCCTGGGTTTATGTTGGCAACCATCTGTGTCCTCTTATGGTGCATGCATCTGTCATAACAGACTGATGGCCAAGACAAGGCCCAGTGGGCAAGAAGCTCTAGTGCTCATCATGACAGACATCAAATAGTGGCATCGTCAATGTCTTCATTTCCCAGTGAGGGGAATGGGGAGAGAATGTAACTTGCTTGAAGTCCCTGGGATTCCCATGCATGATGTGCAGTTCTGATGAGGCAGTCTATCCCCACCATCCTTTGACAAATGCAAGGAACCTTCAGACAGATCTCCTCAAGGCGCAGGGGGAGGGGGACAGGACCAAAAGTGCCGATGTGCGCTAGAGTCCAGTTCACTTCCTCCATGTGAATGACAGCCATCTTGAGCTGAGGCCCTGCATACTGCCCATTTTTGTGGAAACTTAATGTCCAGACTGATAGCCAGTTGAAAGAAATGCATTAAAACGGAAGTGCATTGACCTTGAGATGAAGCGCATTACCTGTTAAACCCAAAGATGTTAACACTCCAGGGGTAAGTGAGAACACACATACCTTTTTCAAGGTCCTCCTCTTCGGCCTCCTGAATAAAAAAATTCTGTCAGTGTGTAGGCTGTGTGAACGTTAACAACCAAAATGAGCAAAATACTTCCAGAAGTACAGTAAAAGTTTTAATCAGCCAGTGAAAAAGACTACAGAATACTAAATAAAATGACCACAAATTCTATAGTACGAACCTATGAAGAAAACTAAAGGCCCTCCATCACATTAAAACAAGTACACAGACAATGTATGACTTGGTTCCTACTCTAAAGCAATCAGGTGGATTTTTTTGGAAAACTGTTGAATCATTACTTAAATCAATTTGTAATTTTATATTTAAATGTTAAATGAGTTTTTTACACTTCAAAGGCATCCTTCGAATTCAGAAGACTAACCAATAATTATAATTCTCACCTTTGAAAAAGAATCATCTTCAATGGTGTTGTCAGTGTCTGAATCCAGCCTCTTTCCTATTCACAGAGTGACAAATTAGGCTGTCTAGATTCTGACAGAAATGACAGGATGATTGCAGAAATGTGACAGTTACAGCTCCCATTCACTAATTCAGCTTCTTTACCTTTAGATTTGGCATTTTTCCTAGTGGGTGTGTCCACCGTCAGGGGAATCTCGATGTTGTCTGGGTCGCCGCCTTCCTCTTCTATGGCCTGAAACACGGGTGCTCATTTCAAGTCCACTCATGCCACATCAGGCCTTTCAGAGCATAAGTTAATCCTTTTCGCCAGCTAGAGCTACCAAATAAACCATTCGCTACATATGCAAACGCTTTCAATGTCAAGAACCAACAATCATTTTACTTTAAAAATCAATTCTCAAACCATCCTTTAAAAAAATAAAACAAGTGACGCTGTAGTATCACATTCAAGTTATCGATTTAGACCCCGGCACGGTTATAGTTCGTCTTCGTCAAAGCACCCCCAATTTAACAATCGTCGTTCATCGTTACTCGGTAAACAATCACAAGTACTTAATTTCTATTTTATTCCGTACTACATCACATCTCTCATTAACAAATGCGTTTACTTTCGGTTGAAGAAGAAAAGAGTCGCGTAGATGTAGCTACCTGCCTCGCCTTCCGGCTAACGGCTATCATAATGGGCTTGGGGCTGCGTGTTTACTAGGCACTTATCCAGTTGAAATATGAGTAAAAATCTGTATAACACCAACATTTCCACTTCCAGCCCAACACAAAACTGATTACCATAAATATTAAGATCGCAGGCCCGATTACGCGCTATACAAAAAAAAGAATAGCCAACAATATTCCTGCCAGAGGCCTAGCAAATCGATACCTGGCTAGCCAAGCCAAAAACGGCTAATTTAGCAATGGGATTACATACACGTAATTCACTTTAATGTCAAGGAAATGCGTCCATACCTGTTTCAGTCGAGCGATTAGTACATTCTTTACTCCTGCGACATCTAAACTTCTTCGTTTAAGTTCGGTTTTTAGATCAATAACTCGCAAATCTGTTATTTTCTTGGTCTCCGTAGAAATAGCAGTAGACGCCATTTTGGCGAGAGAAACAAGAAGTCGGCGATCCCCAGAAGCGTTAATGGTACTCCGTGACGTCCCGGATGTAGCGAGGCGTGTGCGTGATGACGCACGATGGCTTTTTGTTTTGCGCGGATTGTAGCGGTGTTCTCCTCTAACCCTCGACCCTTCACTACCGTGTTTTAGGCTCATCCTATTTTTTTTTTTTTACTTTAACCAGTACACGGTGAACTTGTCTAGTGTGACTTGCTGAGTGGCTTATGTCACGCGGCACATGTCGTAGTTTTGTTTGTTACTTTGCTACCCACGATTGAATTGGATGACTCTTTTAAGTGCTGTCCGATTCTGCCCAGAATTAATCTTAACCTCTTATCCATAATTCTGGAATAGTATAAGGTGGTTTTTCGACTTTTTAGTTTAGTTTTTTTGCTAACCCTATTTATAAAGTTATGCATTTTTATGTTAAGATTTTGTTAATTTACGTGAAACTACCTTTTAAATGTTCTATATAGCCATGCCATACTTAATAGTTTGAACTATTGAATTCTTTAGAGCAGGGGTGGGCAATATCCGCTAAGGGCCAGTGTGTATGTAGGTTTTTTGGGATAGCCTTTAGGTCAGCTTTTCAAAGAGTCGTCAGGACTCGTCAATCAGTCCTCTAGTTAGTAACCTGATTCTTTAGGGGGTTTATGAAATATATGAAGTAATTGTGAATTCGTTTACCTAATAATTCTGTTTTTCAGGATAAACGATTTCAACAGAATGTCCTGCTTTCTGTCTGGGTCTTGTTCGTTTTTCATTGTTCCGATGATTGAGTTCACCCACCTAGTTGCTGGTCTTAATCTTCCTTTTTATCTTCAGCTTAACAAACGTGTTAAACGTGTAAAAATGTAAAAATCTCCGATACATTGGGTTTTTTCATCATGTGCCCTAAATAAGATCAGGCTTGACACGATCAAGAATCCAGGTGTTCTTCTTGTGGTGGGTGATGATGTTAAACGGATTCTTCAACGCCAACATTCAAAGGTATCAACACTCTTAATGATCAAGATGCAAGTAAAACGTGAGAACAAATACGCATCAAACAATTTATAATGTATTCATGAATAAAAATAATCCTGTCTAAAATCGGTAGGACATTTCAGTTGAGCATATTTAATTAAACACCCAAACATACCCAGCAGAGCATATCGAGGAAGAAAATCTTATTAGATTAGATTAGTATTAAACACATTATACTGTAAAACTGTGCATATAAGAGTAACAATACTCGGTGTACACTGCATTCTGTAAACGATCACGACGTTTATGTTTCACATGCACGCTTTAAAATTCTTCACAGCGTAACTATAACTATGCCCACTAGTGGGCATCCTACGTTAGGCGAGCCATCAAGCTCGAGTTTGCGGCAGTCGTCAAGTCCCCGCCACCGTCGCAAACTGTCGCGAAGCGGTTCCTCTCAGCAGGCTCGGGGGATTTTTCAGAAAACAAATCGGGCTGAAGGCGAGCGGAGGCTGAAGCTGCCCGGGTAAACAACAGCGAACGCCTCGAAGAGGCAGGAATGGGGACTTCATCGCGGGCCCGGATGGAAAACCAAGAGGAATTCCCACCTTTCGTGGAGAAAGAGTAGATTAAGTCTTTAGCCTTTGTGATTCGGCCGTAGGATTGTTGGCGTAGTTTGCTGTTAAAGAGGAAGAATAGATAATTATACAGGCGAAAGGCCGATGTCGGTCGCCTTTTTGTTAGTGGTTCGGTTAAATCGGGCCTCTGCTTTCGTGTTGTCAGCTTCACGGGCCGTCTGCTGACGGCGCTGTGCCCCATTTCGCCTCGTTTATAGCCAGCTAGTCTGCTAGCCAGCTAGTCGTTTGTTCCGGAGAGGGATACTGCTGTCTCGAGTTTATCTGATACGGGTGAGTAAGTTCTGCGATCTGTATTGCCTTTACCCCTCTCCCCAGAGAGACCTGGTTAGTGGGTAGTTAGGCAGGCGTCGTGTGAGAGCCGGGCTGTTGCCTTCGCTCCTGGCTGCTCACTTTTACTCGGGAGCACGGTGAAGCTGCTCCAGCCCGCAGCTAGTTGGCTAACGACGTCTTTGGTGACCAGATGGGCTAGATTTCTACGCCTAGTTCAGATTAACTAGGTAACCTAACGATATCATTGTCTAATTATTGTATATGTTTGTAAATATGGACGCGATTCCCTGGGGTGTCCATCTCGGCGTCATTGGAACACTGAAGCCAGGCTAACGTCAACTGGCTTTTTATTAAATAAACCAGGTGGTAAGAAAATATGACAATTGTTAGCCGACCGAGGAGTTTTCGTTTTCGATTTATTTAGAACTGTGATGAATACGCTGTACTTTATCTGACTATGTTGACTTACCGGCTTGGTATCCATTGATTTATTGTTTAATGAATTATTAACTGTTAATATGTGTGGCTTATTATGAAACGCATATGGGTTGCATAAAATTGGGGACATATACCTGCTTTATTACTGAAAAGATCGTTGCTTGATAAAGGTATAAGAACATTTCATCTGCTGTTAACCTAAGGACGATTACCCGTTTCATGGTTAAAATGTTAATACGAGGAGTTGAGTTAAGTAGCCGTTCGTGTATGTCGTCCTTGAGGCTTTTAGATCGCCTTCTTGTCTTCTTATTTTGAATAGTCAATACGCAGGACATTTTTGCCAGAAACGTATAAAAATATAATTATGCAGCGATAGCAAATGCAAAGTTAAAAACTGGACAGTGACGAATGCACAGTACAGATACTGTTAGTGTGGGTTAAAACTCTGCCATCGATCAGTCAGCGTTTATCGTTCACTGGAAGGTTTACATTGTAAGTGTGGATGCTACGTGCTGAAAGAGCTACTGCCGCCTCTAAGATATCAGCAAAGATTGCTGCTGGTCTCTGGTTTGACGTACGGGGGTAGTTTAATAGCCCTTGAATGTCTTGTAGTTTGAAGTGCAGGCCACAGAGTGGAGGAGGGCGTTACTGAGGTAAGCAGAACTGTGATGGGCATACATGAGATCCTTCTTTGAAATATTAATGTATGAAAATGAGTAAGAGGCCTGTTCAGATCTGCAGAAGGGGACCTTTGTCTACAGAAAAATGAGAATGGAATAAGTTTCCCTGTGCTATAGTGGAGAAGTTTCATATATTTACATTTGCATGAAATATAACCACATTCTAAAAGTCATGCTAAGTTATTAAGTATTTAAACAAGTTATACGCTGAAATGGTCTGCTCTTCTTGGTAACATTTTTAATTCATGTACAATGAAAATACACATTGCACATTTTATAGTTGGGGGGGGGGGGGGGGAGGAAGCCAGAAGGAACAATTTAACAATGAATATGGGGTCGGACACCGATATGTTGAGTTTATATTTGTCTATATTATGAAGAATGTGATTAAGATGACAGGGAAATCAGCATGCTTTCCAGCAGGGGTTTTATAGATATTATGTATGGGGTGGAATCTGTCAAACTTATAGTAAGCAAAAAAAAAAAAAAACAATTAAAGAGCATTACACATTACAGAATGGTGACCTTGCTCCCATGGACTGCCAAAGTGAAGAGCCAGAAATAGAATCTGTAGTGTATTCATACACATTCTCTGGTAACTATGGCAACCTCCAGCAACCCTAGAAATGCCATATTGCGGGATGGTGCCGCACAGCTATAGAATAATAGAATTAATACACAGCGCCATTTGTGTTTTGTCTTCTCAGCAGTATGCTTTCCGCAGTGACAGTCATTAGGCAGTGCCATGTGCAGATTACGTACCCAGAAGGAACCTAGTCTGAGCGATGCTTCTGTGTTCTGCAGGACAGTACTCTGCTATGACTTTCTGGTTTTTGTTGGAGTATGATAAGTTTGCTGAGGTGTTCTCTTTGAATGTCTAGTTTTCTTGAAATGGGCTGTTAGTTGTGGTTGTGTAACACCCCCCCCCCCCCGCAATAATATGTAAGTGTTGTGCACTAGCTTTTCTTGGCCCATTTCATTTTGGAATTGCCACGATTATATGGTCCTTCTGGGTATTGGCATACATAATTCTGCTGTCATAGTGTCTTGGGGGAGAAAAGGGGACTTTTGTATCCTGTTGATGATAATTTACTTTCCCTGGAGATTATATAATTTGGAAAAGATTGTGTGAGGGTAGGGCCTCTAGTTCCATTATTATAGCAAACGGTTTGATTGGGGTTTTAATAGTAGGAATAATGTAAGTTTTGTCAGTCCTGTAACTGAGCTGTTTTGTTTATAATAGTTTCGCCCCGCAAGCAGGCAGATGGGGGAGGGGGAATCACATCCTCCCCTGGCAGCAGGTAATAAAGTATTCCTCCTTATGAACCCTGTTTAGAACAGGTGCACAATTACCTCAATTGAATTGATGAACATATTGTGTGTGGTGAGCCTCTGACTCATTATTTCTGTGTGTCATTCATACTTTGTTAGCATGTGCTAAGTTCCCTGAATTAGAGCTGGGTGTTATGACCAAAATTTTTTATCACGGTATTTTTCAAAATGATACCAGTTTCACGATATACGATAGTATTTATTTATGTTTTTGTAGGTATGTCAGGGTGAATTACTGCACTACATTGGTTTAGAATGACTATTCTAATGTCATTCGGAGTGTAAATTGAAGAAAAACAAACTTCTAATACAGGTATGCATACCCCCGCAAATTAATAATTTGCATTCTTTTTCAAGAATAGAATCTTTTTATTGTGCAAATTTGGCAATCAACAAATTGAACACAATATTATTTTCAAAATATTTTCAATTGCTAAAGCATCCAAAGAGGTTCTCAAAAGTGTTATTGCACTGAACAAGTATTAAATAGTAAACACATTTTGTAAACCAACTACTCATTCTGTTAATGTAAATAATCTTAAAGTGCAAAGTGAAGCTTCATTAATGCAAAACATTGGACCTTGCTTCAAGGTATATACATAATATTAAGACAAATAATAAAAATAAGAATCCCCTAGATTATAACAATAGTAGTAGTTAGGGATGATAGACCCTCGAGCAAACGTGTCTTCAAGTGACATCTGACTGTGCTTTTTCAGCAGCGTTACTTGATAATGTGGAAGCCGACCGTAGTTTCATGCATTCTTGGTACTCTATAAGAGGGGTTTCCAATACGTGGATCGCAAAAGTAGTGCAGTTAGATCGCGCGACATTCAAAAATTGTTTAATTTTACCCTATCATCTATCCTCCCTTTGGCATTCGCCACTTGATTGACGTAAAGGTCGGCCAGTCTGCTGTTGCTTAAAACTTTGTTATATTACGTTACCGAAACAAAATGCGAATGTATTGCGAGCTAATGCAAAACTCCAGCGAGCAAAGTGACCCAGCTAGCCTTCCAATTTATATCTACAAAAAAATGGATGTAAAAATGAGTGGGGGAGCCGGACCGAGTAAAGAACCATACATGCATTGCATTGTATTGTGCTGTAAGGGTTCATGCTGTTTTGAAAGGTTTGCCAACATATACTGTATATATATATTTAGCATTTTTTAAAATTTAGATGGCTCATTTTGACCTGGTGAAAATGCAGAGAAAGTGCGGGCATGTGTGCATTTTCCGTCTTGCTTGCACGTGTTGCTGCATTGTGCCCTGTGGCACAGCACCTCACCAGGGTTTCACACGGAGAGCGTTGTTCCCCCATAGGACTGTGGACTGGGGCTATGGCCCTCCGGCAGCATCCCCTGTTATCCCCAAGAGAAGCTGCCACAAGCTGCCCCCCTCCCGCTCTCCCTAATGCTCTGCCTCAGCCATGCCATCCCGTTCCTTTGGAGTCATGGAGTGCACGATGTGAGATGGAGGATTTCCTCCCTGGGCTCCTCCCCTTTCTCTCTGATAAGGGAACTATTCAAGCCTTAGCGTTGGGGTCTTTAGATCCTATTGTCTTCATGATTCATGGCTGAGTCAAAGCCAGGTGACGTGCGCATCTGTCATCAAAAGCTGAACATCTTAATTTGTGAGTGTGTCTTTCTGTGTGCGAACAGCTCTTGATGCGAGTTTGAGAGCTGTTTGCTTTTTTTGTGTGACTGGGAAACTTGTTGGGCAAGTTCCCTCTCTCGCATCTTTCATTTGTAAAGATATGAGATTCTCGTTCTGTTAGTGCTTACTATTGTTTGACCATAGAGTTTCGTTATGCAGGCAGTGTTTTTTTATTCTTTCCTGGTTCTAGATTTTACTTTAAATCGAGAATATTACTAAAAGTACCATGAAAGAACCAGCTCATCACTGCTAGGCCTGAGTGAAAATGGAGAGGGGATTAGTTATATGAAATAGATTTAGATTTGATTTGCATTCATAATGTAAGTACACAGGAATTATTTGGGAGTAGAGTCTGTATGAGAGAGCTTAATTGCGGCTGCCTTCATGATACTGTTGTGGGGGTGGGGAGAGAATCTAAATGAAATTAATGCTAGTTCAATCACATGGTTTTATTTATAATTGCTTGGCAAATGCCATACAGCTTTGGAACGCTAAGTGCTATCTTTGTGCATATGTTGTTTTCTTTGCTGGTGGGCTCTTCAAGCTTTCAGAATTAGCACTTGTTAATTGCACACTGACATTATGGGTTCATGTGTAGCACCTTTGCCTCACAATTTAAGAGCAGGGGGTTTAGATCTAACCCCTTATCTCTATGTGGAGTTAAATGCTCTCATGTTGGGACATGTGGCTAAGCTAAATCTCGTCTCAGAATTGCTCATTGTAAGTGTGCGTGTTCGTGCCCTGCATTGTACCCTGCCTTGTGCCCTGTTCTTATTATGATAGGCTCTCCATCCCCGATGATTCAGTACTGGATTAGTGGTTGCAAGATAGATGTTGGATTGTTGGTAGGAGGTTATTAGTACAGGGCATGGTTATGCTATGTCCTCATACCCTTTCTGCTTCACTTTTGGCGCTGTAACATGCTGACTGCATGTATATACATATTTTTTTATATGCATGCACAACATGGAAAAAAGTATTGGGATACCTGGCCATTACACCTACAAGAACTTTGATGACATCCCATTCTGAATCCATAGGCATCAATAGGAAGTTGGTCCCCCGTTTGCAGTTATAACAGCTGCCACTCATGTGGGGAGGCTTTCTACAAGGTTTTGGGGGTAGGACCTTTTGCCCATTCATCCAGAAGAGCATTTGTGAGGTCAGGCACTGATGTTGGATGTGAATGTCAGCCTCGCAATCTGCATTCTGGTTCATCCCAAAGGTGTTCAGTGGGGTTGAGGTCAGGGCTCTGTGTGGGCCAGTCAAGCTCTTCCACACAAAACTCATCCAACCATGTCTTTATGGATCTTTGTGCAATGGAGCACACTAATGCTGGAACAGAAAAGGGTCTTCCTCAAACTGGTCCCACAAAGTTGGGAGCATAGAATTGTCCAAAAGGCTTGGTATGCTGAAGCATGGTTGTCCATTTGTCCAAAAGGCTGGTACCAAGGGGCCTAGCCCAACCCCTGAAAAACAGCCCCATACCATTATTCTTCCTCCACCAAACTTTACAGTTGTCCCTAGGGATGTAGTGGTCCAGTGTGTCCATGGTTCAGTACGTATCATGGTTTTTGGGTCACGGTAATGGTACAGTTTTAGTATATTAACGTTACCTTAGCTCTGACACGTTCTTTGATTTTTCCATTTCAAATCAACATGGTAGTACCACTCACTTGCAGAGACAATATTAAGTGTAAGAATAATTAAAAGCCAAGTCAAATCACACAATTTATTATAAAAATGGAACCCATTTACTTGTAAACTGTTCCCTGAGCCTCCCAATCCTGAGCATGGCGTCTGAACCCAGTGAGCCACACCCTGCCCCCATCAACATATTTCTGTTTATGGACCCAAGTTTTTTCATGTAATTTTAAAAATAGTATCCTAGTTTTTTCTTTTAAGCCTAAAAATACTTGAGGACATTAACTGAGGATCTCTAAATAAACTGATGTGTGAATGTGTGTGTTTAGGTGTGTGTACCTGGCTGTCTTCTTTGGTTTCTATGCCTAGAAGTGTCACTAAGGCTGTCATCTTTGTCATCGTCTTTTCAACTGGGTCATGAAACTCATGATGTGACTGTTTGCTCTTGATATGTTTCACTAGGAAATGGTTTCCTCCTTAGTTCTTGTAGTAAGTGATCACGCTCCAGATGAAAGATCTGAGCCGTAGAACATGGTGACTCATTTAGCCGTGATTCTAATATCGCGAGCAGTACGTGGCTTTTCCAGGTGGGAGAGGTGGCTCTGGGCTGGCGGCCCAGATAGCTCCTCGCACGCGACGCTAGCCGGTTGTGTGGTGTGGGGGCACGTGTGCCTGTGTGCGAGAAGCGGGCTAACGGGGGAGCCGGCATGCCTTTTTAAGCAGTTGGCTGCTTTTATAATTCAGAAAACTCGCATTCCAGGGCCTTGAGGTGACTTGGGCAGAAGATATGCATCCCCTCCCCCGATCCTTTAGTGAAGGCTCATTGGGATCGCTCAGGGTGGGTGTTGCTGTTTGTCGGGGCCCTGGAATTGTGTGTCAGGAGCTGCTGAGTATCGGATGGGGGAGGCCCTGCCGATGCCCCCCCCCCCCCCCTTCACCATCGCCTGGAACCTGCCATTAGCACAGAACACTCTAACGTGCGTGTATGCGTCCGGCCTGATGTTTTCTGCATTCTTGCCATTAATTTCCAACCTTGGGCAACTTCAGGTGCTGTTTAGTTGCCTTTTAAAGTCACAAGTGCCCTGTTTCCATGGCGGCACTTGAAGAGGTTATGAGGAGGGGAGTGTTATACGGGGGAGGCTTGCTGCGACTTCAGGAAAATATCTCGGTGTTTGTACAGGAAATGGGGCGAGACCGTGGTGCTGCGGTTAGCACGGTCACCTCACACCTCCGGTGAGCCGGGTTCCAGTCTCCACATATATGCAGCTTGCATGTTCTCCCCATGTCATTGCGAGATTTCCTTAGACCCTAACCCCCCCGCCCAATCCAAAAACATATCAAGGTGAATAGGAGTTCTCCAATTTGGGTGTGTATGTGTGTGTGTGGGGTTGTCGCCCAGTCCTGGCTTGTTCTCTGTGTTGTGCCCGTTGCTTCCGGGATAGGCTCCAAACCCCTGAGACCCTGCATTGGACAAGCTGGTATGCAGAATGGATAGATGTATTAATGGATGAATTAATCATCAATGGGCATTGAAGTATAAACAAATCGGGGAAGGCCGAGGCCCCTGGAGGGCTTTGGGAAGCTGCTGAGATGAGTACGTGAAGCCTGTGACTGCAGTGACTTGTTTTTCCCTAAACTGGCACTTTTGCAGAGAGTCTGAGTGTCAGAATGACTTTATCTTCAGCCCCTGAGTGCCTTTCTGCATTTGTGATAACGGTGTTTCCTTAATGTTAACGTCGTAAGTAATTGAAGGACTAACCCCTTTCTCCCATTATCACTATCTGGCTTAGGCTCCGCCTTTGCGCTATGACCCATGACCTCTGCGCACCGTTGGGGTGTTGGAAGGTGGGCACAGCCACCCCTCCCCCATCAACGGGTAGCATCAGTCTGACTAATTCATGCACCCGCCACACAGTCTGCGTCACGCCTCCCTGGTTATAGAATTTCCACAGCTCTGGGGGAAAACCCTGAATGTGAAACGTGGGCCGCTCTCTGTCTCAGTGGGTACGCGGCAGCGGGGCGCCGTTTGCCAGGGCGGCTCTCTGTCTCAGTGGGTACGCGGCAGCGGGGCGCCGTTTGCCAGGGCGGCTCTGTCTCAGTGGGTGCGCGGCAGCGGGGCGCTGTTTGCCAGGGCGGCTTGCCGGCTCCCTCTTTAGCTCCTTGTGTGACAGGAGCTTTGTCAGCAGTATTGCTCAATTTGTAACACAACATTCTTTCTTATTTTTTTTTCGTGGTGGCTTAACTTATATAAGTCATGTAAGTCAGTAACTGGTATATAAGTCATTTCCTCAATCAGGTTGCCCCCAAACAAGCCAGAGTGAAATCAGATTGCTGAAATAGTAACCCGTGTCGGGTTTGGTGTGGGAATAGAGACCATCTGGTCCAAGTTTGTCGTTGGCCCCAGAGGACCAGCACAGCAGAACTGGACCGGCCTGCCTTCTTGGTTACTGCCACTGATTTGCCCTTCAGTTGCCGTTCTCCAGGCTGACGGACAGAATACCATGTTCTTGTTTATTTCCAAGCTACGGCTCTTTACGTGTTGGGAGTGCAGTATTAAAATTAGGGTTGGTGATTTGATGTCCTTTGATTTTAAAAAAAAAAAAAAAAAAAAAAAAAAGGGGGGGGGGGGAACAGAAAATGTAAAATAAGACGATGAAGTTGTAAATCTCCGTGAAATTACTAAAGATGAATCACTCTAGGGCGATTTTTGCTCATGGGGATCTTGCACCATGGAACAGCAAGTGATGTGGTACTTTTCCCTAATTAAGAAATATCTATGTATATTTTGTGATAAATGTTTAGGTACGGTTTTGTTCTAGTGCTCATGTTTCTTGTGCTTTGAGGACACGTTAATGGGCTTCAGCAGAGTCAAGCTGCTTATATATAACACAAGGAAATGCTTGCCAGCTTCGTGCCTCATTGTGGCAATAAAATACTTCTTATTGTGAATGGATCGGTCCGGTCAGTGATGCCCAGCTGCTCTCTCGCTTTCTATGCTGGAGCAGAGGCAGCCTGTTTGTCCTTCTCGGTCACCTTATAAATGTATTTTATCACGGTACGTTTGGAGCGATTCCCATGGCTGTCACAGTGTGGCCTGTGTTCTCCTTATGGACATCTGGCAGCCTGAGACTCGACATTCAGAAGTCCCGCACGGCAGCTCTTCTGGGTCGAGAGGAAAGATAATTACATGTGTAGATGAAGGTTGTATCTGCCCTCACCATGAGCCTTTCTTATCAGTGACATGAGTCATGTGTGGATATTTGCAGTCGTTTAGAGGTTCGGACTCAAAATGATGTGTAGTTGTGATGACGCGTGTGTGTGAGTTTCTGTTTAAAATGTTTTGTGTGTAACTGGTGCTCTCCTGTCTTTTCTCCAAAGCTGTGGGTGAGCTGCGGGACCTCCGATGGGCCTTTAGGAGCCGGGGAACCCACCTCAAGTACCACGTCTTCAGGGAACTGGTGCCGCAATGAAGAGCGAGGTTCCATCCAATGGCCCACGCCGGCATGAGCACCTGAAGGGGGCGCTGGCTAACCCCGAGCCTATGGAGGCTGCGAAGAGCTTTCCTGCCAGTGTGGAGATGGTGGCCAAAGTGGGCAGTGAGTTTTCCCCGCTGTGTGCGGAGGCACGGCCCCGGCCTCTGCGGGAGGTCAACGTGGGAGGACGGAGAGACTCGGACAGGGGCCTTATCGGTCGCAGGAAGCGCCGGAGCCAGCAGGCAGGGCCCTCGGCCCGGGCCCTGAAGGAGGGGCCACCGGCAGACGTCCCCCGCCACCGGTCTGGGCTGGTGGAAGGCCACAGTGAGGATGAGCACATGGCAGAATCGTCCTTCAGTGACTGTCTCTCCTCCCCATCCTCCAGCCTGCGCTTTGGGGACTCTGACACGCTCAGCTCGGAGGAGGAGGTGGAGCCTATTGTAGAGGGGGGCGGGGCAGTTGCTGGGGGGGAGGAGTCACAGCACAGAGCTATTGCAGGTGCTGGGGGCGGGGCAGCTGGGGGTGGGCCACGGTCCTCTCTAAGTCGGACTCGGGGGAGCCGTCTGCACAGGTGGGCGCGCCCAGGGGTGGACGCCGTCTTCTCCACGAAGAGGTCCCGGCCGAGCGGCCGGCGCGCCCTCCACCGGAAGAGACTGGCGAAGATGAGCGTTTCTGCGGCCTCACGGACTCCCAGGCAGAAGGAGCGGCTGCTCCTGCAGCGCAGGCAGCGGGAGATGTTTGCCCGCAAGAAGTACGCCCTCCTGCACACCAGCAGCAGCTCCAGTGAGGAGCTGAGCCGAGATGATTCCTCCAGCACCTCCACTGAGGCTGAGGATGAGCTCTACGTCAATGTCAGCAGCAGCCAGCCCAGCAGCACCGCCATGGCAACAGGTAAAGGCAGAGCTTTCGCACTCCTCACCACTCTGCTGACAGGCCAAGCTTGAAGCTTCTTCACTGCGCCATGCACTGTTTCGGTGCTGAAATAAACTGTCCTGTACCCTCGTGTGTGCTGGAGACTGCACCTCCCCTGTCCACAGCGGGGGTTGAAGGCTAGAGATTAAGATAATGCTTTTGCTGAGAGTAAAGGTTAGTGTCAGAGCTGTGAGCTCACACAGGAGGCTCGGAGAGAGAGCCTCCAGCACTTGCCTCTCCTCCCTGGCAAATGGCTACTTTAGGATGCTGGCATCAATTATAGAGAGGATGGAGTTTCAGTGCCCCATGTGCTGGGGTGCTGTGTGAGATGTTGGAATGACTGCTGCTCGCACGTCTTTCAGACCTTGGTTTTAGTAAGTTTCACAATGGGGGCAATGTTAGGATGCTGTGCCAGTGACTGGAAGGTTGTCGGTTCAAATCCCCAAGGCTGACAGAGATTTCACTGTTGAGCCCTTCGGCAAGGACCTTGACACCAATTGCTTCACAGTCTGGCTGCTTTCTTAATTGTACAGAGCCTTGAATAAAAGTCTGGTATATAAATAGAATGTAGCTGGAAGACTTGCTTTTGGTGTCCAGCATTGTTGGATTGATCATTAGTATAAAAACCCTGGACATGTACAGTGTTACGTTCTAATATGTTAATTTCACGATTTAGGTGAGTCATTTTTATTTGTTTTAAGACTCTAGCGTCCATCAGCCTGGCATTTCTTTCACTAGCAGAATCTCCTACAAGCACCCAGAGCTCTCCATGCGGTAGGATAGGCTAGGCACTCGCTAATAGAGCAGCTCCATTTGAGACTGTGGTATGTGTTGCTCTCTTCAGCAGAGATGTCGAAACTATGCGGCGACATGAAACACGCTGCAGATCTTCTCCATGCCACCCTGTTAGGTGTACCCGCAAGGCAGTTTCCCCTCGTGTCGCCCCGTTGGGTGTACCCGCCAGGCAGTTTCCCCTCGTGTCACCCCGTTGGGTGTACCCGCCAGGCAGTTTCCCCTCGTGTCGCCCCGTTGGGTGTACCCGCCAGGCAGTTTCCCCTCGTGTCGCCCCGTTGGGTGAACCCGCCAGGCAGTTTCCCCTCGTGTCGCCCCGTTGGGTGTACCCGCCAGGCAGTTTCCCTTCGTGCCGCCCCGTTTGGTGTACGCGCTTGTGTCCTTTGTGTGTACGCGCTTGTGCCCTTAGGATGTATGTGCTTGTGTCCTTTGGGTGTACGCGCTTGTGTCCTTACCTGCTGCGCACATTAGATTTATGGTTCTGCTCCAGGTGTTTGCCGCCTCTTCCCTCTATAATTCCAGTAGAAGGCTGCTGCCTCTTGCTCCTGCCTTCTGCTGCGTGTCTCTCTCCTTAGGGCAGCCGGGGGCGTTATTACTTTTGCTTGCTTTGTGAAGGAGAGGGTTAGTGTGAAGGCCACAGACAAGCGTGAGATCACCGTCCTGTCACCCACACACACGCTTCGCATTCCTTGGTTGTTCTGGAAGGTTCCGGCTCTCATGAGAGCCATGTCGGAGTCCTCTGCCCCCTGCTTGTTCCTCTGAGCTCCAAGTATGCCTGGGGCACAAGCTGCATTTCACAAGCTTTCCAGTCGGGCTCGGCGATATTCTGTAGCTGTCCCTCCCAGCCCGTCCCACCGCTGGTTTTGGAAATGGGGACATTAGCAGCAGTGAGCATTGTGCAGCCACCGACATGCACTCGGGAGAGGAGCTCTTTCTCTCGTTAGCCGCCTCTTTCTGCTGGCGGGTGGAGTGGCCACGTCTGTCGGCTAACGGCGGGCCTCCCGCTTTCACTTCCTCCCTGGTGGGAGCTGCACGTTTCGCCCTCACAGGCTTGTTAGTTATCAATTGATAACTTATCACTGCATAAGTTAGACTGTAAATGTGGGAGTCCCCGCCTGGGCCCGCAGCTAGGGGCTCTCTGCTATGAGTCAGCGGCTAAGACGCACCATCTGTGCGCTGATCTCTGCCCTCGCGGGTGTGTCGCGTTCTGCTGGCATCACCCGTGTACCGTGCCATGTGGAGCTGGGGTCTCTGGGCAAGGGTGAGTTTACACAGGTCTGTTTGGACTGACACGCACGCACCCACGTGTTGCAATCTGGGCCGAAAATGTTGATGGGGGGCCACCTGGAGAATGAACCCCCCCAGATCTTAGTCCTTAGTTACTTATGTAATGAAACATTTGAAGAAGGTTGAAACCCCCTTCTGTAGACCAGTAGTTCATCTTGGAAGTTCTGACACTTTGTGCTTAACTAGGGGATCCCTTTCACCTTCGCCTGTGGCCACACCAGTTATCGGTTGCCGTAACCAGCACTGTGTGCTTTTGTCTGGTCTGGGATCTGAGAAGGGGGTGTGGATCCCGTCAGGCAAACTGCCCTCCAGCTACCGCTCAGTGCTGAGCTCACTGCTTTGCTCCAGGAGTTTCTGTGGGGGCAGCTTGATGTAAGATGTGTGGGCCTAAGACCTGGTCGGAGTTAATCCGCCATGTCTGTCTGCAGGGCGGCAGGTGCTTTCAGCAGCTGGGGCCCTGTGGCATCCCTTTCTGCAGAATTGGTGCTTGTTTACCCGTGGGACACTAGACAGTGATGTGCAAATGACTCGGCCTACAGGGGGCGGCAGGTGAAAAAATGGCTGCGCTCCCTTGCATTCTGCACTCTGCCGTGCACATGGTGCAGACCCAGCCACTTCACATACCGTTTGCTTTTAATGTTGCGTTATGTTTTATTAATGTTACTTTAAGCCTGTTGGTTGAGTTGGTATAACAAAGATGGAATATTCAGATTCTGGCGGCATCCTGTATGAAGCCGACCCGGGTCCCTCTTCGCAGGGGGCTTTCTTCCTCTGTCAGACATCTCGGCCGCAGCGTTCTGAGCGATTTTGGGCAGTCCTGGGCTTATCGGCTTGTCTGCAGTGTGTTCCATAAGGGCCTGGGCCACCTGAGTGTTTGCCACAAAGGGCCGCTAGGGCCCAGTCACCAGGCCTACACGCTTCAATACCCCTCTGAACACAGTTAGTGTGCCATTTAATAAACAGTCTAATGCTGACTGGGTGCACTGAACTGCCTGCTCTGTTCTGACTGTGTGTGTGTGTGCATGTCTGTTAGAAAAGACTGTTTTAAAAATACTTTCAAATTTTTATAATAGATTTATCATTTTGAAGAAATGAGTGTTATAAAGTCATTCTACAAACCCAAGCCGTCATTGCAGAGTAGCTGATTGTGTGCAACTGACTATGATGGTGAAACCTGCAGTGTTAGCCTGCAACTGTTTTCCGTGAGGAAAATGACAAGGAGACCATAATATATAATAACGTGCATTTATTGATTTGACTGCCCATGGGAAAAAAATGCCAGCAGCATCGGCAAAAAGGCATTTAAACTGTAACATGAGATTGAAATATCAAGAGTGACATTTGACAGCTGACACTGGCTTACGTGCATAAAATAGCTTAAAAGTTCAACATTAGGCATCCGTGCAATCAAATGCTGTCTTTGGTTTAGGTTATGTCTAACTAGGCTTAATTATTATTTAACTTTACTGTCTATGGTACTGCAGTATATGGTATTTTCCAGTTTTATGGGGGGTAAAATAAAAAATTGTGGACGAAACCCATACAGTTTCCGGATGGTGCTTTTCAGATTTTTGGGGGTTACTGTACCATTGCGTTCTTCTTCTGATGCATACATAATTTCACTGGATTCCTTGCTGGCTAGTTTCAGCAGTACTGGCTCGCTGAGTTAATTTATGGAAGTCTGCACCCGTGTTCTCAGTTAAGTGACCAGGACCATTAGGTTAAAAATGAGGAAACGCATGTTAGATGACTATTTCCTTTTACCTCACAGCATTAAGAACAATTTCTTATTCACAATGACAGCCTGTCACCTGTGAGAAAACACTTGTAAGGCAAAAAAAAAAAAAAAAAAATTAGAATGTGGATTTTTTTCCATTAAATATGTATAAACTCCTAAAATTTGAATTTTATTTGACCTCCCAGGCCTAGTGCATGCGTGTTGAGGAGGCAATAAATGTCTTCAGAATTGTGAAATGATTACTTGCTTAGTCTCGGAACAGCCCTGCTCAGAGCCTCTGTGTTCTATTGCTGTTGTCCTTGTTGAGATTCAGCATCGTCGTGAATCGACAGCCTCTGCTTTGTGGCCACGGTGGCTCCGCACTGACCCCCGTGTAAAAATTAGGTCCACTGGACGAGGACGTGGTGGTGATTGAGGCGACGACGGCGCCCCCTGTACCTGCCAGCGAGGAAATCAACGTCACGTCCACAGACAGCGAGGTGGAGATCGTCACTGTCGGCGATGCTTTCAGGTCAGTGCTGCTTCCCACCCGAGCGCTCGGGTAGGTGCTCAACTGGATGAGGCGTTACCTGTACCTGCGTCCGGTGCGCCGGGGTTTATACAGACTCCTTTTAATGTGCATTTGAATGTAGAATGACTGCGTGAGGGGCCTTGCCGGTGACGGGCCTTGCCGGTGACGGGCCTTGCCGGTGACGGGCGCGTCCTTCGGGATCCCCCGCCCACCGTCCTCCCTGCTCTTGCCATTTGCTCGCAGGCCTGACAGGAAGCCGTTGTGCCCCGCATTCCGGAGCCCTCTCTGCCGTTGCTATGGCCACGGTCTCTGGGGCCAGGCCGAGGCCTGTCTGCCGATGGGCTCATTCATCTGTTTTCCAGGCGGAGGGTGCACTGATCTCTCATTCTTTAGGTGACCCTCTCGGGACGTCTGAATAGCCTCGCTTTGCATGGTTTTTTTTTTTTTTTGCAGCAGCTGGTCACCCTCCCTGGACTTAAACCAGGAGCCCGGTAGCCCAGTATTCACTAGGCAGACAGGTATTAGCGTAGCTGGCCTGCTTTCCCCTGGCCTGGGATGCTGGCTGCGGGCTGGTGACCTACTTAAAATTAGCTGTCAGTTCTCATGCTGCCCTGGTAAATCATTGCTTGCAGCAGGCCCATATACATATATATTGCACTTATTGCGTATCACATTATGTATGTCATGTATAAAAATATTTTTAATGCAGGAACCCAGACAGCAGTTATATTCGTTAGTATGAGCTATGGTGAGCAGCCTGGCTCTCTGCTTTCCTCACTGGAGGGGGTTATATTTTTACTGCGCATTGTATGTAGCGTGACCTGGTATGAGGCCATAGCTTATTACAGATGGCAGTCTGCAAGCATAAAAGATACTGTTTTAGGCTTACATCTGTACTTTGCACTGAATGTGCATAATGTAGTGTTTTTCCTGTTCCTTTTTGCTAAAAGCCCAAGAGGAATAAGAAAAAAAGTATAATAAAAAATAACATGGCGTGCATGCCGTGCCGGAGGGCTGTGTGACCAGGTACCACAGAGCAGGTGGGGCACCGGGGGACTCTGGCCCCGATTCGTCCCGCTGAGGTCCGAGGCTAGGCCCTCCAGGCGGGTCATGAGAGAGCCACCCTTCCCGGCCCAGCTTGCCATGGCTTGCTCTAGCCTGACAGATGGAGGAGCGAGCGCTTAGGTGTGGGCCATCCGGGCGCCATGTGACACGCGTCCACATGTCTCATTGCAAGATCTCGCCTGTCTGCTTCTCTTGGTGGAGACTTGGGTGTCCACCGTCCCATGTGCCAGTTTGACAGTGTCGCTGATGCAGATTGCAGGCCCTGTTACACTGTGAGGCTTTACTGGATCCAGAACCAGATTCGCTGTCTGATGCTCACTGAAGGTTCTGGTTTAATGCTTCCAGCCCAAAACTCTTAACGGCTGAACCCAGTGACTCTGATCACCCGGCGTGTATTTTCACCCATTGTATTCCAGTAAGCAGTTTTTTTTTTTTTTTTTACGAGTGCTGTTCACCATGATGGGAACCTTTTTGTCCCACAGCGTATGTATTTATAGGGAGTGTAATTATTGTGCAGCCTTGAATGTAGGTTAGTGACAGATACCGCCTTTACTCTCAAACGATAAGAGATTTTCCGCAAAGCTAGCTGCGATCTTTTAAATATCCATCAATTAGGTGACATTTTTCTACCCACAAGTGCTGAATAACACCCGCTGGATATTTATGGAAGCTTAAGCAGTTAGGCTTATTTTATCTCTTGCTGTTTATCTCACAAAATATCTCAAGTTAAAAATAGTATGAAATACATTGGTGAGGCGTGTTGTGAGGCTGCAGCCGGCTCATTTGCACCTGAAGATGAGCCAAGAGCTTCCAAAGCCTTTATACTTTTCTCACACACTGAGATGGAGAGAAAGTAGTGATTAACTGTCAAACCCTGGGGAAGCGAGCGCGAGGCGTCCCAGACGAAGGCCTTTCCGACCGGGGCGTCCCGTGCGGCGGCCTGGCGGCTATGCGCTGACTCCTAGAGTCCATTCCTCTCCATTCCGGCCCCGGGGATGCTTACCCCGTGTAGGGGCGGGGTCAGGGAGTCTCGGTGGGGGGGGGGGGG
>JAODKL010000009.1:8555505-8569820 GCA_026780765.1 Petrocephalus schoutedeni
GGCCGCTCTGCCTCTCTGCGCGCAGTGTGACGCCCGGGCCGCTCTGCCTCTCTGCGCGCAGTGTGACGCCCGGGCCGCTCTGCCTCTCTGCGCGCAGTGTGACGCCCGGGCCGATCTGCCTCTCTGCGCGCAGTGTGACGCCCGGGCCGATCTGCTTCTCGGTGTGACGCCCGGGCCGCTCTGCATGCCGTGCGACACCCAGCCCTCTCTGCTGCTCTTTGTGCAGTGTGACACCCAGCATTGGTCAAGTGTCACGTTGACAGTAGCTCAGCTTCTGGTTTGCAAACTCTCTGTAATGTTACATAAAAATATATTGAGAATAGAGGACATGAGATAATGGATGAAATCACTAGTTTCTGTGCAAAAAGCCATGCTGAAAATGTTAAAACTGGTTTATTTTGAGTAATCTTTTGCTGAATTTTGAATTTAAATCAATATTAACGTATAGACTCTCATTTTGTCCAAGTCCCCAAATGACTGACGTTTATGTGATGGCATGGATTGTTTGTTGAGCCCCCTGGTGGCGCAACTGTGACACTACAGGTTTTTGTAGGCATACAAATAGGGTAACATGACATGCATATTTACTCAGTTGAGGTAAAAATTATATTTTAATCTTGTTCAGGTGTCAGGCGTCTGAGTTTCTGTTTTATGTCTGGTGTGGTATGTGGCTCAGGGGTGTTCGTTTGGTTGCGCCTGTGATCAGATGGTCGCAGGTTCAAATCCTGTGATTTGGCCCCTTTGGGCGCTTTGGATCCTTAACCCTTAGGTGGTAGTAATTTCAGGGGGTCAAAAATTCCCTTTGTTTAAAGTGGCTCTGGGATATGACCATACCCCAGAGGCTCCCTAAGGGACTGACTGAGCCTGCTTTCACAGTTATACGTCACATTGCAGAAGCATCTAATTACCAAATATCTCTGGATATATGTGGAGAATGTAATAGTTGCCCTTTTTAAGAAAGTTCCTTGCATATGCTGAATCCTGCTGAAGTTTTGCTTCATACAAATAGGTGCTATGCTTTAAACAAGTTCACTAAATGTGTTTAGCTTTTGGCTCGGGATCACGAGTGTGGCCTGTTGATGCATTCTTAGCCCTGAAATGTAGATATTTAAATGGCTTGTGTCTAATGGAAGTTCCCCTTCTCTTGGCAGACGCCTGCCCTGCATGCACCTGTTCCATCAGCTCTGCGTGGACCAGTGGCTGCTCACCAACAAGAAGTGTCCCATCTGCAGAGTGGATATCGAGGCCCAGCTGTCTGCGGAGAGTTGATGCTGAAACCTTTTATGTGATTTTAACTCTTCCTTTTCTTCCGTGCTGCAGTCAACCAAAGATGGCATGATTTACCTACGCAGATTCAAAATGGGAAAACCGATAACATGTCGAGCATTGAAACTACAGTGCCAGCCGCAACTTAGTACCCATACTGCTAAAAGCATCTTCAGTGAGGATTTTAAATTTTGATTATATTTATAAAGCTTTTTATGTAGCTTTTCTCCCCCTGTCTCATCATTTTTTATTTTTTTTTGCATGGTTCTTTGTGATGCATTTCTTTGCACATGTAATGAATTAGGCTTCTCATGGCCTAAGTACTGGCTGGGTGAGCTACTCTAGTAAAGAATTTCTGTATACATAATGCCATGCTTTACTGGAATAGAATGTCAGCTAGAACCATCACAAGACTCATTTTAATGATTGTTTGTTTGCAATGGTCAGTTTGATCATTCAGGGGTTAGGGGAATTGATAATAAGACATTCCTTAAAATTAGGAGGAAGACACACACAGCTGCTGTATTAAGTCTGAACCACCACGCAGTGTCCAATGAATGGGAACAAACACACAATATGCGTCGCTTCCCAGAAAATGCACATACTTGGCAACAGTGCTGCACACATTTACAACTGAAGTGTTTGAGAAAAATTAATTGAATGTCACTCTGTGTTTTGACTTTAATTTGTTTTTGATCTTGTGTGTAGCATAAGCCCTATGCCGGTGTCTGTATTGTAAGTGGGCAGACCTGTGGGTGACATATTAGGTTGTCTGATAGGCAAACCATGTTCCACTTGATTGTGTAACCTATGAGGGAAAGCGAATCATGGACTGGAATCTGAGTATGGCCACGCCCCCTTTTCAGTACTGTTCCCGTTTTTATTTATTTATATATATATATATATATATATATATATATTCATACTGCCTGTTAATAACGTCTCCAGGTGAGGTGTTAACCTGTCTTAACAATGCTGTTTATCAGTTGTCAGTTCTTTGTTTTTTTTTCCTGCAGCAAATGTTTTTTGCCCTGATGAACTTGTTAACACTAATGTTATTCTCAACTAGCTAACTTGCATATACTTGCACATCAAAAGCTGAAAGTAATAAGACGGGGGTCTTGTGAACATAAGTGTGTTGAATCGATGTATTTCTGCTCTGACTGCTGACTTTCGGGGGGGAAGAAAATCTCACTTTGAATGGAGTGTTAAAATACAGTACTTACGGCAGGTATCCATGCGTTCAGATATAATGGCCCCATGTTGCGTCTCGGGGGATTTATATTAGTTTTAAAATAATAATAAAGTTAGGCAACTCTTACTTGTGTCTGTCTGTTTAAGAAATCAGCAGCATATCTTGGATGTTCTCAGATTTCAGCGCAAAGGGAATATCCATCTGCATTTCCAACAGAGTGGTAATTCAGCACAGTCTCGCAGATCAAGTATTAATTAAAAGTAAGGTTGGTACATACACACAGCTACCTCTTTCATGAGACCACATTATTAGGGACTTCATTTCTCACTGTTGGAATAGTATCAGAAATTTAGACAACTTCCATGTCCATTATGATAAAACTTATGTTTTCAGTGAAAATTTAATGCGAATGAAGACGCAAGAGAAGTTTCAAATCCCGGCCACACCCCTTGCCACATTCTTTGCTTGACCAAGAAGCACGTGAAGTCCGCTTGAATATGAAAGGAGGACTGTGGACTGGCCTATGGTGTTCTAGGGGTGATCAGACTGGACTCAAAAGTCTTTGGACCCATGGATCAGCAGTATGTCTGGTACAAGGAAGGAGATGATTCTAACAAGAACACCACCATCCCCATGGTGGAACATGGAGTCCTGCTGTGGCTGTTTTGCTTGCATACTTTTGGGGTTCAAAGAAAGCAGTAGCAGCATGGAAACCAAAGAAGCATTTGCCTGAAAGATTCCAACAAAGAGGTGCCAAAAGCTTGGATAGATAGATGGGAACTTTATTTATCCTTTGGGAAATTTAGGCATCCAGTAGCTCAAATGCAAGAACAATAGACACAATAATACACATAGTAATAATGCAATGTATAAATATATCCTCTAGAATATACATTAAATAGAGAAGTAAAATTGCCATCTGCCTGTCAGTCGGTGGAGCAGGATGCTGACTGCAGTTGTCCACTAAACTCACTCCTCTGCCTAGAGAAAGTGTGGTACAGGGGGTGTATCTCATAGTCCATGATGGTCAGAAGTTTGTTGAGGGTCCTCCTTTCTGCCACTTGCCAGTACATACAAGAAACATGCAATACAGGTTAGAAAGAGTAAAGGATGCTCCAGAAAATACTGACCCTGGGAGTTGAATGATTTTACACATGGACCTTTGTGTTTTTTTTTTTTTTAACTTATTAGTAGTGAATTGAACCATATTCTCAGAATCACTCAAATACGAATTCGTTCAATGTTGACTGAGGCTTCAGTTGATGATACATTTTTATTACATTTTATTCACATCACCAGACTGTTTAGCGGCTAAGGGGGTTGAATATTGTTGATGGCCAGTGTTTAAGCCTTTCATTAATCCGGGGCGGAAGACCGATGCAGAAGAGAGCACCCACAACAATAATCATCACCAAAACAGTAAAGGAGCGGCTGCTTCAGCAGGAGAAAAGGAGGAGTAGAGGACATGGAGAATTAAGACGCAAGGCCGCCTCGGAAAACGAGCACCTGGGGAAGCAGGGGTTAGTGCAAGGTATAAGTACAGTAATGACTGTACAGTACTGTCTTTAACAGAAATATATGTGGAACAGCTAATAATTCCAGCATTGAGAGTAGTTAACTATAGAGTGACCACATCTTACGTAAAAAGAGGCGTCAAAGCAATGCGATTATGCACAAAGTATTTCGACGTTATAAAGCAAAAGTCCGCATAAAGCAAAGTTATAGGTCTCCCAAATTAAAATGCAGTTAGTTTTCGGTCCCAAAAGAGGGCATCGTCATCCTAGTAAACTGCAAGTAAAAAATCCATTATAATGAAACTACTACGCAAAGTCTTGGAGCCCGACATTCTGCCTTCGGGACCTATATGAGTCAGCAAAGTAATTATTTCCATTTAGTATGGGTAGCTCATTATGTAAAGTCACATAAACACAATTTACATACACTTGTTAGCGAGACGTTACTTAGTCAAACACCCGAACACTAATTCATAAGACTATACATACATATTCTATATACATCTAAGGCAGGGGTGGACAATTCCGGTCCTGGAGGGCCGTGGTCCAGCTCGGTTTAAGTGAACCCTGACAATTAACTGGTGAGGTGAACCGGATGTTTCTGAGCAGGGAAATCACCAAAACGTGCTGGACCACGGCCCTCCGGGTCCGGAATTGCCCACCCCTGATCTAAAAGCATTTATGTCAGAATCCAGGTTCTTTAGATAGGAAGACATATTTGCGTTAAAAACGACATTTCCCGAGAAGCTTTGTTCCGTCATGCCTGTCCACCGCTACCTCCTCGTGTATCGCGAGAACTCATGTCATTTCCCCGTCGTAATATTTTGGTATCGTTTTTTAAATTATGCGTCATGTGCAAACTCAGAATGCATGGATGTAGTATGATTTACGATAACACGAACTTCCAAACAAATCAGTTATTCGGTTGAT
The DNA here is from genome assembly GCA_026780765.1 of Petrocephalus schoutedeni. Classification (NCBI taxonomy): domain Eukaryota; kingdom Metazoa; phylum Chordata; class Actinopteri; order Osteoglossiformes; family Mormyridae; genus Petrocephalus; species Petrocephalus schoutedeni. The sequence continues at coordinate 8,560,411 of JAODKL010000009.1, forward strand.
GGCAAACCGCGACCTCCGACCGTTTTTTTGCCAACCAATTGCAGGAGAGCTTCGTGCGCCGACGCAGCCAATGAGGTGTCGCGGAGCGCTATTTGAATGGTCGCGGTGGCACGGGCCTTTACTTGTTGTTTCGGAATAAACATCCTGACTGGTGTTGGTAGGCGGTTTCAAACTTAAACCACGTCTGCCACTTTTATATTGTTCTTTTACGGGACATTTTAAAAGCATGTCTTTGGCTCTTCGCGCAGCTGTGAGTATAAAACAATATTTAAAGTTTTAAACTGTAAGATTTGTTGACGCGTCAGTGTGCTGGGATCTCTTTACTTATCTCTCTCGGGCGTTCGGTTTAAATGGCTGATTTACTCGCACCATGCAGAACTGAAATTTGGCGAAAGCTGCCCGTTAACGTGCGTGTTTTGGTCGGATTTCTGGCTTTCGTGCCCGACTCGCCTGTAACCGCTTATCGGCAGCACTAATCTGTACGGCGTGCGCTCTTCCCGAACAGGCCGTTAATGCCGAAAATGCTGCCCCGATGGGCAAGGCGGCTGTGGCGGCCGGAAGGAGGCCCGTGTTTGGGGAGCTTTCCAACATCTCCAAAGTGTCGCAGGTCAAGGTACGGCCCTCGCCGCGCATCCGGGGCCCCGCTGCACGCCAGCGGCCTTTCTGACGGTCCACCTTTCTGCTCCACAGAAGACCACCACGGCCTTTAAAGTTCCTGCCGTGAGGGCTGGCAAAGCCCCCTCCCAGCCGCAGAGCAAGGCGGCGGCGGCCGCTGCGCAGCTCAGACGCGGCCCCGCGGTCAACCTGCCCGTGCCGGTGTGTGCGGACGTCTCCATGAAGGAGGAGGAGGAGCTGTGCCAGGCCTTCTCTGATGCGCTCCTGGCTGTAGAGGACATCGATGAGGGAGATGCTGAAATGCCTCAACTGTGTTCCGAATATGTGAAAGACATCTACGTGTATCTCAAGAATCTCGAGGTACTAGTTCCAATAAGCTTGCTCTAATCCTAAAATGCCTGTAATTGGTGTATGTGCTGCAGAAGCGCGTCCTGAGTGGTGTCTCTGTCTAGGCCCAGCAGTCGATCCGTCCCAAATACATGCAAGGCTATGAGATCAATGAGCGGATGCGTGCTCTGCTGGTCGACTGGCTGATTCAGGTCCACTCCAGGTTCCAGCTGCTGCAGGAAACTCTCTACATGACCGTTGCAATCATCGATCGCTTCCTGCAGGCAAGTCTCATTTTCAGGGAACTTGGTGACCTTTTCTGATGCCTTCAGTCTCATGTTGCATGTCCCAAATGCATCTTTAGGTGCAGCCGGTTTCCCGCCGTAAGCTGCAGCTGGTTGGAGTGACTGCCATGCTGATTGCCTCAAAGTATGAGGAAATGTACGCCCCAGAGGTTGGCGACTTCGTCTACATCACTGACAACGCTTTCACGAAGGCCCAGATCCGCGAGATGGAGATGCTGATTCTGAGGCACCTCAACTTCCAGCTGGGGCGCCCCCTTCCTCTGCACTTCCTCCGGAGAGCCTCAAAGGCTGGCAATGTATGGTGCTTCTAATCAGCTGCTTCTGCCTCTTGGATTGGTAAGCTGTTGCTGACTCCATGGCTGATTGTTTAGGCGGATGCTGAGAAGCACACACTGGCCAAGTACTTCATGGAGCTGACCCTGACTGATTATGACATGCTGCACTACAATCCCTCTGAAATTGCTGCTGCTGCCCTCTGCCTCTCTCAGCTGGTGTTGGAAGGACAGGAATGGGTAAGGATCGGCCTCAGGTTGTTTCCACAAAGCCTTGGACTTGGTTTGGCTTACAGCATTGCCTTCTTGGGTCGTCTAGTCCGTGACCCAGCAGCACTACACCACCTACGATGAGGATGGCCTCAAGCCAGTAATGCGGCACATGGCCAAAAATGTGGTCCGGGTCAACGATGGCCTCACCAAGCACCTCGTAAGTGGCATTCCTTTCCTTTTGTGACGATTACTGGATTCATGTGCTGACTAATGGCTTCTCCCTAAGGCTGTGAAGAACAAATATGCAAGCGGTAGGCTAATGAAGATCAGTGCCATCCCTCAGCTGAAGTCCGCAGTTATCAAGGACATGGCTGCACCTCTGCTCTGAGGCCGCCTGGTATGGGCTTGGCCTGTGCACTTTTTATGGATCCAGTTTCAACAAACTGGGGTGTGCTTGTATTTTATGTGTATTTTATGTATATTTTATGAAATATTTTCTGTATAAATGGTTTTTTTTAAGGTTGGATTGCTTTCTGAAATGGCATTTTACTGTTTGTTCTGTGGCACCACCATGCCACAGTTTTGGTGCCCTGAATCGGTTTCTAATAAAAGCCAAATGCACTGGCACAAGCCCCTTTATTTCTGACTGGGGTATTAAATGCAAGTCATGTGGGGGTTTAAGAGTCACTCCTACTTGTGTAGGAAGTGTCCTGTGGGGCTGGTGTAGCTCATTTGGCATGGACCAGCCAAGGCTGTTCCAGTTGCATTTACTGCGTCGGCGTTGTGTTCTGGTAGTAAGCTTTGTAGTTTCTGCAGAAGTGATGACCTTTCACACTGGCTGTAGTGCCCCATCTTGGGGAGCACAAGCCTTTGCGGCATGATTGTTCAGAAGGTCTTGCAGTAGGGAATATTTCACTCATATGAAATGGATCTTGACTGATTAATCCCAAAATTCCCTGCAAAAGTGCATACTTCTCCTTGGACTCTTTCCCTTCCCCATGTCGGCAGCTGTTTCTGGTGGAATTATATGGTTTAGCTCCCTAAAATTATCGCTAATATGGAAGTGACCATACCACTGGCAGTTCAGACTAGGTAATCCATCTGAAACATTAAGGGTGGTACCACCCCGTCCCCTGGCTAATAGTGCCAAATATGGTCCTACCAAATCTGGCCTCAATCATCCCCTATGTGGAATTTATCCCCTGCCCCTTCACCACCTTGGCTACTGTGAGTGTACTGGTGCAGAATGGCTACAGTTGCATCATCCAAGTGGTGCTACACAAGGGTGGTGGATGAAGTTGCTTCCTATTGGCTCTAAAGTGACCTGGGTGCTTTCAAAGGTGCTATATAAAATGCCATTTCAATGCAACAATGATGACACATCAACTTGGTTAAATAACATTTAATTGTTTTTCTGTTAACTTTTCTAAACTCCATAACTTTCTTGCATCCTGGGAAGGCCGCGCTTGACGAATGGGTCTCTCATACCCTGGTCATAAAGTGCTTCTAATCCATTGACTTGGTTACTTCATGTCTTTCTGCCTGCATTTTAGAAATGAAGTAACGGACATTTTATTCATGGAATTAAAATATTTCAAACCTCTGAGGTTTAGTTTCTAAAGCTGTAACAATCTTGTTTATGGAGCAGTAAAAAATGTGGAAGTTCACTAGAAAATCAATTCCTGCCCAAATTTTCATGTGGACGAGTCAGATGTCATGTTTTTATAATTGTCAAGAAATCATGAACATACAAAACAGCACTAACTTTCAATTAATGGTATAATCAGCAATGTTTATAAATTAATCTCATTCAAATACTATTTGTGAAATCAATTCTAGCAGCATTCATACTGACAAAAAATATTTTAACCATGAAATAGACTCAACCACCTCTCCTTTAATCTGTGAAAATCCCTTTAAATACAAAGATATAAAACAAAAGCATAGAATTTCTCCTGGTTCCACATATCGTACATGCCGTGCCTCTTCAAATAAAACAGCTCATCTTCAATATATCTGCCAAGTGAAAATATAATTACAAAAAGACAAGAGCCTTAAATAGAATAAATAGTTTTGTTCAGTGCTCACAGGAATTGTGTAGCCAACACCAGCCCTGAGAGACGACGTCCCCTTCAGGTCCTCGCGTGACAAGAACTTTACTGCCATTTAGGCACTACACCTGGATACACGGGACAGCAGGACCGAGATCTGGAACTCCAGGGTCATGCAGCAGTTGAAGAACAGTTGAGCCTCCCACCTAACCCCCTTCTAACGACTAGTTTTCCCTTTCTCCAACATTCAAGTCTCCTCGTGGACACTGAGCAGAAGCAGCCAGCCTAGATCTTGTTGACATAGTTGTTGGGAAACAGGCCCTGTTTGCCTCGCAATCTCCCTGTCCACCAACCAGAGACATCTGAGGGGGAAAAGAGACAGAATGAGGCCGACATCTCCACCTCCAGTGATACGAGTGGAGTGTGGGCCTGAGTGATGTGGGGCGACCCAGAGGCGTGACTCTCGTACCTTCCTTGATGATGTCGATGATGTCATCAGCATTGAAGCTGAGCTCGTCTGTGTCCTGGGCATCGTAGGCGTACAAAGCTCTGCACTGGGGGACCTGAGGCTTGGGCTTGGGCGTAGGCTTGGGCCGGCCTCCACCCGGCGGAGGCCTGCTGACACTCTGTCTGTGAGCACTGGTGGAGAGACAGGGTAATGTAACAAGAATCTGAACAGGGAAGCCTTATTCCAGGAACCCAAGCAGTAGTTCTGTGATGCTTCTCTTGCAATTAGATGGATAACATGCATTAAATATACCTGAAGCTGTAAGACGTGGCATCGACTACGTTTCGCATGAAACATCATGTTGCAAAGTTATTCTTTGAGTGACCACTAGATGGCAGCTGCACCACGCAAAGAAATAGGCACGATGTGGCGGCTTTAACCCCTATCCCGTGTTTGGGGTCAATCTGACCCCAGAGCATCATTAAACGGTAGGCAAATTTCACATGGGATAATTATCACGGGAAAAGGGTTAAGATCCTGCTGTATGAAAGGAGGGGCGCCAAGGCACGCAACAATCCCTCAGATACAGCTTCTGTTTGCCGGCATGTGTGCAAAACTTAATTACAGCATTAGAATGGAAGAACAGGCAAATTAACTTTTACTTTGTTGTTACCAAGGAGTGTATGAACTGGGTGGGGGGGTAGCCTCCCCCAATATTTAATTTAATTTGAACTCTCTCCTATGCTGTTTGTTACATTGGACAGCTGCAATGCTGTATCAAAGTTTTGTGTGTTTATGGGAATGCTAAGAGCCCCATCGTCTAATAACCCAGCATTCCGCTGAAAATCTAAATAAATAAAAAATAATTTTTTAAATTCAGTTCTGCTTTTTGGGGGAATTCTTTCCAGACCCAACAAAACAGACAAAGCAAAACTAAATGTGACTGGGTGGGAAACATCCAGGGACCCTTATTTCAGACACAAACAAGCAAAAAAAAAAGAATGCTTAAGCACAAAGTGAAAGTCCCATAGCGACCCAGGCAGAGCCATGGCAGGGAGGTGACAGAGGTGTCCACTGCAGGACTGACAGAGAGTGACAATGTGCTCCACCAAGGTACACTACAGCCCACCACCCAGACACACGCAGGGACTCACGGTCTTCCATTCGCAGCCGGCTGCTGTCTTCCGTTACTATAAAGGAACACATCATTCCAGTCAGCGAAAGCCAGCTGAGCTTCTGCTAACCGGGACTCGACCATCACTGCCAGTGTTTCTCATCTCGGTCCTGGGACAGTCCAAGTTTTTGCTACGGGGAACTTGCAGGCAGCAAAAACACGGACCCGAGGACCAGGTTGAGAAACACAGGTCTATATGATGGCCAGTATGAGTGAGGCCTATATATAATGTGTTGCGTTGTTAAAAGCCTCTATTTAAAAATAATTTTCCTGAAACATGTTTCTTTTCATTAGTCTTTGCTGGAATGGGGTGATGAGATGCATTAGAGTCGGTGTGAATTCCCCGCAGAGGCATGAATGCGAATGGATGGGAATGTACTTGTCCAAAGTCATATTACCCATTGAGCCTATTGCCTGTGGCAGGAGCTCTTACCCAGCAGCCCCCTGGTCTGGGACCCGCAGGCACTCCAGGTTTGGCTGGACCCTGCTGTTCCTCTCCTTCATCTGGCTGTTGCTAACAGCCGTGGGCAGGAAGGGCCGGTTGGCGCTGTTGGCCTGCGGCCTCTGCGTGCAGTTCTGCGCGTAGGCGGTGTGCCTCTGTCCAGCTGTGTGATTGGTGGTCTTCAGACCCCCGTTTTGGTGAGAAAATGCTAGAAAGAGGTGCCATTCAACGGCATGCAGACTCATTAAAAGAACGTGCAGACCTCACTTTTCAAGTACGTCATTTACATGGAGCAAAATCAGCAAAACGCAATGCGAGTGTGAGGAAGAGAAGCAGCAGCGGGGGAGGAGGTCCCTTACTGCCCTCTGATGGGGGAAACTCATCACTGTTTGGCCTTTCAGTCGTTGCTCATTTTGATAAGATGCTAATTAGGAATCGGTGTGGATGACTCGGGGTCTCGGAGTGCCCTACCTGGAGGTCCTGGTGCAGCCCGTGATGGGTAGTGCTGGGGGACTTTGGAGGGAGCAAAATTCTTTTTTGAGGGGCCTAGAGGATGAGAAATGTGAGCACAGTTTGTGAGCGCCTGGGGTAGAGGGCAGGAAAAGAGGCTGAGCCTTGGGGTAGAGGACAGGAAAAGAGGCAGGGCCTCAGGGGAGGGGACAGGAAAGGAGATGGAGCCTCTGGGTAGATGACAGGAAAAGAGGCAGGGCCTCGAGGGAGGGGACAGGAAAAGAGGCAGGGCCTCAGGGGAGGGGTTAGGAAATGAGAAGGGGCCTTGGGGTAGAGGACAGGAGAAGAGGCAAGACATTGGGAGAGGGGACAGGAAAAGAGGCAGAGCCTCAGGGGAGGGGGCAGGAAATGAGGTACAGTCTCAGGAGAAGGGACAGGAAAAGAGGCATCAGGGGTGCTCGGTGGTGACACCTACGTGTGTTCCTGGGCAGGCCGGGTCCGATGCTGACCTGCAGCATCTTGCTTGAGGGCCGCAGTACGGCCATCTCACCCTGGCCCGCAATAAACTGCAGCTGGCGGGAGCCGCCCCCCCCACTCCAGGGGCCCCAGCTCTCCTTCTTCAGCTTCACTTCGAGTCTGAGGAGAAACAGGAGGAGGAGGAGAGCAGATATTCAGCAGGGAGTAAGAGAGGAGCCAAAGGAGAAATTCACAAATGATTACATCCATCTAAATCAGATAAAATGAGACAAAACTTTATGGAATCCCAGGGGAAATATTTGTTGTCCTGCAGCATCACAAAAATAACTTCCGACACAATACTGCCCTGCCTTGGTTTGGCTTTGCAATTAAACCAACATATGAACTATTTTGTCACAAGATAAAACAGAGCCTAAAAGGTCCGATTTTGGTCATAAGGTCAACTTGGTGTTGGTAAAATATGGAGATATGCAGTCATGGTGTTCTGCATTTGTAGGGCACTATAGTCCCCACCAAAGTAAAGAGTAGAGGAATTTTATTCAACCCTGAAAAAATGGACTAGTTTTCACATCTCATTTTTCTTCTCACGGGAAGCAAACACAAACATATTTACAGGCTAGGGCAAGTTGTGTGGAGAGAGTATAGGGTCGGTCAGCACCCAACAGCCCAGAGGGTGGGTGGGGTTTAAGGCCTTTGCCAAGGGCACAATGACGATATGATCACTCAGCTAACTACAGGATTCAAACCCACCACCTTCCGGGTCCTGGCACAAGTCCTTAACCTTCTGAGCTGCACCCTCTACTTAAAACAATACTTCTCCCCAGTTTCTAATCCGGGACCTTCTGTGTGTTAAGTGAACACAATGAGCAAGACAATACAGAAAGTACATAGAAAGCACACAGGCTCCCTGTTAAGGAGATGTATCTCATTATTCAGAGCACAGCTTGGACACCACCTCCAAGGACAGAGCTGCCTTTGCTCAGCCCATAGGCCTCCCCAACCCCCCAGCACGGCAACAATAAAGCAGAGCCAGGCATAACACGCATGCATTTTGGGAACAGGCTCACTGACGTATTGGCAAACTTGAGCGGCAATTTCCTCTGTGTCCTCTCCTGGAAGCGGCGGGCCAGCAGGCTGAGCAGCTCCGTCTTGAAGGTGGACTCCAGCAGGCTGTCATACTCCTGCTCGTGGAGGATGAAGAAGTCGTCCTGCATAGTGCTGCGGAGCAGAGGCGGGACAGTCAGGTAAAGCCAGAGGGCGAAAGGGACGACAACAGGGGAGGAGAAATGGGAGGAGGAACAGGAGGCCAAGGAGGACAGCAGGCGAGGAGGAGGAACAGGAGGCCAAGGAGGACAGCAGGCGAGGAGGAGGAACGGGAGGAGGAACAGGAGGCCAAGGAGGACAGCAGGCGAGGAGGAGGAACGGGAGGAGGAACAGGAGGCCAGGGAGGACAGCAGGCGAGGAACGGCGAGAATGACAACAATGACACAAAGCACCACAACTAAAGGTCACAGACATGAGTCACAGTGTAGTTTTTATGAGGCTTACAGCCGTACCATTTCCATTACAGAAGCAGAATGGGGGGCAGGGCAGAGAGGGGGTGGGGCCACGTGCTGAGCAGGGCCACGCCCTAACCCTGGCTGGGCAGAGAAGGGGTGGGGCAACGTGCTGAACAGGAGAGAAGGTGGTAGGGCTGCCACCTCAATTAACTGAAGCCTTTTTTAAGGAGTGTTTTACAAGGTCCCCTCTTGCCCCCACGGCCCCACCTGTTTCACATTAATCGCAGGCCGGACACGTGCCACTCCTCCACACACACAAACACACATGTGTGCAGATACACACGTGTGCCAAAACACACGCATGCCGATAGCGCCGCTGCAGAACAGAACCTCCTCCTCCGAAGTCATGTAAAAACTGCCCCCTCTGCTATAGGGCAACAGGCCAACAGCAGTACTCAGGAAGGACAGAGAGACGTGACAGCGATGACTGTGCTGCATGTAAGCTGGACATATGGGTCTCACAGAGGACATTTTAGCTGTGCATTTCTGCTGCTAGCAGAGGTGCCAAGGAGGCCCCTGGTTACTCTGTCCCAGGGGGGAGGAGTCCATGCACCAGGAATGTAAGGTGGTAAGCTAGGGGGGCAGCACACTGCCCTCCTCCGTCTCACCTGAGGGACAGCCCAAGGATCTTCTCCACCTCGATCTTTCGCTTGACCACCTCCGTCACCTGACCCTTCTCCGGGCCCTGCTTCACCTTCTCTCGGCCAATGAGGTACAGGCACTTGGGCGTCAGAATGAGGTCCCGCTTTATGCCCTGATTACAGGGAGAGAGAGCCTATGAGTGCTTCGCAAGGACTGCAGCCACTTTAAGGCTCCCGCTCTCCTGGCAGGGGGGAGGGCTACCCCAACGAGGCTCCTCGCTGACAGCACAAGGAGATGGAGCGTCTGCGCTGGGAAAACTGTACATTATTGCACCTTAAAGAAAGTGGTGGCACAGTATAAATGGGCTTTAAAGCTGACAAATTGGGCATACACACGTGGACAAAATTGTTGGTACCCGTTGGTCAATGAAAGAAAAACTCACAATGGTCACAGAAATAACTTTAATCTGACAAAAGTAATAATAAATAAAAATTC
>JAODKL010000009.1:8580663-8618900 GCA_026780765.1 Petrocephalus schoutedeni
CACAGGTCTGCTGTCTGCCAAGTTTAACTAACCAGGGATGCTTTTCGCTCCCTCTGGCTATGAGCAAGGAGGCCGCTCAGACCTCGATCCCAGGGTGAGCCTTACCATCGTCTCCTGAAAATCACTCTTGTCATTTATGTCGTCGACTTTATAGGACCCCGACTGGTTGAGGTAACTGTAGTAATCTAAGCTGGTGATACCAAGACTACTTCTCTGATCCTCACTGGCTCCTTCGATCAGCTGCAAATGTGAATGAAAACTGACCGTTAAACTCGCACGGCATTGATCACTGCTGGAGTCCCGTAGCCTCAGATGCCTGTGAATGGCACTCTAGAGTCTGCTTCCCTGAATCTTTCAAAGGTTCATGCCGGGGGAAGAGCACTTGACAGTGAATAAACTTGGCTATTTAAGCTCGGCTTCTGTTCTGGAGGTATGACTCCAGAATGAATTGTAGCCTCTCTTGTCAGTCAGGAAACGGTATTATGAGAGCGGGAAGCGGCCCCACATGCTGGCTGGCTTCCGAGGTGCAGGAACAACATGACCTGCTTATGGAGTCCAAATGGCACGCTTTGTTCTTAGTGTCCCAACTAAATCTGGGGCACGTCGAGTGAAACAATTTCCCACATTTCACCAGCTTGCATCCAGACATGCCGAAACACACAAAAATATTCAGACACACAAACACAGTAACAAAATACCAGGACCACCCTTTGGTCTTGGGTCCTCACCTGGTAAAATATATGAAAGCTCCTCTCTCCAGGATTCCTCATGACTACCCGAGATTTTTCCAGAAGGAAGTTGGAGATTTTTCCTCCGTCCGGCTCACCGCCAGAGCTGAACCAAATCTCAAAGTACTTTCCCTGCAGAAAGAGAGTGTGGCAGACTGGGTCAGTCTGAGCTGAAGTGCGGACATTAATGAAAAAGACATTGTGTGCATCTCATTCAGAGGTGATACTCCAGAATACTACAGAATCCTAATAATCTCACCCCCCCTGAAGCCTGACTAATTTTAGGTTACCGATTTTAATCATTTCTTTTCTCTGCCCTGTCAAATATTTGTACCTAATCTACTGGGCTGTAATCTCCCTTAGAGGAGAAACTGGTATCACTCTGGCATGAGCCATATAGCATATCTCCCACGATTCTGACCAGACAGCACGTCGGCTTAGTCTCATCCTAACACCATATGGTCATGACCATGCATTACTGCATATGCATATGCAAACCACCACACAGTCCTTGGGCCCTAACCCTAACCTTAACCACCACACAGTCCCTGAGCCCTAACCTTAGCCTTAACCACCACACAGTCCCTGAGCCCTAACCTTAACCATCACACAGTCCCTGAGCCCTAACCTTAACCTAAACCACCACACAGTCCCTGAGCCCTAACCTTAACCACCACACAGTCCCTGAGCCCTAACCTTAACCACCACACAGTTCCCGAGCCCTAACCCTAACCACCACACAGTCCCTGAGCCCTAACCTTAACCACCACACAGTTCCCGAGCCCTAACCTTAACCTTAACCACCACACAGTCCCTGAGCCCTAACCTTAACCACCACACAGTCCCTGAGCCCTAACCTTAACCACCACACAGTCCCTGAGCCCTAACCTTAACCACCACACAGTCCCTGAGCCCTAACCCTAACCACCACATGATCTGCCCATTCTACCCACTGAGTGATCCGTGACTCCAGACCGCTACACGGTCCACGAGTCCTAACCACCCAATCCACTGTGGAGCCAGAGTCAGTTCGTACTTCTGAGCAGCCCGGGTCTGGCTGGCCCCGCTTGACGCCAACAACCTCAGCAGTGGCACAGAGAGGGGCAATGACACAGCTTATAAAAAATATACAGAGATGCTCTGTAAGCCACTGGCTGCTCCCCTCCTTTGGCCCGCTGCACTGCATGCTCCTTGCCCAGCCACAGCTCTGGGTTAGATGAGATGAGAATGGCCTAGCCAGTGAAAGCCACCCCCAATGAATGATGCAGGAGTACAATAGCGCCACAGGGCCCTTACAAATCGACTGGAGTTATTGTTCCTCACGGTCTTCGCATTCCCAAAGGCCTCCAGCAGGGGGTTGGACTGCAGGATGATGTCTTTTACATGCTGAGAAGGGGACACAGCAGGTTAGCCAGGACCGCCGACAGGTGGCGCAATCTCCTCCATCAACAGGACAGCACGGCCATAACTTTCCCTGACCACCGACACATGCAATCGCACACTTTCACATGCATGTACGCACACACACAGCCACACAGGCACACATGGATTCACGCAGACATAACAGACGCAGATTCCTGCAAGCACACGCACATAAGCTTGCATACTTTCAGACATGCATGCGCATTTCCATATGCACACACACACACACACACACATACAAAGAGCCCTTCTGCACTGCTTTTCCAGCTACGCACATCTGGCCCCAGTGTGTTGTAAGTTAAACATAGTTCCATTTGTCAGGTGTTTTATGTCAAAGTTGAACTGCAGTGTTTTATTGTACATTTCTTCGAATTCCTAAACTATGTCCTTCACGACGCATCAGTGCACAGTGCTGGGTGATTTTATTTTTTCATAGCTCTCTTTTCACTGAAAGACATGGGAAATTTCTGCCAAAAAGAATTACGCGGGTAACTGAAGCATTGTGTGTCAGCACTCAGAGATACCAAGAGGACCTTAGAAGCTGATTCAGGTTGTGCCCCTCAGCGACAAAGCAGTGCAAACTGGGCTGAGCGGGTCCAGCAAATGAGACTGGCAAACTCAGGCATACAAATATGGAAGTCCTGCTGCAACGAAGCAAGTGGCAACGAAGAGTCACATGACACACAGAGCAAGACCATGTGACCCTGAGGGAGGGGCTATGGAGAGTGGGGGGTGAAGCTTGGATTCAAAATTCTGCAATGTTATACACCATATAGGAAACTCAAATGTGCAGTCAAACTTAAGGACAGTTCACAGCCTTATTTATACATTTTTCATATTTATAGACATAAATTCCAATGTTATTAGTTAAAAAAAATCATTACTGTAAGAAACAATTAATTTTTCATTCTTTTCAGGACTTCTGTATTGCATAAGACTGGTACTTTTAAAAGAAGTAAATTAGTTTCAGGGGCCATAAAGTCAACGGAGAGGCAGGACATCAGGGGGCCTTATGTGTAGCAGATGACCAGTGTTGGAGTGGGGGGGGGGGTGGCTGGTGGTCTCACTGCTGATGGTGATAATTACAGATCTTGGGCGTAAGCGTAGAGACATTGGTTCCGTGGCTCACAAAATGCAGACATAGCGGAGCAATCAGACGGAGTCTGACTGCCACGTCACGTCGTTTCCACGTGTGTACCCTGACTGCGGCGTGCAGCCAGAGACGGCTACGTGCAACCTCGTGCCATCCCTCCACATGCACACAGTCACCCACGTGATTCATGGGGACACTGCATCGCCTTTTCCACACGCCTTGAGCCCGTGGACGGCACCCACCTGCACTTTGGGGCCTCCTCCGGACACTCTGGAGATATAGCTCATGATGTACTTGGCTGCCACTGTCTTCCCCGCACCGCTCTCTCCACTGAGGGACAAAAATCAACAGTGAACACCATCCCTAACACTGCAAACACTGCCCTTAACACCGTCCCTAACACTGCCCCAACACTGCCCTTAACACTGACAGTAACACTGCCCATAACACCGGCACTAACACTGCCCTAACCCTGCCCCAACACTGCCCCTAACATTGCCCTTAACACCGCCCATAACACTGCTCTAACATTGCCCATAACCATGCCCTAACACTGCCCTTAACCCTGCCCCTAACCCTGCCCTTAACACTGCCCCTAACAGTCCCTAAAGCCCAGGTGAGTCACTCCATTAGCAAGTTTGGACAAATTCCTCATAAAACCACAAACATTACTTGTTTATCACACCCTGAAGCTGACATTGCTGATTTAAAATTATTTTTTGATGATCCACAAACTATAATTACACATCGTGGTCACATCGCCTACTAAGCAGAGGAAACTGTTTATGGTGGTTTAAAATGCAGAATTTTCAGTTTATCAGTTGATGGCTTTACAATAAAAAGCTCAGTTTTTCGGTTTATGATAACTATCTGGGTCCAAACACAACATTACTGCATTCACCGCCATGTTCTGGAAGCGCTCGATAAGCCAGCTTCTCAGATCAGATCCGGCCAACCTAAATTTCTTTTTTTAACTGTTTCACTGTGAACCTTAAAGCTGGGGGGACGTGTTAGGAGCAGAGGTGACACAGGAATAGTCAGGGACGTCGAAATTAAACAACGACAGATCTGTAATGTCAAAGTTCCCTAAGACTGAAGCCTTAAAACACTGGAAAACACATGCAAAAAGCAGGACAGATCCGTCTGTCAGCCGAAGGCGATCCCCTGCTTGGCACTGCCTAACCTTGCAGCAACGCCAGCAGGGAGCAGAGCTTCGTACTTTAAAGATTATTATTATGATAGACACTGGCAGAGGAGCTCCCCAGTCCCTCCCTGCTGCCTGTGGAGGGGGATGTGATTCTCAGACATTTTTCCAGTCGCTTTACAGAATTTCCACCCCAAAAGGCAGAACAATATGGTGTGGGCCATTTTCTCTAAGCTTCCTCTGCCCTTAGCCCCGCCTCTGGTTGCCTGCTCATTGTATCTGCCAAGATCACACTCATTTAGATGTCTGTGGCCTGGCATCACATTTAAGGACTGGCCCGGTTTTATGTCATTTTTACAGGGTAGTTGTGCTGGCAACGGCTTCCTGAAAAAAAGCCGCAGGACTGGTCCGAGTCGGCCACTGATGCCATAATGTCACATAAAGCCCGCTCCACTTGTCTGTTTTCTTCCTTTTTAACTGTCATTAACGTCAACTGAATAGGATCTGCTACTGTTTACATCTGCATTAACCCCTTCCTCAGCGCTAAAACAGCCTCGGTGTAGCAGTGACGTGGGCTGCGGACCACAGATGTGTCCCTACGTGACCCTGTCTCCTTTTGCCCCCCCTCTCCTCTTAACCCGAAGCCCCGCTGCTTTCTTGTGTATTTATTTCAAACGTTCCTCCTTGTAATGACTGGCACTCGGTTTAATGAGTCCTATTTTTACCCACCAATGGGGCCTTTGCTATTGTATATCGTAATTACAGAGAAGTCGGATGCTAAACACATTGTCGACTTCCCGTCAGACTCATCGGCCAAACATGGACAGGGCCGCTGGGGTTCAGCATGCAGGCCCCCTGAATCAGCAGTCACATTACTGGAGAGCCAGCCAACAAATCATACAGCTACCTCTCACAAACAAACAAAAAAATTATAATAAACACGCTTTGTAGGCCATTCGTTTGTGTGTGTGTTATAGTGTTCTTCCATAAAGACATTAGGTGGTGATGTTTTGGTGGTGTGAGTCTCTTTTGAGGCATGGATTAACTGTTTTGGTGGCTGTAGTGCATTTTGGAGGAGAGATTAACTGTTTGACCAAGCGGTGTGTTGGTTTTGTAGACTGTGTGAAGAGTTTTGAGAAAGTGACTTCAGCATTGCAGAATGTATCTTAGCAGTTGAAAAAACTGTAATACTACAAAGTTACACCCACAAAGCAATTTCCTCCGTTAAACACTTCTGCTGAAAGGGAGTCCATTTCCCCATCTATTGTTACTGTGAAATCAACAACACCTTTTACAATACTCATATATTAACAGGGAAGAGACCAAAAGAGTCCAGCCCCATGGGAGGAACATATATCAGGACAAGAATAAATCTAGGGTGGCATACAATGGGGGCCAGACATGATGGGGGAACCAAAGGGGCCGAGAAGGGAATAAAAAATAAAAAGTCCCACAAGTGGCTGTGGTGTCAGCCTGGGAAAGGGAAACTAATAGACACAACAATGGACAAACGGTAGAATAAATGCATCTAAATTTAAAGTTCACATCACACAAGGACTACAGGGGACAGGAAACAGTGCAGAAAGCCTCAGAAATGCCCAGATCTCCGCACCTCTACACTGTCTGACTTCCCAAAACCACCAAAATAAGACGTGAAAGATATTCTGGGACGCCAGCCAGCCCTGCGCCCAGTCATCCTGGATCTTGCGGCGGGTCACGTGCCTTCTGCTTGGTAAGAGTGTCCGCACAGCGTGCGGGGGAGCGTCCTGCCGCACACAGCGCTGCCATGCGCGTTTTCTGTGGGAAGCTGTGCGGCTAGCTGCCTGCTGTGCCAAGAACACGGGGGCTACCAACCAAGGAAGTGAGCAGTACAGTCCCCAGCCAGGCCTGGGGTGCCGCCCCACCTGCCCTCGTGGGCTGTGCCACTCATGCTCAACTTCACCTCCAGAACTCACTGGGGATGTTGCCCTCCATGCCAAGCCGGCCGCGGGGCCTCCGCTATGTGCCCGTGCACATACTGCACGCCACCCCACAGGGCTCCGTTTGTTAAAGTGATTCCATATGCAGCTCTCCCCCTATGAAAGTCGGCCGTGTGACACAATGGCACACTGTGGCGGCCGGGATGGGGGGGGAGCACACGGGCTGAGAGGGGCCTGCAGGTGTACTTCCTGTTTTCTGGAAGTAGGAAGAGCCGAGCGCAAACTTGTCAGGCAGTTTTCTTTGTCCCACATTGTTTTTCACTCAATATCCTGGGGCGACCCAGACATGCAAACAAGCACCAGTGTGTGTGTGTGTGTGGGCATTTGTATATCACATTGTTTATGTGCGTGTGTTTGTTCTTGTGTATGTGTATGTGGGCATGTATTCACTACATTGTGTGTTTGTGTGTGGGGGCATATTTATATTACGTTGCGTGTGTCTGCGTGTGGGCATGTATATAATACATTGTGTGTGTGTGTGTGTGTGTGTAGGGGCATGTATATATTGTGGGGACCAATGTGATAAAAAATGGTTATTTTGACCTTGTGGGGACATTTTTTTCGGTTCGCACAAGGGAAAACTCAATTTATACAAATCTGTGACTGCAATCAAAAAACGTAAATAGGCAGAAGTCTTGTATTTTGTTTGTTTGTATTCTGGTTAAGGTTAGGGCTGGCAAGGCTGTATCACAGATGAAATTAGGGTTTTGCCCATAGAAATTAATGGAGAGTCTATCCAAAGATATAGATATCGAATCTATGTGTGTGTATGAATTGCAGGTCAATGACACAGTTTTGCATTTCATTCAACACGCTTTTGTCCAAAGCGACGTACACGTGAGGCAAATGGCACATTACAGACGTGTGCTGTTAAGGAATCAGCTAGGCGTCAGTGCAGCTAGGCTGATCTTCCAGTGAATGCATAAGTACAGTGTAATGAGTACTGGAGCTGGAGCTACAGAACAACTTCTAACAAAGCAAGAACCAAACACGATTATTCAGTGACCAGAAGTGCGACATAAGAACATTCAGGCAATGCGCAGAGGCATCAGGCTAGTAGAGGAATTCATGGAACAGATGGGTCTTAAGGCCTTTCTTGTGGGTGGAGAGGAGTCTGATGACCGGACGTGGTTTGGCAGCCGACACACAAAATGTAACATGAGAGTTCTGTTTCACCACCCACTGACATATAGGAGCATTTGAGAGCCAGTTATATAATACATGAAGTTCATAGAGGTGCCTGAACCTGTCCGGTCGGCTTCCTTCCCTTCACATCAGAATATTCGCCATGCTCTGTCACCATGGCGATAGAATCTGAGCACTCACACTTTCTCCCGCGGAGCGCCGACATTCTCTGCATAGCACTACAGTCCTCCCAAGGGCCCTGCTGTTGACACACCTTCCCCACAAGGGGGGGTGTTCTAAGCACCTGCTTTTCTCGCCTACCTGATGATGACGCACTGGTTCTCGCGGTCGATCATCATGTTCCGGTACATGCTGTCGGCCAGGGCATAGATGTGAGGCGGGTTCTCGTACTGAGCCTGTGACCGGGGCAAAAAGGACACTGTGGCAGGTCCCCGACACAAAGCCAGCCACGTCTCTCAGCAATCCATTCATTCAATGTAAATTCTTCTTGTAATAAAGCAGAATTAAGATTTCGGTTACGCCCGGTAAGGCGCTAATGACTTGAGAAGACTTTGCTAAATAGTTTTTCCGTTATGCCACCCTGAACGCTGAGTGCCTCTGCTGACCAAGGTACACGATTCATAGCAACAGACCAAGGTCTCATGGCACCGCTGTAGATTTCCAGAGAAAAACCTGGTTTCCGATCTGCAACGTGCCAAGAAAGGGCGAAGCCTTAAGAGCAACAGGCGCCACACCTAGAAAGTCTGCTTAAAATCATGAGGTGAGTCACTCCCAGTGACATTTTTTTGTCCTTTTTAGACGGGTATCCTTAAATAGCTGTGATGTCATGAATTTAAGCACCATTTCACATGCCAGAGAAAATTTCGTAAGACAAAGCACGGTTTGCTTGTCATCTCGCTCGCCTAACGAGAGATGTCGCACGAAAAGCGCTTGGGGGTTGGGGGGGCGTCTGATACTCACCGCGCCCTGATACATCTCCACCTCCTTGTCCCCAAAATATGGCATTTGCTTGAAGGGGTTGACAGAGATTAGCACAGGACCTATATATGTCTGTGCACGGGACTGGGTTAAAGGCAAATTCCCATTCAAAGACATATTTGACTAGTAGTTGGTAGTTGAACTACCATCTCCTTAAGGCACTTTTGAAGTAAAATTTTTAAGTTGAACAGTCACATCAGAAAAGACATGTGGCAGTGCTGCCATGCCATTTTTGTTCCTCTGACTTTAATAACAATAACAATTCCTTAGACTTTTATCAATGGCCTTTTATTACATTGTGTACCAGTGATGAAATATGACCTAATCCTTAGTGATGACATCAGCGGCCAGCACTATGGCATTATGATTGGCTAACAGAGGCTTAGCAAGGGCCTAACAAATAATTCAACAGATCACAGCCACAGAACGGCCAGAGAGAAGAGGTAGAGGCAGAAAGAGAGAGCGAGAGAAAAAGAGAGCGAGAGACAGAGAGAAAGAGGGAGGGAGGGAGAGTGAGTCCCTGATCCAGCAAAGACAAATAGGTCCTCTATTCACAGAGATGTGTCCTGACCTCCCTGGGATAGCGTAGCACTGGCTGTCACACTCTGTTGCTATTGCTGTTTTACCCACAATTAGGGATTGATTCAGGGTCTGAAATGGCACGAGGCACCCAGTTTTAACAGTGTCTACAAACGGAACCCCCGGATCTGGTTAGGAGCACAAAGATACGCAAAGACTACTGGCAGGGTTTTCTGTAAATGCTGCTGGACACAAACGGAGCACTCATCCCGTATCCGGACAACACAAAGGATACAAAGATGTAGTCGTCCATGTATCGCTTCTTGAGGTTCTCCACGATGGCGTCCTCGTTGATCTTGGTGAGCAGCACCATGTCATCCACGCCGCTCTGCTTGACATTGTGGCTCTGCCAGTGGTACCGGTACTGACCCTTGCTCCCCTGCAGATCACAAACAGACCCTTCAGAATCACACCACAGGCTCCTGCTCCTCACAGACCCCTCAGAAGACCTCATCCTGCATTGAGAACAGCTTATCATTTATCATGGATGTTTTAACCAGAGCAATACAATTTAACCACTTTCCCCTAGAACAGTGTTTCCCAATCCAGTCCTCCGGGACCCACAGGCAGTCCATGTTTTTGATACCTCCCACACTGGGAGCCGGGAAAGAGCAAAGACGTGGACCGTCTGTGAGTCCCCGAGGACCAGGTTGGGAAACACTGCTCTAGGGAATAACAGCCCGGCTCTTCCTATAATTTCATTCAGAGACTTTTCAATTAATTCATGGGCTTAACCAGTACATCTACCAGCTAGCTACATCTACAGGCCTCCGTTGCTTTGTGTCTCTCCTGCGTCTGCTTCCCTGAGTTACGACCATGGCTTGGAGCTGCCAGGCCACTCTCAATGCCTACCCCCTCCAAGGGTCTTGCTGGTACGATTTCCCTCCCTGCTGTGTTATGGGGTGTCAATGAACCTCCCCCTGACTGCTGTCTATAAAGACTCTGCTGTCTCACGCCTGACCACAGGACACTTGCTGTCTCTCGGGCTGTATTCCACTCCGAACACTGTATTAAAGCTTTTCAGCTGAACTCTTTTTTACCAGGTTCGTCTTTGGCACCAGCACCAGAAAATCCCAACAATGCACAAGGAATAAGAACATTCCTGGCGCCAGTCACCAAGCCAGTGGCAGCTGGATTGTAATTAAGTACAGCAATGCTGACCACTCCTCAGGTGATGCTGAAACTAGAATATTTAATACTATTATCCATCATTTACCCAACCATTTATCTAGTGGAGGTGAGATTCCAACTCCTAAATGCATTAAATTTGCCTAAGTAGAACCATGTCCCACTGCGTCTGTAGAAGCCGTAGAATGCTATTAATACACGCAGGAAACCTCGTGCCTGACACTTATTGAGAAACAAGCTGATTATTCACTGCTTGAACTTTTGTTTATAGTAATTAGCATTCAGTCGGTTCAAATTAACTTTCATGAGGTGAGTAGGGCGTATGTTAGGAATGTTAGTACAGCCATAACTAACCTCAGAGAAATTAAATATCAAGGTGCATATACTCTGTTGGACTAACAACTCAGTGGTTTAACGCTGGACTGACCACCGGGACAATGAATTATACATTATTTTACGGTTTTGCTTTTTTAAAAGAACTGGGCCATTTGCAGGCCAATCCAAACCATTTTCTTTTCCTCTTGCAGATGTTCAGTGGTGAGTCACTCCACACAAGTTCAGCGTTCTCGCATGTGACTTCCGAGTGCTGCTGATACAGTTTGTTCCGTCATCTCATCCTGATTTCCCACCTGTCTGTCTGTCTGTCTGTCTGTCTCATTCTTTCCTTCCCCTTTCTCTCCCCCTCTTTCCATCGACCCAATCAGTTTCTCTCAAAAGCACGAGTATAAAATATCTTTGCTCGTTCATCATAATCGCCAAGTCATTGTCATCTGGCTACTGTGTGTCTCTCCCTCCTGGACACAGAGCTAATCAAAAGCACAGCCTGGTTCCAGGTCCGCACTCCACTTGACCATTTGCCCGCCCCTTTGTCTCTACCTATAGACGGACAGCTGAAGAGGCCAACCAGCTGCAGTTCTTCCACCAATAGGGAGCCTGAATACCGCCGGCCGCAGACTCATTGTCAGCGGTGCGTTTTCTCGGCATGAGGCTCAAAAGAGGGTAGAGGGCTATGTGCATTTCTGTTCTTGTAACTCAACCCTTTTTTTCCACGGTCGTGGAATGCTTTGATGGCACTTATGGGAAGTGATTCACACGGAACGTTTAAACCGCTTCCAAAATTCAAAACATAACACCGAGCAACCGGCGAGCAAAGAGTGCTGCTGGGAAAATCACCGAACTGCCGCCACGGGCTGGAAACCGCAGCTGAGAAAGGAAGACGAAGAAAAGTCAGGTGGTCTGAGAGTCACACGCATGATTATGGGGAGGCAAAGGGCACGGACCCCATGCCCTCCTCCCGGCATGTAAACCCACAGGACATTTACATTTAGTGGTTGATATGAGCCTTTTCATTCAAAGCAACCTACTTTAATTTATACAGCTGGACACTTGGCTGGAGCAGCACACTTTGAGGACCTTGCTTGAGGGAACATCAAGCACCCCCTTCTGGGATTTGACCCAGCAATAACTGCATGTCATTAACAACTGCAGCCCTCAGAACAATGAAATGAACAACTTCATATAACAAGCTAACTGTTACTGTCAGAGTTAGCCACCAAAGTAAGACATTCTTGTGATTTTTCCAGAAGGTACCTATTATGATATTATTCCTGACATGCCCCAGAACATTGAGGTGGCCTGCAAGCAGATAAGATGCCTGAGTTCTGTGTAGATGGCCTGATGGAAAAGTATGCAATATTACAACACTGGGAGTCTCAGGACCGCCTTCAGCTCTTGCAGGTAGGTGACAAAATGTGAGTGTATCTGCTGAGCCGAGAGCCAGTGGTGGTGGACCTGACCAAATCGAGCCCAGAGGAGGGACACATGATCTCTGGTCCTGTGGCAAACAAATCACTGCTGGACTGAGAGTGACACTACGACCTGAGACACAGCTATCACTGTACTCCCAGAAGTGACCCACTGCAAGGATGCTGCCAGTGACACAGTGACCTGAGGCACAGTGATCACTATACACTCAGAAGTGACCCACCGCAAGGACGGTGCCAGTGACGCTAAAACCTGAGACACAATGGTCACTGCACCTGTAGGAGTAACCCACTGCAAGGATGGCATCAGTGACATTGTAACCTGAGACACAGCGACCACTGTACCTCCAGAAGTGACCCACTGCAGGGACAGTGCCAGTGGCTCTGTGACCGAGGCACAGCGATCACTGTACCTCCAGAAGTAACTCACTGCAGGGATGAGGCCAATGACACTGTAACATGAGACACAGCAGTCACCGTACCTCCAGAAGTGACCCACTGCAGGGACGGTGCCAATGACTCTGTGATCTGAGACACAGGGGCACAAAAGGGGCACAAAAGTGCAGCTCCCTCCGGCATCTATGGAAGGCAGGAGGAGTGGGCCGTAATCACTGGGGAACGCTTGGTGGTTGGGGGCGCTCTCCACAGCT
The DNA here is from genome assembly GCA_026780765.1 of Petrocephalus schoutedeni. Classification (NCBI taxonomy): domain Eukaryota; kingdom Metazoa; phylum Chordata; class Actinopteri; order Osteoglossiformes; family Mormyridae; genus Petrocephalus; species Petrocephalus schoutedeni. The sequence goes on from JAODKL010000009.1 coordinate 8,593,274, forward strand.
TCACAGGGAAATCACACCCCCTTTTTTGTCATCATTACATATCATATTAAAAAAGAGCAGCGCTAGCCGGCACAATTTCGGCTGTACACGGTGCAAACGGCACGTAACGCACGCCTCGCATCGAAGCACGGCCCGGTCTGTGCCATTCCAGTGACAAACCATCCCTATTATTCAATCTGACCATGTGTTAAGGGAATCTTGCATCCACCCAAGATCCATAAGACGACTTTCCCTTCATGCAAATACCATTGCCTTATTTGGAATGCTGTGAGTCAGGCTTGGGTGCAGGAAATGGCTGGGTTTGATTCCGTCTCGCAGGCGGGTGTGCCCCCCCCCCCCCCCCCCCCCCCCCCCGCCCATCCCGGGCCGGTCCTCCAGGCTTCTCAGCGAGGGCCCACCTCTTGTGGAAAGCCCAGCTTCACCTCCCTTCGTCACACTCTCTCTAACCATGGCCCTCCTTTCACTTCACAAGCCCATCCAAGTTCATTCAGCCCTCCGGACTGGGACTTGATGGCCACTCCATTCCAGGAAGGTACCCTTGTTCTATTTAAAAAAACGTTGTTTTACAATTAACGGACCACTTAGCAACTAACAAAAACACATGTTGACTGTGTGTTGTGCCTTTATGCTAGGCTCTAAACCAACGTATCTGTAACATGCAGACATGTATGTTTTCAATTAATATTTAATTAATCTGGTTTAATGTTACAAATTAAAGTCTAATTAGGAAACAAAGGGTTTGGGCACTATAAATCCCCCCTGCCCACCTTGTCTGTGTGCCACCCTGGCTCACAGACTGCGGTTTGGCTGGCAGATCTAGCAAATACTCACACTGGGAATTAACAAACTGGGGGAGGAATTGGTAATGGAGAGGTGGCAATGGCTGCTCAGTTCTCAGGCTTGAAGATGCAAATCCGCCGTTGCATCATGACCCCAGAATCTGACAAAGGCTCCCTGGTGTTTTCATGTCAGCCAGCTTGCTTAGACAGACCCACAAGCAAACACCTTTCAAGACTACTGAGAAAAAATATCACTTAGTAACAGGTCCTGCAAGTAGAGGTGAGCTGCTGACGTCTTTCTGTGGTGTGTTGGGGAGCTCTGAAGGCCACATCAAGCACGTCCAAAGCCCGGGGCACGGAGTTCATGGAGTAATGAGTTTTTCGGATCTACATTCTTACCTCCACAGGAGCCATGATCTAAATTTGGTGTGAGAGGTAGTCATGGAGTCAAAGGGGCTTTTCAAGACTATTTTTCAAAGAACAGAACAATCCCCCCTGATTAGTTTAGCTCTCACCCCCCAGCACTTTATTTTAACCCTATTCCCTTTGCCTTGGGGGGTAGTGGGAGGGTAGCAATCTCACATGCCCTAATATTGGCTCAGACCCATTATGTGATCGATGATGGCAGTTCCTGTCCAACCCAAACACCTCTTCATTTTATGCCCCACGCATAAGGCCCGAGTGGACTTGTCATCCTGTCATGCTGACCTTGACATATTGAGAGTCTCTGGAGGGGTGAATGAAGGAGGCTTTTTTTGAAAACAAACGCCCACCTGGGTTTTATTACCACTGCAGAGTAACCTCTGAGTCAGCAGGTTCCTTGACCACATTTGCTGGACAGCAGTACCGGTAACCGTGCTGACGGGCGGCAAACTCGCCCAACAGAAACAGTGACCGAACTGCGCAAGACCCCAAAATGCAAGGAAAAAAGCTGTAAGTCTCCAGGAGACAATAGACAATGAGCGTGCTGCCTGGGTGAGCATCGGGCATAATGGGATTTGCATCAGAAGCTAACGGAAGCAGCATGTTGGTAACCAGAAATGCAGCAGGAAGTCCTCCAACGGTGAGGAAGCACCACCATGGTGGTGGTGTAGCTTCCGCTAAGACTAGGAAGGACACATCTCTTGTCATGGAGAGAGGTGAACGGCGACCCCTTTTGCTAAAGCCAGGGGCAGAGCAGGACAGCCCTCTCGTCTTTGGCTCATCTTGGCACAGGTGGCCAGCAGGTTTCTAACAGCATCTGAGTGCCATTTGCTTCAGACTTACGAAAAACAAAAACAGTGTGTCATCGTTCTGGGAAATCAATTTCAAAAGCAAGCAAAAAGAGCCAAGAAACATCTACTTAGGTGACCCCACTAAGCTTGTCAGCATTTCTTTAAATCAACAGAAGTCTTACTGGGAGTGGAAAGAGACAAGAGTCGAGTGACCAAATGAAAACATGTGGCTGCCTACCTGGGAGCACGTGTGGATACTGATATATCGTCTTTTCATGTTCACGGACCCTGTACAGTTTTAAAATACATTTAAGCCACAGACAGACTTCATTTTATGTACGAAATATACAAAAAAACGGCCTCTGCACAAACTGACTTTTCTCTGTGAAGGGAGCACAGGGCAAAAGGCAGGACCATACTCATACACCAGTTAGCAAAACAAAAACGCTAATATATAATAATATATAATATTATATATAATATATAATATATCCTAGTGTTATCAAGAAGTTGGTGGCGCCATGAAGATACCGTAGGGGAAAACACTCTGAGCTTATCAGAGGCCATATCAGACAGAAGCCAGCAAGGCTGGATCTGTGTCCCTGATCCAATTTCCCATGGTGTGACGCAACATTATACATGGAGAGATTTACCTCCGCGATTTGCCCTGCTACAGAAATATAAACGACTATTCTGAAATAGGCCCTCGATTCATACCTACAGTTTCCTGAGCCAGACAGTGACTCTTATTCATTGCAGTTACAGACTCAGCCCGCCTTCACATTACTGCAGGAGGCCAATACAGACGTGCTCAGTTTGAAATCAAGGTTAGTGAAGACAGGAGGCCACTACAGATGTGCGTAAATCACCAGCCTGTATCACTTTATCTCTATTTCTCTCTCAGTTTTTTCCATTTGACGACAAACACTTCATGTTGCTGTTATTTGTCACGGATGCTCCCAAGGCAGAAATCAGAATGTCCCAAAGGCAAGGCTCCTCTAGTGGATCCAGGGTGGCGGTACATATCGCCATGACGACCGAGTGCACCGTCACTGAGGCCTGCTGCTCACAAACCCTACAGAACATGTATGGCTAAGAATTGTACCTTATGCCACCACAAGTTCTGGGAAAACATTGCTTTTTTGGACAAAGTTTAATGGCACACCCTACTTTATGTTCGCTATACAAAATTAAACTTTTTATGAGCTTAGATGGGCTACCATGGATTGGCACCCGGTTCTGGGGTATTCCCTGCCTCCGGACCCCGACCCCCACCCCCGTGACTCTGAATAGCATAAACAGTTACAGAAAATGGGTGGCTGGCGGGAGGGATGGGCTTATCAAAAGTGCTTTATTCAGCACAAAGCAGAAGTTGTACAAGACAAATTTTCTTTTGTGTAGCCTTGCACTTCAAAATGGTTGTCAGAATCAAAAAGAAAGTCAACTGCCTTCAGATAAAGATCTCGAGGTCTTAAGAGTTTTACATGTACATATTTTACAACAGCGGACCATTTCTGCTACTGGTGGTGCCAGTAAGCACGAACCTGGTACCTCCTATTCAACTGGAGCGACGTGACCATTTTATTCATAAACGCCTTCAGTCTGAAGGTCACCAGAGCATTCACAGAGATTCCATGAGGCACATGTATATTTACAGGCCAATTAGGAAAACCAGGGTGTTTAGGAACCAAAGGTTATTTATAAGAGATGGCATGGCACTGGATGTTATAGGGGAGGAAATTAACACAAAGGAAGACAAATCTCACAGCTTCTCAGGAAACACAGCACTATTGTGGTGCAGATGAAGTGTTTAATCAATTTCAGAAACAGCAGGCCTTTTAGTCTCTTCTGTGCAGCTTGTATGGGCGTCCATAACCCGGGAACACAGCTCTCTGCTCAGCTATAGCAGTAGCCTCTTGCTAGCTACAAGTCAATAGGCAACAAATGGTTGTGTGTGGGGGGGGGGGCTCCACACACAGAAACTGGGGCTTCGGGTCAGCTTGTGGTCTGAGCTAATTGGCCATTAACTGAAACGTGATAGGTGGCCCTCCTGTGTTAATGTCCAGGACACAGTGATGGAACAATGCATAGGGCGAGGGCTGTGATCGGAGCGTGCACAGTGCGAACACCATGACTGTGTGGCCTTCTCGCTGTTCCAGGCAGGGAAGTCTGGCCAGATCAAAGTTCAGTCAAACATTACTGCTTGCATTCAGCAGCCAGTGAATATTTTCTTCAAATCAGTTTTGAAATCAGGGTGTAATGGGCTTCGAAACACTTTCAAATCAGGGAGTACTGGGCTTCAAATCAATTTCAAATCAGGGAGTACTGGCCTTCAAATCAGATTTATTTTCAGGGAGCAATACTACAAGGGCCAGGCTTCAGCCCGAATGCAACACAGTAACTACACAGAATTCTCCGGAATGGTATCCACACCGATTCAATCCAAACGGCAGTAATTCTCCAGAAATCCAGGAGTGATGTCATCCAATCATCTGCTGGCATTCTTTCAGAAAAAAAACGGTACTTAGGAATGGGGAAATCTCATATAAAATTGGGAAAAGTCTGATTTGGCAAAACACAGGGAATCCTGATGTTTTTAATCTCCTGCCAATGAACCTCAACATTGTGATGTTTAAAGGAATCTTGCGGGAGCCCAGCAAGGAAAGCACCACAGGCAAAATTTGGTTTCCCTCCATCTTAAGTCCTGTTCATCCCTCCCAGGTAATGAAGTGACCTTTCCAGGAGACAGACTGTACAACAGAAGTGAGTTTGCAGCTACAGGTTCGAACAGCAGCATCTTTCAGATGCAATGGGGGGGGGGTACATTTTTGTGACATCCGCTGTGGGTTTAACCAAGTGAGAATACATGAAACTGTGACGTACCAGCCTTCCAAAGTGCCAGCTGTGCCTGCACCAAGCTCGCACAATTCTACTTCTGTGCAAGTCAATATTTGCACACAGCGTCGTCGCTGCCGTGCTAACAGAGCACCAGTGTCACGCAAAGCAAACAGCCGGCGTTAGAGGCAACTACGCAGCATAAATCAATAAGTGCAGGCCGGACAAGATTTTGGGCAAACTGAGGGAACAGATATCAAAAAGAAAGGAGAGATTCATTAAAGCCAGCAATGAGGGGCTGTTCACCACTGATCTCTGCAAATGACCTCATAATCTATTTTTGGAAGGGAACCTGAAAGAGGCAGTGTGCTGCATATTACACCCTCCCTCAGGACCTGATGGTGGATAAGACTCCACCCCACCCGCGTAACGTGCACGCTAAACTGGAGTCATTCAGCCACCGTGTGAGTAGACGCCAGTGTTCAAAAGACTTACGGTCCTGAGAAAAAGTTTGTGAACCCTTGATTTTTTTTTTGTGGTTTATTTTGTTATTGAAGGCCAGGTCAAATCCACTGCTGAATCGATTGGAACATCCCCCCATACGTCTTCCAGCCACGGGGTCATGGAGGTGGGCCGGGCCGGCTCCTATAGACAGGAACACCTTATTCCAATTACACTCCTTTCCCGGGGTCGTTACTCTAGGGCTTGCTACACATTCTCCATCAATTCTTTATTTTTATAAGTGAGACGATGTTTAGTATTGTGACTTAAATGAAGATCAGAGTCACTCATGCAGAAATCACACAAAGGTTCACAGACTTTTTCTCACGACTGTATATCACACTGGGAGTCCTCAGGTAGAGCCTTTGTGTTCTGGACATGCACTATCAATGTCTCACTCAGCTGACGGGAAGCAGCCTCTGGCAGGCCCCTAAGTACATCCCAACTCTGGGTCCCCATTTCTGGTAGAGCTCCAGACGCCCTCCACGGCACCCTCTTCCAAAGACACTCTGCAGGCAGCCTGACAGAGGGCCAGGGGCTGCTTCGGGTGGGGCTGCCCGGTCAAAATGCCTGAGAGACTAAGCAGGAGTCAGGGTAGCTTTATCCTCCCTTCCAAATTCCATTACGCTCTCAGCCGTCACCAAGGGACTGAGGACAAGTGACAATGACAGCTTCTCGTTTTGCGACGAATTCACAGTGATTCTCTGAATAGCAGCAAAGTTCATGCCAAACTATATTTAACTACTGATATGACCGTGATTCATGCCTTTGTCTGAGTGGGCTGGACCGTTTCCTAATAAAAACGCATCTGATACACCAGGAGTCTGATGTAAGGCTGCGTTCTTCACCAGCCAAACAATTACTGTGGAGAGATTACACGAGCCCTTCTTAAAGGCACCGTCAGCAATGCTGCCAGTATGCTATTGATGCACTTCCTGTAAATATCTTGCTCTCACTGAAGGTCTGAAACCAGGGGTTAAACCCAGGTGGATGGAGGTAAAATCTACATGTTTCGGGGTGGGTGCGGGTTCAAAGTGCAGATCACTGCTGATGTCCCATGATTCTAACTGCACAAGAGCCCGATGATTCCCCCCTGCCCCCTAATTTAAGGTAGTTATAGGCAGAAAGAAAACTGATATGGAACCTCATCAAGAAAAACAAACAATATCAGGTTTAAAAAAACAGAAAACCGTTACCCCCAATACTCATGTTACATTTGTACCGAGGCAAGAGTTGCATTTCAGTTGAACTTGTAATTAAAAAACCATAAGAACAAGACTTTCTGAATACTGAACGACAGCCGAATACAGTCACAGACCGAATTTTTTGGCTGTTCCAACTAGGACTGAAGGTGTTTCCCCCCACATGTCCTTTACACAGGGAGACACAAAGTGCTTCCTGTGTCAACAGGAAGTGCACAATTCAGTGGGCTTTCAAGCAGAAAAAAAGCCCACATACAAAAGGCAGATGGATGGACTTAACATGGCAAGTTGGAGTGATGCAGAAGACATCGCTCGTCTGGTGCTTTCTTTTGGGGTAGCCTGCCAATTGTGTCCTCACAGCCTTGATCCAGGGAGCTGGTCTGTCAGAAGACAAGTCAAGCCCCCTTGGGAATTGGTCAGGAACAGAGCGCTGCGTCAGTAATGAGTAACTGAATCTCTTCATGTAGCCCGGGGGCACTGATCTTTTATTTATCCGTGCTGGGAAGCCAGTGCCACAGAGAGGCCCGGTGCTTTCAAGGTCTAATGACAAACATGGATCCTTTAAGTTTACTAAGAAAGTTCCCAGAAAGAAAGCAGGTGTATTGCGAGCTTATCAGTATTAACTCTGGTTCTCCACTATCTGTGACCTTCACCGTTGAATAGAAAACATCGGTGAGCCGAACAGTACCCGTCCAATTCGTCAGAGAGCCTGTGACTGAAGGGGACTGGTCTTCTGGACCCACGTCAAAGACCTGGTCATGATAATGGGCAAAGCCTTGCCTGGCAAAGGCAGAGCTGCAGGTAAACTGCAGCAGTGAACTGCGTGGGACAAACATGGCGGAGTAAAGAGGTGGGCAAGTCTGTGCCTCATATTCCGCTCAAAGCGAACATGCTTTCTGGCCTTGGACACAGAAAGTTTTGTCTTTCATTTAGCAGTACAGGGTTGTACTTAGGAGTTGTGTTATGTAATATAATATAATATAATATAATATAACATATAAACAGTGTCACATTAATCTGTTACACCTCTTAGGACATGCCATTTGAATGAATGATATTGCCATATTTGTTTGATGCTGTTGGTATACATCCAGTCATTATTTACAAAATATGATACTCTTTTATGAACTTTATGAAAAAGCTGAGTAGTAACCTCTGAGACTCTCATTAAACTGCAAAACACTCGTTCACCAGAGATGATGGGAAGAACATGCAAATTCCGCACGCACACGGGATTCAGCCCCCCGAGCATGGAGGCATGAGGCACCATACTGGTCCAGCCACAAATCAAACTGGGATAGTGGGTGCAAGGCACGAAAACCAGGCAGCTATGCCGCTCACTACATAGTGCAAATGACATGTAAATGGCTGCCTGAGGTCTTCTTTGGATCGTCCGGCAAGATCAGAGTTCAAATGCTGGGATGCCTTCGCCGTCCCTCGACTGGCGGTGCGCCAATACTTAGCAAAACAAATGACTTTTTTTTATCACTCCTTACCATAATCTCTGAGCTGGAGTCAAATCAGACGAGCGTATCACTTTCTGCTAAGCTATGAGGTCACCGGACGGTTTCTGCGGCCTTTCCAGCCTGACGAGTTCACCGCGTCTGTTGAAACCCCCCCGCCCTGCTCTGTCCGAGAGAGGACCTACATTCCTGCAATCTCTCTCTCTCTCTCTCTCTCTCTCTCTCTTTTTTACACTGCTGAGGGGTGAAGGGAGGGCAGACATTGAAATGGGGGGGGGGGGGGGGGTGATGTTATTGTGCATGCACCTCCCTAAAGGAACTGTTAATGAAAACCATATGCTGTCATACTGACCTATTATTCAACATCTGGCAGAACGCATGCCTGATGCTACTGTCTGGTACTCCAGACAGCCGAAGAGTCTGACTGTTCCCTCCACACAGAACCCAAACATTGGAGTACTCCTAAAGCTCCCGGTAAACTCTTCAAAAAAAGCTTCCTGGAAGCACAGGCGGCAGCCTCACACTGACTCATAGACATTCCCAATTCACCGCAGAGCAAAGTAATGCACAAATAACAGCAGAATATAGTGACCGCTTTTGGTTTTCGGCCTGTTTGGGGAGCCAGGTGGTTTATGGCGAAACTCCTCACTCATGCAGCAAGCTGACAAAGACCCACATCACAATGCATTCCAAGAAAGCATTCGTCCACTGGTGGCCCATGGCTCCTACACCAAGAACGCTGAAAAAATATTCTTAAAAGAGAATGAATAGAAAAGAAACTCGTTTTTATTTTAACATGCCACACAGAAGACAGTTTCAACACAGCTTCTGTAGAATTTTCCCAAAGAAAAACACAATTTCAAGAATTCCTTGAATTTTTTTTTTCCAAAAATGCAACTAAGTGTAGAAGGAGGAGCTTGTTCTACATACCAATGGGCAAATAGCATAAAAAGCAAGCTTCCTTGCCTTTTCACAACCCAGCCTAACCATGGATGTATCTGTAAAATCTGGAGGTGGGAATTTCAGGTCCAGAAAGTAAAAATCCAGACCGAGATTTTGTTTTAACCAACCAATTGAGTATAAAATGTCACAGTCACAGAGTACTCAGCTGGTTGATTAAAACAAAACCTTGGTCTGGATTTAAACTTTCTGGGCCTGAAATATAGATCTCTGGTAAAATCATTACCCCAGGCGGTGTCTGATGGGGGACTTCCTCCAGTCCCACGTTTACAGGTCAGCAGGTTGCCTGTGGCTACCCCTGCACTTAGGACACTCTCCTCCTGGAATCTGTACACTATTTCACGAAGAGCATGCAGACAGCTTCTGCATGGGGTTGAAACCGAATCTCCCTTAAGCGGCAAACTTGATCTGCGGTTCGCATATTTCCAACCAGGTGTCTGTGCTGCAGCCGGCATGCAATCAAGAAAACTGGTTTTCCCATTTCGCTGTGGGGAGACGGTGTGTCCCGCGCAGAGCCAGGGTGGAGCCGGCAACAAACAAAAACACTGTGTCGTGGCTAGGCGGCCAGGCAAATGCAAATCGTCACTAACAATCAACAACAACTCTGCCCAGAAGGTGTTATGGATGGAACACCCACAAACATTACAATAACGAGTAAGGCTTTACATTAACTACACCTTCACCATGTATTCGTTATACATTCATAGAACATTCTGTGCACCTTCCTAATGCATTCATGGAGCGCTCATAAGCAGCATATAAGTATGCACATATGCATACATAATGGTCGTTATTAATGTATAATAAAGCCATTATGGCATGCTGTTTATGAATGTTCTATGAATACGTTATGAAGGTGCTGTTAATATGACGCCTTATGCAATAATGTGTAATAACACAGTGAACAATCATCCTGGAAGCTGAGGTTCACCCAGGGCAGGTGGATGAGTCTCTGATGCATTCGTCCCCACAGCCCTGACTCGGTGACATGCTCAGCAGCCTTTGGGGACAGTTTGTAACCCGAGGAACCCCACCCACAGTCACATGTCAGGTGTCAAAGACACAAAGTCACATCTCCGGCTTTGTTACCCAGAATGACTGATTTTTCTGCAAGCAGAACAGAAATGTAGTTGTGACATTCGATGAGGACTCTAGCCTTCTGTTTAACGGACACTTCCCTACAACATTAAATAACCATGTCCTTGGCTTTTCTTTCATTTTTAAAAAGCCTTTCTGGAGCAAAACAAGTTTAATTTATTACCTGCAGCAATAGAATGTGTGATATACTCGATGCAAGAGTAGTGTTTTGAGTGCGCAGACATGGGATACTCTGGACAGCTGCACTCTCCCCTAACCAGTGGTGTAAAGTGGCACTTGACAGGGGTTTAATCACCAGCCTACATCTAAGGTGCTGCTTAGGTAATCTACAAAGACACTCTCAAAAACAAAAGAACGCGACCAAATTGCAAAGCCCTAATTATTTTAGGTTAATTGTAATAATCAAGGGTAGGGCAGTGCAGTACCAGAGTTACATCTCTCACTGCAAAGCTGCGGTCCCGGAGCCGCTGACCATGATTTAGCCCGCGCTAGACGGAGACAATAGCCTTTAAAAGCAATAGACCAGCGAGGAAAACTGGGCACCGAAGCCCATTTCCACACCCCGCTTCTCTGAAAGGTTTACATCAAAGCAATAATTGCTTTGAATTGCGTTTGCAGTTGCAGTACTTGTCTCTTCTGGGTGCATGTTTCCAAGTTAGTGGCAATGCAAAGCTCCGCGCGTCTTTGCAGGGGTAACGCCCCCCCCCCCCCCCGCGCCCCGGGCAGCGGGACCCCGACCCGCCGCTATCGCGCTCCGGTCGGTACAAAGTGCGCCGCTATTAAGCGAGAAGCCGGTACCGGCAAACGCGATCCCATACAGGTGGCACCGATGCTCCGCAAGTCAGCACGCCCCTGGATGGGAGTTACAGCCTAAACAAAACATTTTAATCGGCAAAGTAACAGGAGAGCTACCTTTTACTTCGTCTTTCTTTTCGCCCGAACAAAGCAAACTCTATATATTTATCGCAAATAGTTAGTAGTTTGCATGCACTTAAACCAAGTTCTTTATTCAGCTCCTTTCTATCGTGACCTACGGTACATAAACTGAGACTTTTCCCTATTAACTGGCAGAAAGGAATATTTAAGGAAATAAGAATTCACTTACCATTCCCCCTTGGTTACCGAGGCTTCAGCTGTGTTATTCCCTTTGTCGCTAAAGACGCTTTTTACAGAATTATTTATATAGTGGAGCTGCCCTTAGAAAATCGTTTTCAGATTTTCCCGATGGAACAACAAAAGCATCAAATATAACGTCCGATATAGACAGGAATCCTAAGAGAGACGGTCGGATTCTCCTCAGGACCAAAGGTTCCTTCTGTCCATAGCTTCTTCCGAACTGGAGCGCACATCTATCTGCTGGCGCAGAGAACCCCGCTAGACAACCGGCCTCCGTATCCCCGCACTCCGATCTTTAAGTGGAGGCTGGCCTCGGATACAGCGCGCAAGGCCAACGATCCATAAAAGGAGCTGCGCCTCCTCCGGCGAGCCAATAGGAGCTAAGCGATTCACGCGTCATTCCAGGGGGAACCCTACCGGAGTAAAGGATTAGGGGGGGTGGGCATCAGCATTGCGTACTGCTGCGCTGACCGCTCTCTGGTTAGGTAGAGGCGCAAAAATTACCTGAAAACTTTGAATATTTTTTCTTTACACAATTTATTGGAATCGTCTTGTTTTTACACATGACTTGCTTTTTGAGAATTTTATTTTTTCAAAATATGTGCTTTTCCACAAGTGCGATATTGAAAAGTTTTTTTTTTACAAATACTTAAAGTTGAAATTAAAATTACAGATAGAATTGACACCCGATATATTGTTTTAATAAGAAATTTCAAGGGGGTTGCGTTTTATTACGGGCTGCGTCATCACTTCTACTTTTGGCAACTAACAATCATTAAGAAAAGAATGTGGCACACAGACGCATTTAAGTAATTATGCGTAAAAGTATAGTGATTTAATACACCGATACCCGAAAACGAAAAAACCTTTTGGAATTACAAATACAGCAATAAGATCCCCGTCTGTTGCTAAAGCTACAGCGCTGAATGCCGCATCGAAACCGTGACGTTCAGGTTTCTTATACATCCATATATCATAATTTACGTACACGCCTTTAATAATTAGGCTTAATACATGTCGAAAGTATATTTGCCGTGGTGACTTGTATAAGAACTATTTACGCTTGAAATGAGAAGTAAAAGTTTTAATGGTTCCCCGGAGAAAGACACTTGGCATGCTCACTACATGTGTACATGTACAAGTTATTTTCTTGGGAGTAGGTGATCAGATACTACAGTTAATAGATTTTAAAATTACAAATCAAACTGCTCACTTGCTGGGAAAAACAACAGCCTCCAAGATAGAATATATTATTAGACTAATAATGTAGCTATATTTTTCCGCTTTGTTTCAGCAACTACCATATAAAGTTGTAGGCCGCATTTTAAAGGGGTCTATAAATTATTCCACATGATATAAACGGTTTATTCGTGACAGTTAGCAAGACAAAGGTGCTGAGCTCAGCAGTTATGCTTTACTTCCAACATCTGTGTTTAGATGACTGTTTCCGAGCTCTGTGATGGAAATGCATACCGTTACGCTCGATGCATAATCTTGGAACTGATTCTATAGATATATCTATTTATACGATGACTAGATCAACATTACCTATCAAGATGGCAATATATAATTTGCAAAGTGTCTAGGTGGTATTTAATGAGAAGCGTAATGTGGCATATAAGTCAAACCACCTGGCACCTAACAAAGCAAAACCAAAAGTTGGACGGGCGGAGGTTTACCATATTTAGCTGGTTTTCATTCTGATGCCTCCTCTTTTTGCTTACAGACGGAGGCATGCTGCCGTGCAGGACGGCCAGGCTGGACAGGGAGGGCGAGTGCGCGCGGACTGACGTCCCCGTCCAGGAGAAACCCGTCTGTCCGCGTGAAGCGTGACGCGCGGCATTCCAGCCTCACGCTGCACGAGGCCGCTCGCGCTTCTGTAAACACTTATTGCAAAACAGGTCAATGACAGCGATCGATGCGATTGCACCAGTATACCTTTCACTTCTAGGAGGTACTTTCATTTTTAGATGGAATTCAGTTAGTTAAAAGGCCAGGCAGCCTCAGTGTAGACAGTTTATGATGTATTAGTTATCAATTAAACCATTAAGTGAATAATTTATCAGGCATTTTACGAAGACGTGATCGGAAAAGTGGCTATGGCGAATTAATAGGTGGCATTTTGCAAAATTTCAAATACAATTTCTACAATAAATATTTCAGCATTGGTTGTATAGTTAATGTTACAAGACTGGGCCAGAGACTTTGCCTCCCTTCCTCAAAGGTCAGGTCTGTTTTCCTGTGGAGCAGGTTATTCATTCTTGTACAAGCAACAAAAAACTCAGCGTTCTTTGTGTCAGTGTCACCTTCCTAACCGTGCTCTGCCGTCTGACTGCATACAGAATGACACCGTGCTGGTCTTACATACACCTATGATGTGATGCCAGGGTTATCACTGATATCTGTACAACGCGCTTGTCCCGCTATAGTTACGCGCGGCCTAAAATTTCCAAAGGGCAGCAAGTGTCAATAGCGCCATCTGGTGGAAGATTGTCAAGTAGCCCTTAAAACGAATGCGTCAAGTAAAATGTACGTATTATTACGTGACAATATTATACAGATAGTGCCCACAGTAATAGTGCAAAAACATGGTTATTTTCGCAGAGTATTTAACAAATTTCATTTTATATGCATAACAATTTCAAATTTTCACACAGCAATGATGAGTCTGCAGATTTGTTCTTCTAAGCCCCGAATGCGAGTATAATAAAGTCAAGTCAAACTCGAAAGTTGTATTTGACACATGTAAAGTCATACAGTGTGTACAGTGTGTAGTGGCTTGCTGGTCTGCCTGGCTCCAAGATTATGTAAAAATCAGGCAAACTTTATATCATGTTTCTCATTATCATCGTACCCCTTTACCTCTTTCTAGCATTTGAATTCTGCTTTGATTTTTTGTAAAATGTGAACCTTCCAAGCATTTTTTTAAATACTGAGATATTTGTAGTTTTTTTTTTGAGAAAACACTGACTCATCAATCAGTCTGTCTGCTTGTTTAGCAGGGTTGCCAACTTTGGTCAGCTGGGTGGAGTGTAATTTTCAATTTGAGACAAGTCTACACACGCATTTACATGTATATAACAAGTTTTATTACCTTGTAAAGGGTCTGTCGGGTTTACAAACTACCCCGATATATTTGATCTAGCTAATTTTAGGTTTATAATGGAATAATATAGATTTGCCATAAGGTTTCTTGTGTGAGTGTGAGAGTTGGAAAGTGTGAGTGTCATGCCAGATGTGTGAGATCTGGCAACCCTGATGTAGTGTTGGTTTGCAGAAGAGCTTGAGGCCTCCTCCAGGATGCTGGGATCATGAGGCAGGATAGGATGCAATTCAATTGCAGGATGCAAAATGTTACTATTTCTAAATTAATCGAGTATCAGAAGGCAATGATGAAATATCTAATGTCAGATTTTCACTTCTGTGGAAACTGTAGAGGACAACTTGTCTGATGCTTATTCATCCACTTATTGTGGTCAGTCAGACCTGGAGCCCATTGCAGGCAGCACAGGGCACAGGACAGGACCCCACTTAAAGAATAAATATTATTGATACGATGATTAATGAAATAAACTGTGAAAATCAGACACATGAAATATTTCACCAAAATGTGGTTGTGCTGAAATTATTATAACACTCCAATCTTTTACATTCTAGTTTTATTTTAAAACTAGAATGTAAGATCCTGTCTGCATTGATATTCATGCAGCGCTGTTAATAGTTGCCATATGCATCTTCCAGGACCGCTGTTGCTGTTGTCAATGTGGCCCTTCGGCATGGACCGTTATCCTCATGGTGAGGTAAAGGAAAGTTGAATAAATTGCTCATTCCATGTTGGCAGGACATCGGCAGCGTGGCCGCAGAGGACAGCCAAACCTCCTGGGAAGCTGAGCCCCAGGACATGAGGGATGAGTGCTGGCTGTGCTTAGGAGGCCCTTCTATTCAGGCAGACACAGAAGGAACGGAGCAGGAAAGCAGGGAATTCATTGGGGTAAGTGCCGCAGGATTGCCAAAGTCTGGGAGTTTAATGTGACTCGATAGCAGGAATCAGGAGGAGAGCCTCACATTAATCACCCACCGTCGTCGTACCAGTGCTGAAGAAGGCCACAGTGTCCGATGTGAATAACTACCACCTGGTGGCACTTACTCCAAGCATCGTGAAGTGATTTTTGAGCACCTAATCATGAGCTACATACAGACTTTTCTGCTCACCACACTGGTCTCACTCATGTTGCTGTCCAAATCAGTCTACGGAGAATGCAGTTTCATTGGTCCTCCACCCGGCCCTGACCCACCTGGAGAAGAAAGACACCTGTGCTATTATGCTGTTCGTGGGCTTCAACTCAGCACTGAATACCATCAGCCCCCAACAACTGACTAGAAAGCTGCACCTTTTAGAGCCCAGGGCCTCTCTCTGTAATTGGATCTTGGACTTCCTGACTGGAAGACCACAGCCAGTCCATATTGGCAACACCACTTGCACCCCACCACGCTGAGCACTGGCGCGCCTCAGGGCTGTGTACTTAGTCCATGCTGACTCACAGCTGCACTGCCAGATCCAACACAAACTGCATCAACAATTTTGTCGGTAAGACCACAGTAGTGGGACTCATTGGCGACAATGGTGAAACTTTTTAGCTTGGGTTCTATTGAACCAGTATAGGAAGGTATTCGCTAATGGGGTCTTATATGTAAGTCATTCTGGCTAAGACTGTATGCCAAATGTTGTAAATGTAAATGTAAAAGTTGTATAGAGACTGGTGCTGGAACAACAATTTATCTCTTAAGGTCAACCAAAAAAGAAGAAGACTTCCTAGCCTGGTCTTCTCCCCATGAGAATTGATGGAAATTCCTTGGTGAGCACATCACGGAGGACCATCCCCAGTCAACACACACCTCATCCTCAATACATCCTACAGAGGGCACCATTGAGAACATCCTGACAAGCCACATCACTCTCTGGTCTGGGAGATGTAGTGCCTCAGATTGCAAAAGTGGACAGTAATATGCACCATCAGCACCTCTCTACCCTGTGGCCATGACATTTTCCACTCACTGCATATGCAAAGCTCCCGCATTGTGGAGGACCCCCTCCCACAAACTCTTTGCCCTTCAACTGTCCTGCAAAAAGTTCCTTAGCAGCCAGTTCAGCGGAGCAGCAGTGCAGCAGCTTCTTCCAGCAGACCCTCATACTTCTGAACACCACACTGTCCCATGAATAAGATTGTAGAGGAGGCAGGTCCAGGTGACTGGAGGAGGAAGGACCAAGACATCTGATTGGTTGGTCTGACATCTGCCATAAGACCTGTCATGCAGTTGACAAGCTAAATCAAAAAGGCCATTTGTTGAATTGAAACGGAATGAGTGCATACTGCAGAAGAATTATTACTGTATTTCTATTCATATTCTTTGTGTTTTATACAGCAGTGATTAAAATGACTCACTGTAAAAAAATATTTTGTTACTCTGATTTTCAAAGAATATTTGACTATGTTGACAATAAAGCAATATTGTTGTTCTCTTTTATTGATTCTCAAGAGAACAGGCTTTTCTTGCAGAGCACCTGCTGGGTAGCCAAGCCCAGTTACACTAGGACGTATAATTGAAAAGTGTTATTGTTTGAGATTTTTTTTACGTATCTAAGCATCGATCATGACCATAATGCCAAGCTGTTTACGTTTTCCCATAATAAATCAATACGATTCCGACAACAGATAACTGGTCCGTTCGACCCTTTTCAGTTATGTGCTAATATGCTGCGAACAAGTGTTCTGTGTCTCGGGGAAAAATTGCGTAAACGGATTCGCCACTAGATGTCATGTTGATATCAGTGTCACACAGATTTTCGTGTTAAGAATAATTGTTTAAAAGCTTAAATATACACGAATCGTGTAAATTATTGACAAAATAATCTGACTATTTTTTTAAAATGTAAAATAGACAAGCAGGTCATTTGTCAGCTTTTGCGGCAGCAGGTTTCAAAGCGTAGCTTTGTAGCGCAAACTTGAATTCCGCTGCACTGTTTGTCCGCGCAGAGGGGCCGTAGCTCCGGGATGCGCTCGGCGCTGTAGCGGTGACGGCACCGGCCTGATACCGTCCCGCGGCAAAAATGTGAAAAAGGAAAAAACAGCTGCGCGAAAAGAAGCCGCGCTTCCCCCGCCCATGGCTGTCCGGACCCCGACGTAGAGCTTAGCCGCACAGCTTCCGGGATAAAGCGGCTTTCAGCGCTCCGCCGGAGCAGCGTGTGTTTGGGACGGAGGGGGGCGACGCGGCCCCGCGAACTTTCGCAGTTAAAGCGGCTGCAGCTTCCAACCTCCGGCGGAAGACGTTAAAAAGGCAGCTGGGGCGCGTCTCATCGCCCGGGCTGCCCCAGCCGGCCGCTGCCACTTAAAGTCCGCCAGGGAAAGCGGCACGGTGGCCGGGCGGCCCGCCCGCGGGCTTTGCTGGTGGCCCAGCTGCCCCGAGCGCCGCTGGCCCCGCCTCCGCCTCCGGCGCGCTGACTGCGCCCATCCCCGAGCGCCTGCGTCCTGTCCGCATGGAGAAGGCGGCCGCGGCGCGTAGCGGCAGGCGGCCCGGTGTCTGACGGCGGCTTCGTGCGTCTCTCACAGCCGGGGCAGGCGAACCGGCGACATGTTCCCCGGCAGACCCGGGAAAGCGACCTTCAGGTCGTACCTCCCTCTGCAGGTACGGCGCTCCAGAGAGCGGCTTTGGCCGCATTTATCCACCAAACTTACATTTACTGCTCGGGCATATTTCATCGAAATATATTTTTTACCAAAGTTCACTGGGCGGTTACTCGCTTAGTTATAATGCTAAATAAATGCGTTTTGTCCGCTAGCTGAAAGTACTGAGACACGTTAGCGCTTTTCGGCTGCTTGACGGGCGCTGTGCCGGTTTATCGTGCTGGCAAAGACACTACAGTATTTGTAATGTACAGCCGTCGTTGTCTACTGCAGTTCGGAAGGTAAATGCCTGCAACCTGTAACCGGACGCCTGTTCTGTGGTTTCTAGCAGACACAAGTGAAGGACCCCGTCCAGGGGATGAAGAGCTTGGAAGCGAATCTGCTGCCCGGTAAGGCGGGACGGGCTGTCGGGGAAGGGGCTCCGGGTCGCTACCGCAGGACGCACTAAATGGCAGTATCTCTCTCAATCGTGTGGCGTAAGCTGCTGTCACACCCCAGAGTGTGTTCAGGGATCGCATTCGGCCTCATACTATTGGGCAGATGTGCAGGCTTCGCGTCAGGTTTGCCTCGATAGTTGCAAACATTCTGATCCTGGGAAGCCACAGGAACATCTTAAGATGCGTTGAAGTTTCGGTTATAAATTGCGCATCGACTGCCCTGCACTACAATCGGCCCTTTGATGTGCATCCTGCTGCTGTATGGGATTGAAATCAGCAGGTTAGTGCTAAATGAACTTTCCTTGGTTAATTAGCAACCTTTGAGCATGTTGTTAAGCTTGTGCATCCCGTCCTGGTTACTCATGTCACAAGTTCGGTAGTCATGCACTGTTGCTCAGTGCTTATCGGATTTCATTTTACATACACCAGCTTATCTAAGATGATGACCTTTCATATAATCTTACAGCATGATGTAGTACAGATGTGTTGATTCTCATGAGGGAAAGGGTGAGGATGACTGCTCTGAGACGCTGTTTGGGTGTTGACTGCTTCTTTAGATTGAGCAGATAAGGTGTCACTGTGCAGCGATCGGATGTTCCGTGGTTCTATGAGCAAACGAGTACTTGAGTGTAAGCCTTTATTTTTAGCTCAGGCAGATTTGGCAAAACTGAAAATACCCCAGGCATATACACTTTTGAAACGTGAAATAGTTTGTTGGATTGTTTAGCATTTCATTCACTCCATCTTGGATTCCATATAAAATGATTAACAAAACTAAATGGCTTTTCATCTTTTAATATTATTTTTTTAATTCATCTATTTTTAATGAATTAACTAAATATTAATTTCTGAATTTTTATATGTCAGCAGTTGTTAACTACTTGTATTCCTGCGTGACCTCATTCTTTTTTTTAATCACTGGGCGCCATAGTTAAGTGTCAGGTGGGTGAGCTGTCTGTCATTACATAGATGTTGCATTTCTGCCTCGGTATTTTTCCTGTTTTCCATTACTAACGTGAGCTGGACCGTCCCTCTACTCAGAACAGAAGCACCTTCTGTTCTCTCTTGCAGAGTTCAAAAGAAAAGTTTTGCGAAGCCGCTTTTATCCTGAGCTCTGTGTGCTGGGTTTTGTGGGGACACTCGGGCATTTCTCCCTGCAGTCACTGGCTGTGACTTATTTAGCTGCTGTTGTTATTGTGCAGGGCCCGGCCGTCCCGTAATTGTTTTTTCTCCAAGTATTTCCAGGTGTCGTGTCTCAAGTCATAGTTGCAGCATAAACCTTAATTTGGGGAAAACCAGAGTTTACATATTTTGTTTATTGATTAATTTCTGGCACAGAATACGGGATATTTCTGTGAAAGAGGTTACACAACTCTCCGGGTAAATATGAATGCAGAATTTCCTCGCTGAATTTTTCTTCCCCCTCAAAATTAGTATTGGCTGACAGTGCTGGCTAATATTTAAGCTTTGTCAGTATTCAAAGTCTGCAGGAATGCTAAAGGCACGACTACCGAAATAATGTAGATGATTGCATTGGACAGTCAGCCATTTTCTTTAGTGGAGGATGAGGGATTCACTCGGCTCATTCACTCGGCTCATTCACTCTGCTCATTCAATGTACCTCCTCATGACACGTTTATAATCCATTATGAAATGTGGCCCGCGGGGCATTTGTTCATTTTCCACTGGCCAGCTCAGCAAATGTCACCCTCAGTGACACCCGCCTCGCCTGATAGGTGGTTACTTATTAGCCTGTTATTGGTATCGGTCTCATATATATTGGGTAAAATTTTCACATCAGTGCACCACAGTGTGATAGCTACTGATTTGATCACATCAACTTTGTAGAACCAAAAGGGCACACGCCTTGCTTTTAACCAAAAAAGGCAAGAAATGCTGACCATGCACCGCACCTGCTTTTTATTATGACGCCTATTTTTCTGCCTCCTCTTCCCGTTTCAGGGTGTAATGCAGTCCCATCGTTCATTGCCTTCATTCGTTCATTTCTTTTTCGTCACCATCATCATTGGTATGGCTTATGGAGAAAAATGGAGAGCTTGTTTTGACGTGATGTGTCTCCCCGCTAATGCAAACACAGCAGAATTGGTATCATTTAAGATTGAGATCTCATAGGGGTTTGAATCAAAAATGATTAATTGTGCAGCCCTACTGCGAGGTAGAAGACTTGCAGTATAGAGTTGCCAGTTTCCTTTCCCCTCCTGGCCCGATGTTCATCTTCCAAAGACAACTCCCCAGAGCACCATTTCCTGGTTTACTTCAGGACATTAGTGGCATCCTCATTCCAGGCTGTGATGTCACAGCCTCCCCTGGGCTGTCCCACGCCACTTGGAAGGCCATCCCTCCGCTGGGCACCTGTACCTGGTCTCTTAAGAGCAAGTCGTACGAATCTGTGTGTGTGAGAGAGAGAGAGTGTGAGTGTTTGAGACTGATTCATCTGGACAGAGGGGTTATGCTGGCATTCCGGTCCTCAGAGTCCATTTTTGAGTCCCTTATGAATTTGTCAGTCTTTTTTTGGCTCCTCCCACATTTGGCTCCCTTTCTTGTTTCCTCCTCTCTGTTGTCTCTCTGTTTATCTTCTTTGCTCAGTCTTTCTCCTGCTTCCTTTTCCTTCATTCCCTGTAATTCTGTACCCTTCCCTCCTCCTATGCATCTCTCTGCATTTGCTTTAGCCTTAAATAAATGTTGTAGTTTTGCACTTCACTTTTCTCTGCATGGGTGCAGAATAAAGCTGGGGTCGATAGGAATGAGGAAGCTTTTTTGCTTCCTGCCGTTTTTAGCAGGTTGTCCACCTCCATGCTCAGCAGTGCGTTTGATCTGCAGCTGGAGATCTTAGCCTGCTCCCTGCACACACGGCGTTGCTTTCTGTGCAGACTGCCGGTTACCCGCTTCCTGCCCGAGAGCAGTGCTGTGGTTTGCTGTGGGGCATGTGAAACCATAGTGAAACTGTACCCTGCTTGAGGCGGCACTGATGAATGTGTGATGTTCCCATTGTCTACGCGCCAGTAATGGCATTTGCCTGTAAGGCGGTGTTGAGGCTGGATTCCTGGCATTGTGATTCGTACTCATGCCCCTGCAGCCCTTGCTATGAGCTCCTTTTTTGACCTATTTAATCATTTGGGTCTCCTCGTATAGGAGGGGTAGTGGCTAATGAATTCTTGTGGAGTGCCCTGTCCTGTACCTCTCCTTCCCCCTTCCTGTGCTGTAGCCTTGCACCTACCCAGGAGAATTTTTTTTCCCCTGCTGGTATCTGAGTTCTTTTATCTTTGACTTGCTCCAGGCCAACTGGTTGCTTTGTGCTAATCTGCCTGTAGATCCGTTGGGGACGATGGAGATTCGTTCCTGCGTCGTGTTTGTCACCTGTGGAATATTAGCCACGATGTACCTTTTCCCATCTTAGTCTTCTTGCAGAATGTTCTTCCCGTAGACTAGGAGACCAGGTGTCATTCAGCTGGGACGAGGGCACGTTCTCAATGAAGGGGTAAGAATAAAATGCTGAGCATCTGTTGAATGTCCCGTGCACTTTGTGACTCTCAGTGCTGGGTTTCTGCTGAAGTCTCACGGAGTTCACCTTGCAGGGTGACTGAGGTTTCTGAATCTGTTTTGCCTTTAAATGGTAGGATCAGGATCAATCAAACACCCTGTAATACAACTGGACCATGACTGGTTAATGTTGAGGCCATTAAGCAACCAGTGCGTCACCTCTTCCCTATACATAAATGTAATAATATCATGTTGTGGTAAGTGTGCAGACCCTGTAGGTGTGCAGAAACTGCATGTTATCACCACCTCTGTTGTATTTTCTGTTTTTTTTTTGTTTGCTGGAAACTTTCAGAATATATCTCGACATTCAGATTGGACTCGCTTTGTTAATTACTGCTCAGACTCTTTGACCTTGACTGCTTGCATTTTCAGTACTGAGCTGTGTTCCTGCACCATGTCACCTTTGACGGTTTCAGTGAAGGTTTCCCAGTAACCGGCACACAGATGATTTTGCAGCCCCTTTCTGCACGCTAAGCGAGCAATGGGCGGGAGGCTGTTTTATTTATTTAACGGTATATTTTGAACATGTCAAATGCTCATACCCACACAAATGTTTTATTTTTTAACCAGTTCTTCTAAATTGAAGTGAGTGACCTATTTATAGTGAGTGAGTGTAGGATCTGAACCGCACAGCTTGGGCATCACTTCTGCTCGCAGCTGGTCTTGAGGTTTGCCATTGACATGATGCGCCTGCAGCTGGAACTTTGGTGTGTGGCCAGTGAGTCCCGCCTCCAGCCGGTGCTGATGTTATGAAGGACCACACTCTAAGCCGTGGGTCTCAAACTCCAGTCCTGGAGGGCAGGAGCCCTGTACATTTTTGGGTTTACCCTCATTTAACACACCTGATTCAACTCCTCGCAGCTCCATCTGCTAATTACCTTCAGCTCAATCGTTTGTGGTGGAACAAGGAAAGAACTAATTTACATGGGACCCAGGCCCTCCAGGACTGCAGTTTGAGAGCCATGCTGAAAGCCTTTCGTCCTTTGGGTAGTGCTGGTGCTTTGCGGGGGGCTTAAAGCCATCAATAAGCATGCCTGTATCCTATATTAAGGATGCTGACCAATCTCTCCACTTCAAGTTTTTCCTGTTTTTTTTTTTTTTTTTTTTTTTAACCTGTAAAGCTGCCATATCATGAAGACATCGATCCCAGATACAGTTTCAGGAAATGGCACTTTTATGCACAGACAACTATTTTTCCTAAAGCAATACTTTCCTAAAGCTTCCTGGTAGCTCTGTGCACTTAATGTCTTAACCCCCCATCCACACATAGATCACTCCAGCTGGCTACATTCCCACCTAACATTTACATTTACAGCATTTGGCCAACGCCCTTAGCTAGAACGACTTGCATAAGTCCTTAGAAGTCTCCATCAATGAATAGCTTCTAATAGTGGTTCAGTAGAACCCAGGCTAAGAATGCGATTTGTCTATTGGGAAATTGAAAATTATTATTTTAGGGTAACTGAAGGTAACAAAGGGCCGAGCTCATCCAATGGGAGAAGGTAGCACAGTGCACGGGGGCATCAGATTATGACCAGAGGGATGCCAGCTCAAGTCCCAGGAATGGGACAGGTTATGTGCCTTTCATGTGCATCTTGTCTTTGAACACATTTGTCAGATGGTTAAATCCATGAGTTGCCCCAGAGAAGCATTTTGGAGATTACTCCTGTGGGTTTAGTCATAGTTTCTAGTTAGTTTGTTGCTTGCTTGCTTTATCCTGGAATCACAAGAGTACCATTAGCTGTACAACATTAGTTGTATTTCCCCCTGATAGAGACTTCCTGATCTTTGCACATTAAAGCCGTCGTGCACTAGGCCCTCGTTCTCCCTTGCTGTGCAGATGCAGCACAGCTCTTGATGGACTGGTTTATGAATTGAATGCCCTGCCACTGCCCTCGGCTAACGATTCTGACGGCGCCCTCATGCAATTCCCCTGACTCAGTGTGAAACCCACTGGTTTTTGCTGGATGTATTATGCTGGCTCTCAATTTTACATTTTAAATGGACCCTGGATGCTGACTAGTCTGCATCCAGGGACCAGTGTTCAGAAGTGGGTGAGATGCTCCCCGTCAGTCATGCTGGCCCGCCTTCAGCATCTTGTCAGCACAATTCCTCCTGACGGGCTCATATATAGGTTAAGTCTGTGCAATTAATCAAATTTTTATTTCTATTTCTGCTCCAAAACAATTACAAATACAATGTAATCGACAAAAACAATTATTGTTGAAATCATTTTGCCGCATTACGCTCCGCAAGTATACTCTTATTTTACCTCGCGTTCCGATTGATGCATTCCGTCCCTTCCGAACGTGTATTCTGGTGGTGGTGTTTTAAAAAGTCAGCGTGAGTAAAGATGGCAGAAGGAGGAGAGGAGCAGCAGTGGCAGCATTTAGTCAGTAAGAAAAGTAAAGTATGAGGGAACACTTCAGATTTGAAGACATAGACGTGGGTTGTTAACATTATGTGCAAGCTTTGCTACTCGGTGGTGTCTGCGCCATTCAGCAACACGGCAAATCTCTGTAACCACCTAAAATTCAAACAGACTGATTTACGACAAACTAATACAGAAAAGCCAAAGTAGCAAATCCGCATCGATGTCCTTCGCAGCACAGTCATCAATAAGACGCACTCTATAGTGCTGCTTATGTTGCATGTCCCTCTGAGCCCTCGGCTGTTGGCATCAGCTTGCCCTGCAACATAGTGACTTGCTGCAGCAGCGTGAGTGTGAATTACGCTGGCATGCAAGAGGGAAGCGCCTCGTATTTGCTGGAAGGTATTTTTAATTCCATGTGGAGGAGAGCCTAAAACAACAAGATATTTTAACTCGCATGTCACTATCTGCAGAATCTGCTTATTTACCTTTTACTTGTGATAAATGCATTCCATGTAAATCCTTTATGAGTGCGTTTCATGCTTAAAGGGAGCGTCTATACACGGGTAGCTTACTGAATCCCAGAACAGCTGCACTTAAGATTCTGAAAGTTACAGAACCCCCCCCCAAGATGACTATCGGCTGGATCACCAGCGTACTGTAACTCTTACACTTCCTCATGACACACATACCAGTTAAGTTTGAAGTCTTGTTGGTGATATTCAGCATTGGTTCAGTGTGTCACCTTAACTCCCACATTCACTCTTCTGCAGCAGTGTGGTTTGTCTATAACACCTTCATGATGATAAACTCTGAAGTTAGATGTTCATGTATTCTTTCCCTGTTAAATGCTCCTTTGGCCTGGCATACTGCTCTAGGTCTGGGAATCAGTATTAAGTCTCCTTGTTTATGGCCTTCATGGACTGGCCTGTGCCGATGCGACTGTCTAAGGTACAGTAAGTCCCAGAAGCCCCAAGTGTGCTGGTTGTGGCAAGAGTAGTGAAATTAGTCAGCCTCACTGACTATTTTTCCTGTCAGCATCCTGTGCGTAAAGTTTATTCCTCATACAGCTCAAGCTTGAATAGAAAGCCGCTTTGAGGATGAGAGAAGTAATCTGTTCTTATTGGGAGAAGTTGCCATTAGCACGTGGGCCGGATACAGTTTCCTTTTAGTGCATGAACAAGGTCATACGCTGTAGGCCGGCCTGCTCTCTGAATCCCCCCCCCCCTCAAACCCGGAAACCCCTGGCTGCCTGCAGGTGAGATCGTAGTGACCGAGGTGAATTTCGTGAGGAAATGCGTCGGCCCCGACACCGGCCCAGACGACCTGTGGGGGAAGCTGGTCTGCACCAACTTCAAGATCTCCTTCGTCACCCACGACAGCCTCCCTCAGCAGGTATGCCCGTGC
>JAODKL010000009.1:8619000-8638368 GCA_026780765.1 Petrocephalus schoutedeni
ACAGCCTCCCTCAGCAGGTATGCCCGTGCTGCGAGCGGGGGGGGTGGGGGTGGGGGTGGGGGGGGGGATGGGAGCTTTAGCTGACAAATGACCATCTGTACATCATGTGCTTATATAGTCTGTGTATATTAATATACACGCATTAAAATACAAGCTGAAGTGAAACCAGATCGCCATGGGTTTTTGGTTAACCATTAGGCTCTCATTTAGGGTTGTTTATTTACGGTGTCAGTGTCTGGGGTCGCTTCTTAATCCCGCGTCGCTCGTCTGTTTTCCGCGCTGGGAGAGCCACCTCCTCCTGCTGAGGCTTGCACGCCAGGTGAAAATCCCCTGAACGCCCCTGGAAAATCTGCTTGCGATTTTTGTTTTTTTTTTTTTCTCCCCCTTGTTTTCCACTGACTGCTCCGAACACATAATGACTTATATTTACCTTAATCGAAGCTGGTTGTGTCCCTCTGTGATATCTGGGTGCTACAGTTGCGCCAGTAAGGTGGGATAGAATGACGGACAGCCTTGTGGAGGCGCTGTTCAGTCCCTGTGCTTCAGACCCAGTCTCCGGCCCGGTCCGTCTGTAAAGCCTCCTTGTGCTCACACTGATTTGGGCGGCTGGACTGAGCTGTCTGCCTACATCCATGCGCCATGTGTTAGAAGCCACATGGTATCGAGCTCAGAGTGTCCACGATTCCCACGGCACCCGACTCTGCTCTGACCTCCCTGCTGTCTGCCCACAGTGCCCCCCCCCATGGTTAATCATTCCAGGCCTGTATTAGCTGAGTCTGTTCATGTGATTTTTAAGCAGGAATTTACCTTTGGTTTTTTTTTTTTTTTATAAAGATTGTCTGAAAAATAACTTTTTTTTTCAAATGCAGTATTTCCGCACTAAGCCTTCCTTGCTCTCCTGTTTAACTTCTGTCATTAAAAAAGGAATTGCATTTTACTCAAGTGAAACTTGAAGTGCTTTCACCTCTCTGATTTTTAATCCTTTATGATAAGTCAGCGTTTCACTGCATGCCCCCTCCCATCCCTAGATGTTGGCTCAGCAAGTCACGAGCTTATTTAGAAGACAAGCAAATGTTTTACTTGAATCTCATTTTAGATGTTGGCACCGAGCAGTTTCGCTGGCTTCTGATTACTGAGTTGTATCAGAATCACCCCATAAAGAGCCTTGATGGAGTTGCGTAAAGATCTTGCTCACTAATTGTAAGGGTGGTCCTGTGCTGTGCCGTTCCTGACCGTATATTGCCCATGATTTACCTGACCCAGAGCTTGTTTACATGGTGCCTCTGTGCTTTGTTTCCTCTCCAGAAATTTCAGTATGTGAACCGGCTTTTGGGAGAGCATGACATCCCCCTGGCATGTGTGGAGCAGGTGGTCACCGGTAAGTGTGCCGGGCAGCTCTCCAGCGGGCTCGGAGCACATGGGCTGTGCCAGCTTGGCACACAGGAACACGTTGGTCGGAGGGTGGCAGGAGTAGGACCGCAAACGGTTTGGCCACGTGTTCCTGCGTGTCCCGCAGCGGCTCCTTGCTGGAGATGAGTGGTGTGGAGTGGCGTCCTCCTGCACTGACACTCCTCTCTGTCGCGTAAGGTGACCTGTCAGCTCTGGTTTGCAGTCAGTGTAAGAGATTCAGAGATTCTGTTTTTAAGTGGGCACTTCCAGGTCGGAAATGGAGCACCTGGTGCCTGTGTGCGTGCGTGTGTGTGCGTGCACGCGCGTGACAGTCTGCACTCTTGGTTACTTCTGTCAGGCCAGGCCTTTTCACAATGCACAGGCTTCCATCATGCTACCCCACCAGCCAAACACACACGCGCACACACACATAAACAGGCACGCGATCGGCTGTGGTAAGACCATCAGCAGAAGGCAGATTGCTCCTGTTCCTGCGAAGGTGAGGCCATGTGATCCCCATTTAGGGATCACTGCAACCCCAATGGAGCGTGAAGCTGTGTTTAGTCCGTCCCTCTGGCCTCAACAAGGGTAACATCACTGCAGTTCAGCTGGGCAGAGAGAGTGCGGGGGTGGGGTAGGGAGGGGGTCACTCCAGTCCACTGGCTGCATTTATTGTGGCAGTGCAAAAATTCTGAGCATCTAAGTGGGATGGAAATGTGCTGTTCAGGTGGCACGCTTCCAGGTTTAAGCTGGGCCACTTTCAGAAGCAGAGTCCTGAATTGTTAAAGATGAAACTGAGGAACAAGAACCTGATACAGGAACTTATGGTGGAATCTCTTCCTGTAATAGGCACATGATGCCTAACAGCCATGATTACTGAGAGTGTAAAAGAGAAAACATTTGTTTGGGTGTCAGCATGTGAGATGTTCTGAATATACTGTCAAGCTTGGTGCGCAGACCTGAACGCAGTTATGTGAAGCTGTGTTCATCCACTGATGTGCATCACGCCCCCAGCCAGGCACTCCTCCCAGGTCCCATTTGTAACGGCTTAAGTATGGACCCTCAGTAATGCAGTGAGTGTTGAGTTTTCGTCTCCTTCCAACTTCCCAGTGAACGAAGCAAAGGGCAAGCAGAAGGTTCTGGGCTCAAACCAGAAGCTGAAGTTCAGTCCCACCGAGCTCATCGTCTACTGCAAGGACTTCCGCATCGTCAGGTTCCGCTTTGACGAGGCCGGGCCGGACAGCACCAAGAAGGTTTGTTCCAAACGACCTCATGCTGCCAGAAGCTAAGGACTCGGGCTCTGTGTGTCTGGGTCAACTTGGGTAATATTATATGGGAGAGCCCCTATAAGGACATGAATACAAGCCTGTGTGTGTGTGTGCTAGAATTTTTTAGAATTACTTGATGTAATGATGGATTACTTAAGAGGATTTGCATGTAATACTAATATTAGTTGGTTGTTTTTATGCCTTTGATCTGGCTGATTCCCGCATAGCATCCCTTCAGAATCTCCGGAATAATGTAATTATGAAGTAATCTTTTTATGTCTGGCAGTTTCCCCATTTATTTTTGGTTACCACTGGCCATAAATAAGTCAGGCTGCTTTCGCTGTAGTGTCAGGGCTGAATTTTGCCTCTGTCAGGTAGCAACACCGAGCTGCTTGGTCCCTTGTGGATCTCGGGCCGTGTGTGTGTGTATGTATGTAAGACTGTGTCTGTGGCTTTGCTTTGCTCCGCTCACCCCTGGGATGTGCTGACATCTCTGCAGGGCTCTCCAAATGAGCGGCCCTCCGTGGTCGCACCTCTCCGTAGCTCTGTAAAGAAGAGCACTGGAAGTTTGTCTACTGAAAGCCCGTAGCTCTTTCTGCCGTCCCATCTAGGGGGTCAGGTGCTCAGAATGGAGCCGGTGTTGGCATGCCTTCTGTGTTACCTCTGTTCATCTGGCAGTATCGAAAGCTGTTGCTTAGAGTAGCCCTGATATAGCAGAGTAGCCAGTCCAATAGCCCCAGCTCAGATTTACCCCCTTCAGTGTCACTCTTGACAATCCTGCCATATTTGAGGGACGAGCACACGCAATTTGCTATGACTCCAGAGAAACAGCCGTGGTTGCTAAGAGTAAACTGCAGCGTATATCTTGAAGGACTCCCTTTGTGATGATGACTCATCTTCCTAGAGTTAGTTCCCTTTCCTAAAAGAATTTGTTTTTTTTCCCCACCCCCTACTTGATGTCATGGATATTCTTCAACATAAATCTTTGTTTGGATGGCTCTGGATTGTTGCTGCTCCAGGAGGGCTTGGGGATGAGCTTGTTAGGTGAGAGAGGTGCCAAAGTCTGCTGCTGGCTGGGGCGTGCAGCTCCTGTGAGCGTGTCTCCACCCCGAGTGACCGGGGGGGGTGGGGGCATTGCAGGGCGGGCGGAACAAAGGGGCCCTTTCAGCGGCCGCTTCCTGCTCTTTCAGTGCCACACGTGCTTTCGGCCCGGGGCCTCCGCTGCACATCCTCAAGAGGAATTCTGTTCAGCTCTCTGTGAACTGTGGACCCTGTGGTCTTGGCAGCGTGGCATCCTCTGCATGCTGATCTCCCAGGGGATTCTACTGTGCTTGCGGCCCCCCACCCCCGGAGGAAGCAGGTGCCGAATGTCAAATTACCAAGCGAGCCTCTCGCACCAATCGCGTACCAGGAGTCAGTCATTTAGTCGCAGATTCCCGATGAATATTCATGAGGCCGCTGAAAGTGGACCTCTTTGGGAGGTTGGATGAGGCACATTGTGCTGGGTCTCCAGCGATTGGCCGCCTCCAGGGGGCGTCTTTTTGGGTATGGGGCATTCGGGGGAAGGCTTTTAATATTCTTGTGTCAGACTGGAGAAGTATAGCCAGCTCCCCCTCCCACAGGGAGACACAAGCCCCCTGTTCGCCCCTTTGTGTGAGATGGTTAGTGTGCACAGTGTACCCAGGATGCAAAGGCAGAAGTGTAGGGGGGGGGTTTGAAAGCAGCCAGAATGACAGCGCCCGCCCGCCTCTGTCATCAGGCTCTCCTGGCGGCCTGCTCCATGTGTCAGCACCCTGGATGTCTCATGGAGTCCTGGAAGCTGGCAGACTCTGGGCAGGTGCCCGGGGGGTTATTTTGGGATGGTAGCTGTTGTAACCGCATGTGGCTCACCTCCCACTCTGTCTGTATGCAGCTAAAAGCAGGGCTGCTTCTCCACCCGCCTTGCAAAAGGATTCTTGGAGTTCAGTTCTGCAGCAGCTGTGTCCTATAGCGACTCGTACCTTTCTTTCCCACTTGGGTGATTCGGGCAGCTGGGATGCTGACGGGCAGCTCCCACACCCCCATGCCTGAGATCGTGCTCTCTGCATGTGGGTGTTATGCACCACGGCTGGCTTTCCCGAACGTCTGAAAGCTGGAGATCTTGTGGTCTCAATTAAGTGCCTGTGTCCAGTAACCACACTGACCGGCTGTGTAGCGAGAGCCTGTCAGCAGAACAAATCATGCCTCTTCTGTTGGGAGATGGTGGTGATGAAGCATTGGAGGTCCAGTAGCATTGCAGAAGCTGCCCTTCTACAGCTGAGTGCCCACGTACTCTAGTCTGCAGAGGTGCATGTGGATAGACGTGTGTGATTTAGCACCACAGCTGTACTGTATAGTGAACATCACTCCCTTTTTACGTGTACTTCCCTACTTTTCACGTCGTTAGGTAGTCCCTGGTCATGGTGTCTCTGTGTATGATGGTCCAGGCAAATAAATGGAGCAGGTGGAACGGTCCCATGTGCAATCGCTCGCAGGTGACTTGTAGGCAGCCTCGCAGCATTGGGCCTCGCTGTGAGCCTTTAGTTAGGGCCTCCTGCTCCTGGCTCCTTTTCTCACAGCCTCCTCGTTCCTCTATTCCCGGTCTGTGATGGATGAAGGATCAGTGCAGCGTTTCTGTCCTCCGAGTTAAAAGTAAATGTAGAAGAAGATGGCGATAACATCTGCACCATGTGCTGTTGCTCTGAAGGTGTGCCTGGCCATAGCCCATTACTCCCGGCCCGCCGATCCCCAGCTGCTCTTCGGCTTTGAGTACGCCGGCAAGCGCTTCCACGGCTCTTCAGGTACCCCGCCTGCACCCGTCCTGCTGCCATTGAACCGCCAGTAAGGTTACGGATGTCAAATTTGAAATTTCTGGGAGGAATGGCGAGGAGGGGCCTTGGAATTTGAAGGGCAAATTTGGTTTGCAAATTTGAACACTGATGCATTTTAACGTCATGCAATTTTTTGAACTGAAACAAATGCATCTAACCTGAGGTATGAACTGTCTAATTCCTATTGACTCCCCGTCGAAAACCTGCTGTACCGTTCCTCAGGTGACCGGGTCAACGGCTTGGACCCTGGAGGTGACTTTCAGACCGCTCTGTTTGACCGCTCGTCTGACTGGGACCGCGAGATCAAACGCACTGGGGCCTCTGGCTGGAGGGTGTGCTCTGTCAATGAAGGTTACGCCGTCTCACCGAGGTGCGTAGGAGGTGTCGGCCAGGCATCCGGGCCGAGGCTGGGGAAGGAAGGGGGCGTGGTTCCTGAGTGGGAGTTTGTTCACATAATGCACATTACAGAATGGCACAGACTGCTCCACAGTATGCAGAGTGTCCCTCGGAGAAAACAAGTGACTAACACAATGCATCAAGGAACAGAAATTGAAGAACTTATTTTATTTTTTAAAGAAATGCTTCACTAGAATAGAAAATGGAAAACTATTTTTCTAAGGATGTTTTTGCATGCATATTACTACTTACTCCCAACACTCCTTGTTTTGCTTCCTAACAAAAGTAATGATTTAATTATATGAAATGATTATTGCCACCAATAAGGTGAGCATCAGTCGGTGATTAAGTCCATATCCTGATTCCTCCTGGTTCAGCAGTCTGTGTCACTCTTATGTGACTGCCACACGACGATAAGGCTCACAGTCGCCGTAAGGCTTAGAATCTGTGGCCTGGCGTGTCTGCCGCGCTATGGTCTGTTTCTCGTCCGGCATGGCGGCCTGTGGTGAGTCTCCATGCCAAAGTGATCAGTGGGGGAGCAGCGGTGTGTGATGCCTGATGGGTGGCAGATGGAAAAATGCTCACATAGACCATGTGTCCCAGGCCACATGGCCAAACCCGGAAGATTGCGTTCAGCTTACTGCGAGCCAGATGGCCTCATGGGTTATGGTCAGAATGGATCTCTGTGTAATTAGTCCGTTAAGCCTGTTGGATGTCAAGTGATTGTGACCTCTTGAGGGTTAATATACGTGTGTGTGTGTGTATTACACACACTCTTGGCATGGGATATGTTTAAGGACAATCCAGTAAAGCCCCATCAGACCAGTCTATCCCCATGGCTTGTTTGAACCTGAGGAGGTGCCTCTCACTGAGCTCCGGCTTGCTGTGTCTCACACTCCTCCTCCCCGCCTGCAGCCTTCCCGAGTTTTTCGTTGTGCCGGCATCTCTGGCGGACCAAGATCTGAAGCAGTTCTCCGTCTCCTTCACGGGCAAGCGCATCCCAGTGAGTGTCAGAACCGCTTCCTGGCGATGCTGCTTCTGGGTCCTGCTGTCTGCTGCTCAGTTAGCCTGCATTGGGTTCTCTCTCTCTTCCCCCCAGATGTGGTGCTGGAACCACAGCAATGGGAGCGCTCTGGTCCGAATGGCCAGCTTTACTGACCCAGTTCAGCAGAGGAATATTGACCGGAGGTGAGGGTGCTTTTTTATTTCCTTCAGTCTCCTTTCCAACATCTTATCCTGGTCTGGATCATGGGCAGGATGTCCCAGGCAGATCAGGGCCCCAAGCTAAAGCCTGGATGGGGAGCCAGTCCATCCTGGGACTCGGACCCATTAGAGGTGCCATTAACCTCACTAGCGAACTGTTTTTCCAATAGTCTCTGCAGATGGGATGAAGGTCGCTTATAGTTCATGACGACTGTTCCAGTCGCAATAAACAGGGTACTAATATAGAAATGAAGCATAACACATTCTGCTTAAAAACACAGTTTTCCCTGGAAAGGCAGCCCTTCCCTTTCTAGGGTAATTTGCCCAAAGGTGGTCTGCCTTCTCCACTGAGTGAGCTGGCTGGTGCCGCTTTGATATAAAATGCTGGATCCAAACACCAAGACCAAAATCCACGGAATCTGATACATAAGATAAAGGAACAAACTGGCAGAAAAGGTACAGAGCTATTGTGTCCTTAGCAGCAGCTGTCATCCTTGCTGGCTTCTTCTGGCAGGATCTGTAGCGCCATCACTAAGAGCCATCCGAAGTGCAGCGACATTCTCAAGTCTGACCTGGACAGAAGCCTGCCGAACATCCAAGAGATCCAGGCGGCCTTCACGCGACTGCGGCAGATCTGTGTCATCGGTGAGGCTGGCACGGTGCAGCCTGTGCACCACGTGAGGCAACCAGCACCGCGGCCCTCGTGATTATTCCCCACGAGTCTGTCCTCTGTCCCCCTCCGCTGATGCTTGTGCCTGTCTGCGTGCAGAGCCCTTTGAGGAGACCGAGGAGAGGTGGCTGTCATCCCTGGAAAGCTCGCGGTGGCTCGAGTATGTCAGGTATGCGCTAATGACCCAGCCCACCTGGCTCGCAGGTGGGATCCCGCTGCACTCGGCAGCCGTGTCCGCCTGGCAGCTGCGTGGCTCTCTGGTCCATCTTCCGGAGGGTCCGCACTGAAGTGCCACGTCGCTGTGGAGCCCTAGGCTTGGTCCTCTTGTGACGCGGGTCTGTCTTCACCGCTGCCCTTTCTCCTTCTGCAGGGCCTTTTTGAAACTCTCTGTAGAGGTTGTCTACATGCTAGAGGAGCAGCAGTGCTCAGTCATGCTGCAAGGTAACTGCAACACGTCCGGATCGGCCCACGTGTGCCTGTCGTTCTGAGCGCACCTGAAAACTTTCTGCCCCCCGCCCTCACAGAGGAAGAGGACCGCGACCTTGCCTGCGTGGTCTCCTCTCTGGTACAGCTCATGCTGGACCCTCACTGTCGCAGCCTGGTGGGCTTCCAGAGCCTGGTGCAGAAGAATTGGGTGATGGCTGGCCATCGCTTCCTGGACAGGTGCAACCACTTGAAGAAGAGCGAGAAGGAGGAGGTAAAGTCGCCCTGGCAAGGCGGAGAGACCCAGCAGCGCAGGGCTTTAGTTGGCTCCAGGTCTCGGGCGCCACTCCCCCTTGCTGACATGCGTCTCGAGTCTGATCCTTGCCTTGTTCCTTCCCTCGTTCCCTCTCAGTGTCCCTTGTTCCTGCTCTTCCTGGACTGCCTGTGGCAGCTGATGAACCAGTACCCAGCCGCCTTCGAGTTCACAGAGACGTACCTGACGGTGCTCAGTGACAGCATGTGGGTTCCCGTCTTCAGCACCTTCCTCTTCAACTCTCCGCAGCAGCGTGCCGAGCACAGCAGGGTGAGGGCACTCCCACCGTCGCCCCGTGCCGTTTGCCTCTCAGCCATTGTGGCCATTAAAAGATTTTTACTCTGGCTTGTCCCTCCCCATCCCGCCCCCCCCCAGGACTTTGCACAGAGCGAAAGCATCGAGCTTGGGGAAGACAAGGCCCTGCGCTTCCCCTGCGTGTGGGACTGGAGGCATCAGTTCTCCACTAAGGATCAGGCCCTGTTCAACAGCCCTCTCTATGTGGGCAAGAGTGTCACCTGTGTGCATAATGGCACAGTGAAGACCTTCAGGCGTAGCAAGGTAGGTGTACCACCTCAACTTGGGCTGTGATATCACAGTAAGGAGGCTTGGCTCTGGGTATTAATCTCCTGTGTGGTTCCTTTTGCTTCCTGTAGAAGAGCCACAGTACCACCCTTAGGGGCCCACCGTCTTTGCCCAACGGCATGAAGACAGAGCTGGATACCCTCACTCGCCGTAACTCCCTGGTGCTGCGGCTTAAAGCGGACCTCTGGCAGCCGCGTGACGTCCCCGAGAGCCCGTCGGAGCGCTTCTCCCGCGAGCGCCTCTCGCGGCCCGCGGACCTGCAGGGCCTCCTGCTGCCACAGCTCCTGCCCTCTCACCTCCAGCTCTGGAGGCTCTACTTCCTGCGTTGGGTGCCCGAGGCCCAGATCTCTCGCGGCGGCTCTGTCACGGCCTTCCACCGGCTGTCGTTGCTGGCCGACGAGATCGAGAGCCTGCAGAACCAGCTGCGGCAGCACCGGGGCAGTACGCCGGCCTCCACGCCGGCCTCCACCCCGGCAACCCCTGATCACGAAAACAGCCGGATGTACTTCAAGGCCGGCACCCCTGATGACCTGCCCTCACCCCCCGATTACCTCACCTCCTCGTTCCCCTTCTCTCCCCTGGGTAACCTGTGCCGGCGCAACATTCTGGGAACCCCCTTCAGCAAGTTTCTCAGCGGAGCCAAGATCTGGGTCTCCAGTGAGAACCTGGCCAATGAGACTCTCTGAAGCCCTGGACCTGGTCTCCTTTCAGCCCCTGACCTCCATGGCGGGAGATCAGATTGGCATGTGTGCCAGTGGGCAGGACGCCACAACCAACTCAGAAAGATCCATGGCTTAGAGTCTCACATGCCCTTTTCCCCCTATTGCTCAAGTCACTCCAGTGTGACTCCAATGTGCCTCCAGTATGCCTGCCTGCCTCTTTTGGTTAAATGGGCTTTTGATGAGTATGAGGTGTAACTTTAAGTAGGAAAGTAACAAAAAATAATAATTTTCTGGGAGAAATGGAGGCTGGAGACTTAATAGTCCCTCTCCCAAAGTTTGTCCTTATCCTTTTATGTACGTGTCCGGGAGGAATAGTTTTATGGGTGCCACCTTCTGGTAAGGTGTTGTGTGTATGAAGATTAGCACCCCACTGGGCACAGCTGGGGTACGTGGCTGTAACTCTGTGATGCTTGCCTCAGTCTGGCCAAGGGGACACATCTTAAACAGGTAGACGTCGACGGTTAAGTCGGGACTTCTGAGTTTGTCATGGTGGGAAGCTTGGCTGGCCGGTGACGAGGCAGGCGTCGGTAGTGAACGCGTCCGCTCCTGCTTCCCGTCTCTCGCCTCCCAGTCTCACGTCAGCCGGCAGCAGAGGATGGAAGCATTCGCCGTTCAGCTGCGTGTGGTACTCAAGGGTGAACCGCTCTCGGTCACGTCAAACCAAATATTATTTCTTGCAGTATGTATGTTGGTATGTCATTTGAATTTGAATGATGGGAATTTTTTTGGGCTTATGTACAGATTTTTGTTTGGATTTTAAATACTTATACTAGTAAATTTGGTACATTCATTTTTAAACTGATAATTTAAATTATAGGGAATGTACATTAACGTTCTGATTAACTTCACCCTGCCACTAATCTCGACTGCTGTTAATGCATGCCAGCGGCATGAGGCTCTGGCCGCAGTTTGATACAGGGACACAGCACTGATATTTATTTGATTATGCAACGTGGTTCGAACGTGAACTCAGCCGCTGTGCCTTTTGGAAAAGGGGGATCTGGGCTCGCCACGCACCGTTTAATGGCCTTTTCAGAATATCTTCTCACATTTTTCAGAACGTCGCGTTGGTAAATGCGTACTGAAAGCTGCACTGACCAAAGCTGCTGCTGCTGCCGCCATAAGCTCTATTGAAATGTATGTTTCTGTTTAGCTCTCCTTTAAATACAAGTCAGAAATAATCCTGTTAAACTGTGATAATCCTGTTGCCTCACCTCCTCTGTTCACGCCTTTGTCTGTTGGCCCCGCAGTTGCACCGGCTCGCTGTCTGCTAGTCGGCCGTGCGGGCCCCGGGCCCTCGGCATGCAGTCTGCTCAGGGGCCCGGGCCCTCGACCAGGGCTAGGTTGGTTCAGGGTGCGGCATGGAGTGTCACAGCCAAGCGTGCTTCAGGGTCACCGAGAGGGCTGACTGTGGATGGTATTTAATACATCAAAATGGCGCTTAATAAAAGTGCTCTGCAAAATCCCACTGGAGTTGTCCTTGTGGCGTTATTTGTAAGATTCCACTGTATATTTTTAAACTTATGTCTAGAGCTGGGCGATTATCATATCGATTTTATATCGTGCATGTTCAGTAATTGGGGCTTCGGAAGATGGGTGAAACATTTGACCGGACGCGAGTTTTCCGGTATTATTCCGGTATTATATATTTACACCCACAATTTGTTAAGCAGATTAGTAGTACAGCTAAAATATTAATGAGGCCTTTTATGACATCCAAAGCCAAATGCTGAATATGTCACCAAAGGCTGTCTTCTGAAGCCCTGGTGATTATTGTGCATGCATGTTCTTACAGCCCTACAACTGTCTCAACTTTTGGTCAGTTTGGTCTGTTCCAAACTGGTACACCCCACCCCCCCTCCCCCGCACTGGAATGTGACTTATTTGGTCACACTGAGGGTATTCCAGTCTCACAGGCACCTGTTTCCTTTTGAGAATGCTGTCTGGTGGGTCTGTATCAGTAACTCGATCAGGCACGTGTCACCTCACTAAGGAAGAGTACTGAGTGAACTGCGGAGGGGCGATTCAGGAGATTCAGAAGTGCCGTGCTGCTTTCTGCATGAATATTTCCTGCAGAATAACAGGGTTGAATATAGTGACTAACAACACGTGGGAGGGGTGGGGGGTGGATGTTGTCAGGAGCTGATAGGTGCCAAGATGGGCAGCAGGGTGTTTAGTGTCATGGGAGAAGCTGCTGTTGGACCTGGCAGAATTGGCTCAGATGCTCCTGTACCTTCTGCCAGACAGGAGCCAGTCCAAGTAATTAATTGCACTTTGAAATAAAATTGCACATTTTTGCGACCACAGAGGTCTTTTTGTCTAAACAACTGCAGTTGATTTTAAATTCATGGCCGGGTGTGAATTATTCCCATAATCCACATGATAGTACTGTGCTTCACATCTACAGCAACTTGAACTGCTCATGTAACACCTTCTTCCTGTCAGATGATCGGGTTGTAGACACTGAATGAATGGATGTCACATTTACAAAGTGCTTTACAGAATCAATGGGGAGCCATTTCAGCCACCACGCGTGGTTAGCTGGCAGCAATGGACCGTGGGGGGCGATGTGACAGCTGGGATTAACCCAGGATTGGTCTCCGGTGTAGACTGAGCATCTGCATTTGGTGACCGGACATGCTGTGGGAGAAGCAGTCTTCTGATTGGACGTTCAGTATAGGCACTGAATTATCTAAACCCTGAACTGAGTTTTTAAGGTTCCCTGGCTCATATTCATGCACGCTGATTGGCTAATCAGCAGGCAAATTACAAGCCTTTAAACAGCTATTCCCCAGCTGCCTGTTTGTGAGTCAGCCCTCTCCCCAGCATGTCATGTCCCCTGTTTATATTAGCAGATCTAAGCCGAGTGGGAGAAGACGGTGCTGTGCATCAGAAGCTCTGAGTGTCAGATTTGTGCTAAAGTGGTTGCGGGACACGGAAGAAAGGGGAGAGGCAATCCAGCGCATCTCTGATCTGACGCCGCGTGATTCTGATCCTTTCATAAACGGCAATGTCGTCTCTAAAGCGCTGCTTCTGCACGCGCTCTCCACTTCAAACATGAGGATAATCATTAGATGGCTGATGTCGCCTTTTTATACTTAAATACCGCTCTGCTGCAGAGGTATTGATACTTGTGGTCGCTTTTTGTGACAAACTGGATCGTTTCGCACCCGGCCTTCTGGATGAAAAGAGCAACTCTGGAAAGTCAGCAGGAATCTTTCCATTTGTGACCTGGAGTAGCGCGTTGCTAATCTCAGGTCAGCCTTGCGATCTCCTGCTAGTTTCTGCATCGCCGGGCCCCCCCTCACACTGCTGCAGTAGACAGGCCAGTTGCAGAAGGCGCCTCAGTGCTGGTGGAGATGGCCTGTCGTTTCCAGTGCTCTGCTCAGCACTGGTAGCTATCCAGGTCCGTATACTTAGAATTACTCATACACAATAATTACGCTCCATCTTGAACAGCCTCCCGTTCTGAACAAATGTTTCATCAGTGAGCAAACTGCACAGCTTGGGGTGGTGTTTATCGCTCTTGGTCCCAGGGTGCCCTCTCACCTTCTTTATGGATTCCACTGAGCGCGCTTAGCATTTCCAAACTTGGCACATATCCAGCACAACTAAACAGTCGATTTAAAAGCCGCGAGGGCCTCGACTCTGCTGAAAGAGTGCCCAAATCGAAATCAGATTAGGGGCTGTTCAGAAGGTGTCAATTGTAGTGCTGAAGTTGGCGGCATGGGGGCAGTGTTGCACAGTATTGTCAGAGTGGTCCTTCACTGCAAAGATCCTGTGGCGCATCTCTCTGCTCGCTCAGGAAGCAGTTTCCATCTTAAGACCCATATCTTTATGCTTCAGTGTAGCAAACAAGTGGTCCTCACTTACTAATTTAATGCTTAGAAGTTTTGAAATGCGCTGTGCGTGCCTCACTCCCTCGGCGTCCTGAGCGATGTCTCCCCGCATCAGCGTCCCTAACCACATCCTCGCTCTAGATCTTATTTGCAAATCCTCTGCAGCAGACCTCCTGTGCCAGTCAGCTTTGTTTTCTGTGCTGGCAGATATAAGGAATCGCGATAGCGGGGGTTCCTGGGCGCGCTCGCTTGCTCTATGCAGGAGAGCTGCGGTTAACGATGCGCATCCGCTTCCCGTGGAGATAATGAGTTTGGGCTCGTAAGGAAGCCCATGCTCTACGAGAGGCTATACTTATTTGGGGACTTTTGGAGGAGACTGCATAGCGGCCCTGTTGCTGATTCACATGCATACCTTCAACAGTGCCAGGGGTCATTTTAACTGCAGTGTCTTCTACTGACCCGCAGAGGTGCTAATAGATAGCTATGCATCCAATCATCCATCCATCCACCCATCCATCCATCTTCCTAGTGAAAGTGAAAGGTGGTTGTCATTGTTGACACACCACAGCACAGTGCACAGCAACAAAAATGTGTGCATTTAACCCATGTGACATTGTGACAGCAGTGGGCAGCAAATTCAGCACCCGGGGAGCAGTGCGTGGGGACGGTACCTTGCTCAGGGTACCTCTGTGCTTATTCTGGCAGGGGTTTTAGGTGGGGGGGGGTGGAGGCTGTGGTCCATCGTGTGTGAATGGCCTGTCCATTGTAGTGCAGTTAACTGTGACTATATTATTATTTTTACAGTATATATGTATGTATATATATATATATATATGTATGTATGTATGTATATATATATATATATATACATAGGAAATTTTAATTCATAAGGAGAAGAATGATTCAATAGCCATGTTATGACTGAGATTCATTCATCAGACTGCAGATAGAATAAAAGTTGTATGGTAAAACAGCAAGGCTTTTAATACAAAATAAGGCAGCTGTTCTTGCCCATAAACATGCAGATTTGCATAAAATGTGCTTTAAATGGCACAGCTTTCCTCTGACTGCCTGATATGAGCCGTGCGTTTGCCTACACCAGGGCATTAATACACCAGGGCGTATATAGCGGAGTGTATTTAATACAAATTCTTAAGGCATACTGATTAATTGTCTCGAGGCTACTGTATAACAGAGGTCAAAATAACGTTACTCTCTCAGAATGGTAATTACTCGCAGCACATATTGATGTTTTCTCATTAAAATTTGTTCCTGCCCACTTGAAGTAACAATTTGTGTCCAACTAGTATCTGACGGTGTTTGTTATATCGGATCCCCACGTCGACTTGTGTATTGGAAAGATTCAGCACAAGTGCACTTGTTTTAAAATGCAGTCAGGAGTATTAAAAACTTCAAACACCCCAAACCCTGCTGGGAATCCACACAAATAGTTTGGAGAGAGGGATGGATTCCAGTTAATCAAGCTTCGTCTCTTCAGCTGACAGGCGAGGCGATGGTGCCAGCGGAAGCCACAGGAGGAAAATGTGTGTGACCACACTAGCACTCAGAAGCAATGGGGGTTGCCTTGGACAGAGGGTAGTGCTTCGAGAGCTGGGCCAATGGGAATACCTTCTTAAATCACGTGCATTATGGGAAAAAAAACACATCACTGTAAAAATGGTCAGTATTGCTATTGTTCACTTTATCCTTTCAGATATGTTAATCATCCTGTCGTCTTTTTTTTCCCCCCAACTCATGGTTTTCTTGCTCTCCGAGATCTTCCCCTGCCATCTGTTCACTCACCTATTCATAGGCACCCATTTGTCTTTTCTCCTTCTCCAAAGTGGTGCAAGGAAACGCCTGTGCACAATCCCATGATGCACTGCACTATTGCACAATAAGCGATGTGTGCTGTCAAGAGACAGGCCACTGTACATCCCAACAAGACAAAGGATCCGCTCTGAGTGCCGTCTGCATTCCTAATGCCTGTCCTTCCCTCCCAGAGACATGGCTTCTCAGGTTTGTATTAAAGAAACCATCCCACGCAGGAACACAAACGCCTTCACTGAATAATAATAAAGAGCGATTATCTGTATGTCCTACGGCCTTTTTTGGGGACATCCAACTGCCTTTCAGAAAATCCTCTTGGAAATATGAAATATTAGTCTTCTGTTCTTCAGTGGTGAATTAATTTTTTTTTTAAGCGTGTGAAGGATCTCTGAAGTTTTAAGTGATGCTGAACTGTTCAATCACAGAGACATTCAGCTGGCAAATCAAAAAACAGGGTAATTCTCTACACAGGGATGGCGTCAGGAGACAAAAGCTGATTTACTGTCTGAATAAACAATGGTGATGACACATGGCATTGTTATTGAGGACATGGACTTTGATATCCGTCTCTGAAAGGGCCTGTGCTCCTGTACAGTTGAGCTGGGGGCTGAGCCTGAATTTCTTCAGTAATTTATGCAGCTGTGTGAAGGCGTAGAAATTGGGTGCCACTTTAGGTAAAGCCATCAGCTGTGTGATTAAGCCTAGTTAGACTGTTAATAAATGAATATAATATCACTTAAAGTGTTTCAACACTCCATTCATTAATTGCTGCCATTGTTTAAATAGGAACAAGGTCACCTGGAGGTCGCAAATCAATTCCTGCTCTAGACTGGAACATGGCCCAGCCTGTGGTTGTTTTTATGACTCTTTGTTTTTTTATTTTCAAACCGCTAGTGCAGTAATCCTTTGAGTCTGAAGATGAGAATTGGAACCCGCAGCAGCCTTTGTGATTGGCTGGTTCTCTCACTGATAGACCTGCTGGACCAGCTGCTGGACCTGTAGCTGCAGACACGCTACCAGTGCTTCGGGTACATCTCTTCCTCAGCCGTCTCCCACAATGCACCTGCTTGTCACTGAGCCCCTCCCCTTCCTGGAGGGGTTCCCTCGTCACACCCCGCTATGCTGTGACTCTGTCAGTGACAGGAGGGGGGGGGGCTCTCGCGCCTTGATGTCTCGTTGCTACCTTCTGCCCTTGGTGTCGGCGAGCGTGTCTGACCTCTGTCCCCTACACCCCCACGAATTCATCTCTATTCGGAAACTGTCTTGCATTGTGGCCCAGGTGACACTTCTGGGGGAGTATGCAATCTCTGCTACAGGGCGACACGTTGCTCAGCATAGCAGCTGGGAGACAGCGGCATGACAGACCAACTGAGGAGTCACTTACCATGGTGAGGAAGTTTGTGAGTCCCATGTGATTGTGTTGGCCGTGTGTTAAATAAGTCTGTGTTTATTAGTATGTCTTAGATGAAGGATCAGGAGTCATTCATGCAGAAATACAGGCATTTCCACAGGGTTTCCAAACCTTCTCACGATGCAATGCTTCCACTGCAATTATACTGGTCCATTTTTTTTTTCATAGAAAACAATGCATCAATTACTTTGTTGTGCAGCACTGGGGGCAGGGAGATCCTGACAGCTTTCTCAAGCTTGGATGCGTGTGAAATCTCTGATTTGTGTTATGTTCTTTGAAAATGCCCTAATTATGGGAAATTTGCAGTGCTGTGAGTGCAGTTGAGGTAAACTACACCTTCAGGTTGTCTTAGCTTATTTACATATCAGTGGTTGGATGTGTGTCCCCTTGGACACCAGTAGGGCTTCTCCA
This sequence comes from Petrocephalus schoutedeni, assembly GCA_026780765.1. Classification (NCBI taxonomy): domain Eukaryota; kingdom Metazoa; phylum Chordata; class Actinopteri; order Osteoglossiformes; family Mormyridae; genus Petrocephalus; species Petrocephalus schoutedeni. Next base: position 8,636,307 of record JAODKL010000009.1, read on the forward strand.
GAGTGGGAAGAGAATGGGTGTCTTGCTTCCCAATTTTATTATTTTTCAAAACAGAAATGCCATAACGCTGGATCATCATACCACAGTGAGCACAGCAGGGACCCATCACAGCTGCAGATTGGCAGGAAGATGTGTTGACTGGTTTAAATGGGCTCCCTCACTTATTTCCAGTTACACTAACAGTGACATGTAAGCTGAATGTTCCAGTTTCCATAAAGGGAGCCACTGTTGTACATTTGAGCCGAGTACTTAACCTGATTCACCAGACATCCCACTGTATAAATGAGCTGTGACTTTGTTGTTGTTGTTGCTGAGCGTGATGCACCGTGGGCCGTTAACCACAGAGGTTCATTACGCCGATCTGAGGTCCTCAAGGTCCAGCAGAAGTGCTGGCTCTTCACTCCTCCTTGGCTCTTCACTACTTTATTAAATATTTAGACCCTTGTCTGACCTGAATTAAAATGCATTCCCTAAAGCCTGAAGGGCTCTGGCACATGGAGACTGCACGCCGTGCAGTGATGTAATAATTGAAAAACAAAAATCCTAATAAGCCAGCAGCAGTGGCGGTGGCAGCATTGGGCATGGCCGCGGGGGGGGGGGGCTGCTCGTCCTGGCAAGGCGGGGGAACCCTGCGTCAGGTTCCAGCAGGCCCTGCTCCGGCTGCGCCTGCCCAAACGCCCCCCCTGGATCAGCGCCGTGGCTCCTCGCCCGGATCATGGATTTTCTCCACCATCTGTACAACAGGAAGGTTCTTGAGTGAGTCATTTCCTCTGCATTTTTGAAGTAAGGGCCTGGAACAGTGCAAATTCTGCCCAAGGAAAGGAAGCAATGAGGAGGAGGAACTTTACCAAAGTTTTTTGTTTTTTTAAGGTACGTCCACACAAAGTGATGGTGATAGGTTGTGATAATGGTCATTGGTAACTGGTTTTCCGAGAGAGAGATTTTGTCGGCCTGGGCTGTGATGTTAAATAAACACCATAGAGTGTAAACACTTCTTCAGGCTGTTCCAATTACAGTTTAATGGGTTTCATGATTATGGTCCCACTTGTGGGTAACTTTTCAGTCTGGCCTAAATACTGTGCATTGTTGAACTAAGTAAGGTATGTGTGTTCCTAAAAATCACCTACCTGTTCCCGTTACAGCTCGGTAATCGTTATACTTTCCATCCATCTCTTATCATATAATTTTTGTATACTCCGTACGTATCGCTTCCTTCACATGTTTCAGGTAGGCGGGATACCTGGTGCTGATTGGAGAAGTGGTACGCCACTCAGAGTTGGCAAGCCACACACTGCAGGTGTCTGACAGGTGTGTGGGAGGGGCTTAAGCAGTAACCCTTGGGGAAAAAAATGTCTATGTGATTTTTAGACGGTCTGTTGGAAGTTGTTTGCACAAATTGTTCAAAATAACAACTAAAGCAGATAGTTTAATTTTGGGAAAAGTCACATTATATGCCTCGGTGACTATTGTATATAATTATTCAAAATAATTTAAGGTAGATCACATATCCATTATTCTCTTTTTGCCTGCCCAGAACAGGGTCACAGCGACTCTGGGTCTCATTGCAGGAAGCAGGGAGCAGTGGAACACTGTCTCGAGGATCTCATTCCATTGCAGGGCAAATCAACATGATGGGCAATTCAGAGACATGAATTCGCCCAACTGTAACTTTGTATTCCAATGTTTCCCAATCCGGTCCACAGGGACCCACAGTAGGTCCATGTTTTTGTTCCCCTCCAACTCCCTGCCAGACAGCCCACATTTTTGCTCTGCCCAGGGAGCTGGGAGGTAGCAAAAATGTGGACTGTCTATGGGCTGGAATGGGTAACACTGTTGTAGACCTGCCGTAGCGAGCCAGAGTGCTTGGAGGAACCTTGTGTAACAAGGGGAGGAGATGCAAAGGATCCCTGTGTAACAAGGAGAGGTCCTGCAGAGGATCCCTGTGTAACAAGGAGAGGTCCTGCAGAAGATCCCTGTGTAACAATGAGAGGTCCTGCAGAGGATCCCTGTGTAACAATGAGAGGTCCTGCAGAGGATCCCTGTGTAACAATGAGAGGTCCTG
>JAODKL010000009.1:8638468-8651902 GCA_026780765.1 Petrocephalus schoutedeni
GAGGTCCTGCAGAGGATCCCTGTGTAACAATGAGAGGTCCTGCAGAGGATCCCTGTGTAACAATGAGAGGTCCTGCATAGGATCCCTGTGTAACAATGAGAGGTCCTGCATAGGATCCCTGTGTAACAATGAGAGGTCCTGCAGAGGATCCCTGTGTAAAGCTAACCTGCTGATCTTTTATTACAAATTTTGTTGTGGGGGCGACTTTGCTTTTTTGCGGTATCTCGACCACTGTTGCTGTACCAGTCACTTTGAGCTGCAGATCGTACCTTTCCTTGTTGACTTTGCAGAAGAACATCGGCCAAATTACCAAGTGACGGGTGTTTCTTTTTCTTCAGCACCCTGCGTCCTGCTGCTGGGGTGATGTCCATGGTGCTGAAAGTCACCGCTGAGAACAGGCATCTCCCGCTAAGACAGTAACTCTCCTGTGACTCGGCCCTCGGTGGACACGCCGCGAGATGGCCAGCTCCTTTGTGACCGGGCTTTGGCTGCAGTGCCATCTCAGTCCAGTGCCCACAAACCCTCCATGGCCAGTGGGAAGCCATAGGGTGTCTGTCTGTCCTCCTTGAGTGTGTTTTCCGTCATGTTGCATTGTCCCTGATGACAGCGCAGACCCCCCAGGTTAGCCCTGCATCATATGAGACAGTCCTGTTTATTTTGCAAGGGATGGGTCAATGAACAAGAGAGAGATGTAATAACAGGAAACCCACAAGCTGGCTTCTTAAAATGCATCTGACTGATACAAAGGCCAGACAAATTTTGCTGTTTCCTCCTTTGGTAGCCGAAACAGCAGTGGACCTTTGGCCTGGGGTTCCTTGCAGGCCATAACTGCAGTGGGCTTTTGGCTTGGGGTTCCTTACAGACTGTGACTGTGATTTGCTGTGAAGATTCTCAGCCACAGTCCAGGGAGGCAACCAAAGTGCTTCTACTGCCTTTGATAGTTTAATAGAAATGGTGCATTTGTCAGGGAGCCTTTTAAAAGCTCTCGTCCAAAATAAAAGCTCTGCCTTTGCAGCTGGCTTCTGCCCACCCCCCCCCCCCCCCCCCCGGCTTAGCGGCTGTCACGGCACATCTGTGCCTCACTTGCTGTGACACATGAAACAGGAGGGCACTTCCTACCTGGGATTAACATGAATCTGCCATTCAAGCCTTTCACTTATTATCTCTCTATTCTTTTTCTCAGTGACTGACACTCATCTGTAAAATCGCTTGTATACAAGTTGCTTCGTGATTCGATTCAGGCAATAATTCAGGCAACTGGTGGAGCTGAAGCAGAATCAGGGGCTGGCTGTGGTTGCGGGCAGTGGTTGAAAGGAGGACATTACAAATCTTGGGACCAGCATCATAACTGAGGTCCAGATTACCAGGAATGAAATGAAATCGAACAGCACAATACACATATTATTGGGAAGAAGGGACACACAAACCTAATCAATACGGATATAATCCAGATACCTGACTCTCCCTCTTGAGATGGCTGGTGGCCATATTTGACCCCCCCACCCCCCCGTCAAAGACTGTGATGACAATATGATTCCAGGACTATGTTATTTCCGTAGTAATAACATCCAAAGAATATTTTTGCTGTCCTGAATGGATAAACTCTCTTGGTTCACACTTCGGTCCATTTTTATTTTTTACTGTGGTGTATTGCTACATGCATGGTAAACCTTGGAACTTCATCTACCCCTGATGCATTGACCATGTAATTTGTTCCACCTGACGGTGGCTGAAAATCCATTCTTATCTACATAAATTGTTCATTAACTCCTAGGTGTTGACTTGCTGTGGGTTTGAAGTTATCCTTTCTACCATGTCCTAATAAATGATTCTTTTCTCCAAGACAGAACTGCTGTTTTCACTTTTTCTGTGCTGATTATACTGACTGCGAGAGGGTGATAGAACTCTAATTTTTAATAGACTGTTGGTGTCCAAGGGGACATGAGGGAAAGGCCCCATCGGTTTCAGAAGTCCACATTTGGACTATTTATATATATATATATATATATTCAAAGTTTGATGTTTATAGCCACAATTATTCTGCATGGTAATTAACAAGGGCATCTCAAATAGCCAATAGAAAGGTCCAAGATGGTGCCATTAGGTTTATAGGATAGCCAATAGCTTTTGCTTAGTAGTAAGCAGCCAGAGGTGCTGTGTTAATTCACACCACCTGATCCTTCTTTTCTGTGTTTATAAGTATTTATCATTTACTATGGAAACTGCTCGGAGAGATCATATCTGTCTGGGTGAAAATGATCACTATAAGTGGATGAGGATTATAACAGATTTTTTCCTTTTGCTTTATGTCTCAGGCAGATTACCATCTGATAGACATTTGTGTATAAAAAAAATGTATTGACTCTTTTTAAATACAGTACAGCTGTTTCAAACGCATTTCAAATTAGAGTATTGTCTGAATTAAATTACTGAAATGTGTATATTTCTAATCTTCTAAGCTATAATACAGTGCAGTACTGTACATAAAACATAGCATATTGTAGTTTTCTGTCGCATCTCATGGGTTCCTTTTATCATAAGCTTTGATGAGTCTATATTTGTCAATGAGAGAAAGTAACTATTTGTCCCATCATGCTTTGCACGCAGCATTAGCCTAAAGTAGCTAGCCAGAAGTAGACGGGTTACTACAAGGGAAAATAGGACTATTTTAATTATTTACATATATTGTCATGTATAAAAAAATAAAAATCCAAAATGAACACTATAAGCAAATTATTTATACAGTATTTTATGGGGCGCCGTTTCTAAAGTAACTGAGCACTTTTCTACTTTTTCAACATTTAGTGCACTTTTAGCTAAGAAATAAACAGTGTTGAAAATCATCACAATTTTTTCCTTTTATAATATTTGAAAAATATTAAATTTTAAATGTTACATCTTTCTCTCTCTCTCTCTCTCTCTATATATATATATATATATATATAATATATATATATTTAATCTAAATGTTAAATGTAAATTTAAATCTAAATGTTAAATGTAAATGTTAAATAAACAAGCGTGATGAAGTTACATTTTTGCATGAAGTTACATTCTTGAACCATCACGTTACATTTTTTCCGTTCGAAATGTAACAAATGTAAATATTACATTTGCTTTAAATCGCTGTTAGCCACGTTAGCATCTTCTATCAATTTCCCCAGGAATATAAAATGTAATAGTTCACAATGCTAAATGTAATAAAAATGCACTAAATGTGCATTGAAAAATGTGCAATGTGAAAAAGAGGCAAGTAGAGAAGTGCTTTGTTACTTAGTTGAATGATTTATTCTGGGTTTCTTAGTTACTTTACAAAGGGCGCCCCATAGTATTTGTAGAGGAATGATTCTGTCTCATGCTGTTTGATCCATATAAGCAGTCAATCACTATATCTGTAATCAGGAAGTAGGCATGACGCTTAGTGCTGTTGCCTAACCCCTCCACAGTTAGGCCTCTGAATCTGGGCCCTTTTCTGCGGGCATTTGCAGTTTGCAAATTCTCCTCATGTTGCGTGGCTTCCTTTAGGTAGTCTGGATTTTCTAGACATTGTGCTGACCCAGTTCCTGTTCCTCCTCTGTAACTCTGGAAAGGGAGGCCGCATCCCAGATAAGTGTGAATTATATTTTTAAGCTAATGTTCACACTGAGAGCAGTGAGATGCACTACAGCCGGGGGACACACATTCCTGAATCCCTTGCTATACTGTGATTTTTAGTATTTAGCTCTTACACTCACATCTGATGAATCATCTTCTAAGAAAGCAAAATGCCTGGATAAGATGCAAATGAAATAAGTTGTCATTTTTTCCTTCCTCCTTTATGTTTTGCAATATTAAAGCTTTAGTGGAACAACTGAAAACAAGCAGACATGCAAACCGGTTTCCGGAGCTCGGCCATACTGATGTCTGCAGGCACTTAAAGGGATTACTTTGTGAAGCAAGAGCCACATCCCAGACATCAGAATACCAGGCCCAAAGCGAAAGTGAGAGTGAAAGGCTGCTTATCAAGATTACTATGGCACAACACACAGCCAGCTAGCCTGGCTGCAGGGCCATCATATCCTGCAATGCTTGCTTTGCATCTGAAAGAACATTCAGGCCATGGAGAGCCAAGGGAATCCATGACCAGCTCTTTTTAAAGAGCTCAGAGGGTTTTCAGACCTGACATCAGGCTGGTCACTGGATTGGTTATTATTATCTGGAATAAATCTTTCATATTAACATTGGTTTGTATTGAAATTTTTGCATTTAATGGCACCTCATTTTGAAAAGAAAGATTTGTATGTACAAGGTCAGGATAATCTTTTCAGCTGTAAACCTTGACTGCAAGCAATTTTTAAATGTTAAGCAGCTACAGCAGCCCATTTGTTATATGGGCAGAACATCTGTAAGACCAATTATCTCTAATGGCAAAATATTTAGTCACATTTGTGAAATAGTAACACCTACCCAAATATGCAAAATGCCATTAGCAGAAGCCAGCTCAATTCCCCCACAACAGATTCCTTCTTCGTCAACTTGATTAAAGACAGATGCACATTCATATGAAGCCAACAATAATCTTAGGCAAGCAAATGCTTTGTATCATGAGAAAATAAATAATCTCTATGACATTTTTATTCCCTTTGAAAAAAATGGGGACATCTTTTCTGTTAAGAAATCACACCGATGTAATGTATAGTTTTAAGAGAAATCCATCAGGAGGTCAAGCTTTAAGTCATGCTTAAAACACCTTCTCCAATTCACCAAATCTTTACTATTTTATTACTGGCGTATTATGAAATTTGCCAGCGTTTTGGCTCAGGTTGGCTGGAAGCAGGGACTTGTTGATGTCTGACCCCTAGTAGCCTCGTTGCGGTTTCTAGGCACGCAGGATCTGTGGGGGCCAGCGGGGGCCGGACCCGCCAGCGATGCTCGGGTGGGGCTTCGCCCGGCGACCGCCGAGACGCCTTCGCAGATTGACGAGCTGCAGTGCTGCGCGGCTTCCCTTACACACGTTCCGGGGCCGGCCGCCTATTTTTCTCCGTTTTATGCTTTCCAGGTTCCGGGGCTGATGGGCAGCGTCTGCGTGACCGCGGGCTGATCGGAGGCGTCCGCTCTTGCTCTTCCGAAGGAGGACCTTTTGCCCTTTTGTTTTTTAAAGTCTACATTGCATTTGTTGGTAAGTTGTCAGATGCTTTGCAGCTTCATAAATACTAACCGGAATCGGTTCGCCGGGACGCGCAGCGCGACGTGATGCTCCGAGATGCTTCTATCCGCCGATGTCCCCGAAAGCGGCGTGCGGCGTTAATACGGCGATCGGGCTGAAATGCGGACAGGTGCACCTCTTCGCATTGTAGCAAAAGCGAATGTCGCCGAGTTTTATTCCGAATCTGCGGCACTTTTGTTACATCTTGCGGGGAGTAAATCCTGCTGCAGACGTTTTAAATGTATTGCATCGGAGCGTAGGAGAGATTCATATGCCTCTTAGGGTCACTTATCCAGCATCAAGGCAGCGTTTGCTGCGTGCAGGAGGGGCCGGCGCAGCCCAGCTCTGAGTTTGCAACAGTAGCCATCCTCGGCATCAGTCCGGACAGCCCGTCAGATATGCATGCCTTACAGGTACTTACACAGTCACTAATTCTTCACACCGCAGTGTGCATCATGTGTGTACCATTATTTAAAACACATGATTCAATTTATTTATTTGTATGAATTATACGCATATGTGAATTTGTGTGAATCAAAGGAGTTAGGTGCAGTTTATCGGGCGTAGCGAAGATGAGCGTTAAAGCGCGATGAAATCTCTCCTGGAGGAAACAGATGAGCGATCTTCTGATAGACCAGCAGCAAGGAGTGTGATCTTTGGCAGAATAAACAGTGGGCACCACACCTCAGTGTCCGTGCAGCCGTGCCTTTCATAGAAACGCGCGTGTGTGTGTGTGTGTGTGTGCGCCCACTCTGTAACGATGGCAGGAGATTCTAATGAAAGGCAGCCCGGATATCTGGCCGCTTTGCGCGCTCGGCTGCACCCCGCATCCGCCTGTGCTCATCTCAGGCGCTGAATGATTTATTGCGCATAACGGGCTCTCTGTGGGTTTCCAGCTCTTATGTTTAAAATCGACGAAATCATAAAATTTATATGCGCTGGCTTTACATCACGGGTGAGGGAGCTCGAGTTTGATGGCTTTTGCTTAAACTTATCGGGGCTATGAAATTGAATCGACCTGATCGCACTTTGTAGGATGTCTCTGCCTTAAATTCTCATCCTTATTTGTAAATAAGGATTAAACAAATGCCATATATATATATATATATATGTGTGTGTGTGTGTGCGTGTGCACTTTTTTCAAAACATTTTTATCCTTTTACCCTCTGTCTGAATTTCAGTCCCTTTATTAATGCAGAAATATTACTGAGTATTACTAAAACCTCAAGTCCAATCTGAAGTCGCCTATATGACACTAGCCTGCATCGCAGTCTATGGGATTATATTATATTCTTCCGAAATACAGTTACAGGCGCAGTAAGATCTGGCGTCTCGGTCTTAGCGGTAATAAAGCGATGTAGCTGGCCGTGTGCACTGTAGTGCGATCCGCGCTTTTAGGATGTCAGTGCCGTTTCTCCTCATTTCTGTCCTGTTCGCGTCCACACGGCCGGCAGCGGAAGAGTAATGGGATTTCGTTCTTATTCTTCTTCTCCATCCGTGTCCGCGGTTATCAACAGAATCTGTGTGGTGTATTAAATGTTTCTGACAAGGTTCGCCTGTGAAGCTCATGGCTCCGTTTTGCTTGCCTTTTCACTATTGTTATTTAAGGGCTTGCTGCCACCGCCTCCTAGTCAGCTGGTCGGCTCTGTCCCCCCCCCCCCCCCCCCCCCCCCACCCCCCCCCCAACCTCCGAGTGGCTCTGCAGCTTCTGGGGGGGTATTCTCCGATGCTTCTTCTCATTACAAGTATGCAGCCTGTATCTGGACCAAAACAATAAACTTCAGGGTTCATGCATTATCATACGGTCTGATATAAGCCAAAGGCAGCCCTACCTCTGACTGATCCGTAGCCCCCATTGGGCTTGGGGTTCGAAGACGTCTTTTAAATAATGGATTACAGTCCCCCCGAAGAAGTCAGAAAGATCAGCCTTCGCCTTTCAATTATCCTTTGTAACTGACAGCCTTCCCTGTGATGCTGTATGCTTCAGAATATCCATAATTGAATTTAACGACCCATTTCGTCGCCGTGGCTCAATTTCAGACCCTCGTGGGGGGGGGGGGGGCGGGGGGGGTTACACATTAAAGGCAGTGTGATGTTCAGAGGGCAGGCTGGTGCAGAGGGGGCTGGGTGAGGTGGGCGACACGGCGTATGAATGTAGCTCTGCAGGGGCACCTGCACCTGGGGCTGGATGGGAAGCGGCTCGGCGCTCAGCTGTTCTGGTTTTTAAATCCATTTATTTTAGAGTAGAAAGCAGATGTAGGCAGGTCTCTGTTGCTCTGTCGCCGTCCAGTGGGCCTGGCCTTGGCGGGCGGGGGGTGGGAGGGGGGGGGGCTCTGCCCATGCGCAGCCGCGGTGTGACGGCCGCCGCAGCCGAGCGCCGCTCTGGCCCTTGGCTGGCGGATCAGTGACCGGCGTAGATCTAGCAGAGATAGAGGGGAGCGGTCACTGGAAACAGGGCCCCAATCAGCTATACATGACCTATAACTCAGGCATGGGGGTCAGCAGGGGTCACTAGTGTTAACATACCAGTGCTGTGTGATGAAAATTCAATGTGTTCGTAGGGTACAGCTATCTAATGCTCACCATTTCTAAATCCATTATCTATTCTTCTCTAACTACATTCTAAACAGTGGGTTTTGAAATTGGTTTTATTCCTATATTGATGAGCTCCCCATCCCGGTCTTCCCAGGTGACCGTCGCTGCTTCCGACTGGCCGTGATTTGGCCGCGGAATCGCAAAACCAGATCTGCGCAAAGCGTTAAATTCCAGATAATCATTTCAGGGACATTGCGCCAAACATTTCACCGGCTGATTATTAAAAACTAAAAATGAAGTACCCTTAATGGCACAACATATCTCAGTGTAGTAATTACTCCGGTTGTGAAGTTTGTGTTTTGCTGATGTTTTCCGTGGTATGTTAGAGTGTCCAACGTGATTTAGGTCATTGAGAAATCACTCTCTGCCCAAGGCAGCAGCTGGTTCTCCCAGACCCCTGATGGGTTTGTCTGTGTGCTGCAGCGGCAGGTGGGCGCTTCCTCGGGCCAGATTCCATCCGCCGGTCATTTTTATTCAGTGGCTGTCAGCTGTGGACACTGCTGTGGTGTTTCGCATGCGGGCCGAGCGCCGTTTGCTCCTCTGAGAGTGATCCTGCTGATTTCCCCTTTGAAACCGTAGTTCTGGCTGCACCAGCTTCTCCGCTGAATGGAACACTCTTGGCTTTTACACGGCCTCTGAGCTCCAAAGAGCTGCCTGGCGAAATTCACGTGGTATTTGCGGGGCCGGGGGCTGCCGGAGCCTCGCTTTTGAGAGCATTTTCAAGTTGACGACTTTTATGAAGCACCGGGATATTCTTGTCCAGCAGGGTAATGGTTGGTTTTCTCTCCTCGCAGATCTCCATAAATGTCCCAAATGTTGTTAAAAGCTTGGTTTGTTTTTAATTTGGGATAAGTAACGCTGCCTCCTCCCTGGCAGCGTTCAGGCTAATGGCTGCCTGCACATGCCTTGGGTTCTCAGTCCTATTCTGAGTTCACGCTCCTCCTCCCCTTGTGGCAGCGTGCAGCCGCCAAATGTAATTACTCTTCAAGTGAGCATCTATGTGCGTGTAGAACGATGCTCACTGGTCACATTGAAACAAACGTCTTGGCACGCTTTAGGTCGCTATTTGCAGCCCGAGAGAGGACCTGAAGATACCTCACCTAGTACGCTTTGCCGTACCCTATAAATGTGCTAATGCTGTTTTTTGATGGTGCATTTCCAGAATTGTTTGCAAATTCTGCAAGGTTGTTGTGCAGGACTGGCAGCCCGCCCTCTGCAGAGGGTTGCGGTGACTTGATTGACTCCTGAAAGAGTAACAGGAATGTGAGAGCTGTTCCACCATCCAGAACCTCTGCCCTAAAGGTCTCTGTGTCACTGTTGGTCTTTGACCAGAGGCTCAAAATTGTTGAGGCTGGATTTACTACAAGAAACAAACACAGCCCTGCCTGCTGAATTTAGTTTCCCTCCAGAACCGAAAGTGGGAGACAGGCTTCCCAGGCCACCCTGAGGTTCTAATCATGCCGTCCTTGTTTGGAGAAGGGTTTCCTCTTCATTGCCCCTCTGTTATTGGACAGCAAAATGTCTTACAGGGAAAACGGCATCTAACTGCACTAGGGCTTTGGTTTATGGTCTGTCCTCCAGAAACGCGGGGGCCTAGCTCTTCCTGTGCTGTGCGAGCTGTATACTAATCCACACCGCTGTGAATGGTCTTCAGTTTATAGATGTAGAACCCTGTCACACCTCCAGCTCTGCTCATCGAGGCTTATTGACTTGTCGAGGCTTCACACTGCACAACAGTTAACAAATCTCTCACGTCAGGGTGCTGATTGCTGGGGTGGAATCCCTTCCCCCGGACCCTTGTCAAATATCTTTGAATTCGCTGAACTTTATCTCGCCAGATATGAAGTTTAGGCTCTGACAGCTCCTCCTTGAATGGTCGAATCATTTGCCTAATGGATGCTTTACATGCCAAATGGTTTTCCTTTGATAAAAGGAAATAAAATGATACCCGTGGTAAAGGCGGTGTGCTGGGGGAGGGGGACGCACCATTTTCATGAGCGATGGCATGAATATGCCATTAAGACCATCTGCCAGCCCCCAAAGGCACAAAGCTGCAGAATACATCTGGAGTAATGTAGTTTTATCAGTGGGTGTTCAGGTAAGACATGATATAAGATAAGACTTTGTACTGCGATGCTGGTGCAACACCCAGGAAAATCAGGCCTCTTTGTCCAGGGGTTTGCACGGACCCTTTCCAGCTAATGATTCAGAAACGCTGACTGTTGTTCCTTCGAAATATTTACGGCCATTCAGACCTTGTTTCTGTGAATGATCAAAGACGTAAATGTTGATGCCGTGCATGCTGTGGGCCCTGCTGTACGCCATCGCCTCATTTCCTGTTCCTCTAAATTAGCGTTTCCCAACCCGGTCCTCAATATTTTTGCTCAGGAGCTGGGAGGGAGCAAAAATGTGGTCTCTCTGTCGGTCCCCGAGGACCAGACTGGGAAACACGGCTCAAAGATGCTTTCTTAGAATGACTTCTTCAAGATGATGCTATGGGCAACACTCTCTCTTCGCTTCTCCTTTGTGTTGCTGTCAGTCATTTAAGATTTTTTAGTCCACCATTGATGGGCTCAGGTGGAAGGAAAAGGGTCAAGCCTGATCTCCTCTATGGATGGTGAATGAAGGTGATGAGACTGGGATTCCTCCCAGTCCTGCTCCTGTGTGTGTGGAGAGGGGTAAGTCCCACTTACTTTGCTTTGAGGGACCTCATCTGGTCTGCTGCAAGGCTGGAGCCCCCAGGCACCCATGTGATCTCTGGCCCACGCTGCTGTGCACTCGGGCACATGAACGCTCTCCGTTCTCCATGGTGCCAGGGGTGAAACGAGAGCGTTGTGGGCAGCGGTAAATTATGCCCCGCCCTACTCAGCGAGAACCAGCAGGAGCATCTGCCCCCTTTCCCAAAAAGGGAAAAAGGTGGGGGTGGGGGTGGGCGTCAGCTGTGCTGCTATGTCCCCCAGAGCTACAAGAGGCTCTGAATTCAATGTCATGCCTGGTCCTTACAGTCCCGGTCAGTACCCCCCCCTCCTCCCTTGCTCCGCCCTGAAAATGGAATCTGGGGGAGTGTTTCATTGGATCTCCCCTGCTGGCATTTTTTCACAGTGGTCTCATAATTCGTTCGCTACACACCGATCTACCTCCTCAATATGTCCGTGTAATATAAGGAGACCTGACCCACTTATTGAATGTTTCTAAGCCCCGAGTGGCCCGAATGCGGATATCTCGCCGTCATCTCCGGGGGAGCGGCGTCGCATTCGGCGTCCCCGCGACCCATGGCCACACGCTATTCCCCATCCCGTCGCATTAGCATTTAAATGAAGCGGCTCTGTTTCACGGGGTCCGGGGCTTTTGTCTATCGCTGAATGAGTCAGACTTTGGGGGAGGATGAGAAAAAAAAAAAAAAGACTAAATTGGAGTCCCTTGGTGGCGGATGAGCGTTTCAGTCATGGCCGCATAAATAATGTGTCCCGGAAAGGCGGCAGGACGGGGCACCGACTGAGTTCTGTGGTGGTCTGGTTGTAGCCTGCTCTCCTGGTCAGCTTGTCGTCTCTTGTTGACTGTCATATCAAATGACCGGCCTCTGCTTGCCATTTGCAATGCATTTGTGGGATTTGGGGTTTGTTTAGGACCCTTTTGCCAAGGTTTCCTTCAGGTCCTGTTGACACATAGAGGCTCCCCGTTAGGGGGTCGGTCAGTCGGACAGAGTCAGCCGCCAAATTGCCTTTCGCCTTCAAGGGTCGAGCTTGCAGGCTGGGAAGCCGTGATCGACGGAGGTGGATTTGAAGCGTGAGCCACCTCCATGTATAGGCTGGCTTGGGTTCCAGCCGTGGTGGTTGGCGCTGAGTAGAGGGGCGGTCTGGTTTTACGGGCTCTTCCGTGGGAGCGACATGTTATGGCGATGGAGAGTGCAAAGACGGTGAGCGTAGGCACGTGTGCTAACACTTATTAGCATTTGACGTTGTTTGGGAAACTATGTACTTTGGTTTTGAGCCAAAAAAGCAAACTTTCGGCCCAGGAAGACTTTAGAGTAAGAGTCAGAGTTAGTTTAATTGTGAGGTTCGCTTTGGATGAACCGATCCACATGATGAAAGGATGAACGTTATTTGAAGTATAACTTTGATAAGTGGGAACAAAGGAACTAAGACAGCCATATTGGCTTTAGCAGAGAGAAAGAAGATGGGCCAGGGGTCTGCAGATTGGGGAATTGGGCATCAGCCTCTGGGCTTCTTGTCTGGGTTTGTGTCTGCCTCAGACACAGAACAGTAGTCTGCTTTACGTAATCATCAGTTAGCTACAGTTGGGTGACATCTGGGGCTGATCAGCTGACTTGGGTGGCCACGTCCCTTCCTGCCTTACATAAGTCCTTAATTTCCTCAGGGTAATAAGGCAGAGTCCCCCAAACATGAGTGCACGTCTTTGCAGGAGACCTTGATGTGGCTTCTCCGACCGAGCCCCGCCCCCCCCAAAGCGGCACACCAGCTCACACTATCACACCTTTCTCTATGAGCGGCGTCCTTATGTCATTATTACTACTTAGGCTTTCGATTTATGCGGCGGGGCGTGCTCGTTAGCCTCCACGCTCGTTAGGATCTGTGCTCCAGTGAGGAGCCGAATTCCATTAGCATTTAGATGAGGCGTTGAAGTCCTGACAGGGCAGGAACTGGTGTTCGGGGGAACCCCACTCGAGACACTCTGTGCCCCCCATCTCTGCTTACTCTGGAGAAAAAAAACTACAGCCTGCTAGAATGACCTCCTTCTGGGTCTGGATGGGGGTCAGTGCTGGCTACCAAAGGTGAGATGTAGTAATCCTGTGTTATTTTTCTCTGTCACAAAACTTATTTGGATTTAACGTTCTGCCAAATGCCAGTGTGCCTTTGAAAGATATAAAATGATGTCTTTATCTTTCATATCTGAGCTACAGTATGCGGTGCTGCAGGAAAGGTCACATGGCCCAAGGAGGCCTCCGTGATGTTTCTGTGCACTGGGACCCTGTGCTCATCAGTTTTATGCCAATAATAATAAAGAACATGACAAAATCAGTTACTTAGGATGGAGAGAAATAACGTGATAAATATCATCCAACAGGCAGATGTGGGGACTTTTAAACAGCTGGTTGTAGCAAAGAAGTATCTTTTTTGGGGGAGTGGGGTGCCGTAATACTTGTTTATTTGGGCCGGTGTGCTCGCATGACTCAGCGTTCTCAGTAATCTCTTAAAACATCAGTTCAGCATTTTCTCTGTTTTTATATAGCTCCTGGAAAAAATGTGCACTGCGCTGAAAGATCTCATAGAGAGCAAGGGCACTGTGTATCATTTTTAAAACAAAATTAAAAAGACCATACACAGTAATTGACCCTCCTGGGAGAGGGACATACTCACAGTAACTGACCATCCTGGGAGAGGGACATACTCACAGTAACTGACCATCCTGGCAGAGGGACATACTCACAGTAACTGACCATCTTGGGAGAGGGACATACTCACAGTAACTGACCATCTTGGGAGAGGGACATACTCACAGTAACTGACCATCTTGGGAGTGGGACATACTTGCAGTAACTGACCCTTCTGGGAGAGGGACATACTCACAGTAACTGACCATCTTGGGAGAGGGACATACTCACAGTAACTGACCATCTTGGGAGAGGGACATAC
>JAODKL010000009.1:8652115-8666015 GCA_026780765.1 Petrocephalus schoutedeni
CATACTCACAGTAACTGACCATCCTGGGAATGAGACATACCCACAGTAACTGACCATCCTGGGAATGAGACATACTCACAGTAACTGACCATCCTGGGAATGAGACATACTCACAGTAACTGACCATCCTGGGAATGAGACATACCCACAGTAACTGACCATCCTGGGAATGAGACATACTCCCAGTAATTGACCATCCTGGGAGAGGGACATATAGACCCAGGCTTTCATAAACATTAATACGAATGTGTTTATCATTTCTCGTTTAGCTTCTCAGTTTTGTGTTTTGCACATTAATTATGATTCTTTGGCAACACTACCTGTGTGTACGCCATGCTGAGAGAGAGCGATAGAGAGACGAGTGCAGGGGGCTGTGAGTATCCGCTCTGCCTCTAAACACGCCACTCTCTCATTCTGTCCCCTAGGTTTATAGAGCTCCACTTTTTTCCTTTTAAATGCAAATCTTTTTGATCTTTGTATGTCTTCTGTAATAGGAAGCGGGATATTGATTGGCAGGGCATAGAGATGGATTAAAAAAATCAGAAGCGTGGGTTAATGGCAGCTGGCCCTCGCCGAAATGAAATGCAGCCTGTGGTATGTCTGGGAGCCATCGTGCACCACCAGCCTCTCCCCACCCCCTCCTCCACGGCCTTCGCTAGGCTGACAGCAGTCAGATTTGTTATTTTCAGCCTGGATGGAATCTGCCTGCTGAAGCATGTCTTGTTAAATATTTCCCCAATAAAAAAGGTTTCGTATTTATGTTGTATTTTTCTCCCTGTTTCTTGCCTGTGTTTGCGTCTCCGGCTGAGTGATTTTCCTGTGAACGTGCGCACAGGTGGGCTGTCTGTTGCTCGAATGCACATTGTCAGGGTGAGCTCTTCAGCACCACGGACAGGTCAGCACTCTTCGTTGGGAAGGAAATTTGATTTAGTGTCACACAGGGGGCACCATTAGCGCCCACAGTTCCATGGCCATAAAGTAATTATAGAGGTTGCAGGAGGACACATGGCACAAAAAACAACAGCACTAACGGGGTCGCCGGGTACCACCTGGGGGGGTGGTGGTGAGCAGTCAAAGGCACTGTTGTGCTGTTCTTGGAAGTCATGGTTACATTGGCTATAATGGTGTGTGTGTGTATGTAACATGCATTACACGTGCTTTTTCTGAGCTGTTCATCATCCTGTTGGTACCAGTGATCCATCAGCATGCCCCCCCATCCCCCGTCACCACACAGCAACAATGGGTGAATCCATTTCATAAGGTACTGAGCCGGCGATAAAAGTCTGACAGCCCCGTGACATAAAGAAACCCAGAGGTGATTAAGACGGCCATCAGCGGGGCAGGGTTCTGAAGGCCTGCTGACTGAGAGCGGGACGGGATCCCATCATCCCACTGGTGCTTGCTTTCTCTGGCAAAGCGCTGCTTCATCCTGGCGGCCCATGCGGTCACATGGCCGAAAGATGAGGTAGCAGTCAGCTGCCATCTCGCAGAGGCTGTCAGGAGCTCCACTCATACGCTCAGCTTCCGAGGGGCGCAGTAAGGACCCTGGTGTGTGTGTGCGTGAGTGTATGTGTGTGGGTATGCGTGTGTCAGAGGGAAACTGGAGACCGTGTCTCATCACGATGGCTCCACAGAAACCCACGCCAGCAGATAGCTGGTGGTTTCTTGCCTGAGGCAGAATGAGGCAGATTTGAGGGATGATCCTGAGGATGTAAGATGGTTTGACGGAAAGGAGGGGGCTGGTGGCCCAGCAGCGGCTGGTAGCGGCCCGGCTCTTTCAGGATCAGACTGAAGACGGTCTCTGGAGTGGCTATTCCCGAATGTCCCTAAGGAGGGAGAGCGAGAGAGAGAGAGGCTGCAGCAGACGGGTGATATAGACTGTCAGAGACTCACGGGGGTAGTGCGATGGCGTGTGCCATTGTGTTTACTAAGATTAAGATATCTTTTCTTTTTTAGTTATTTTGTTAAATGTTGAGTTGAACAGGGGCAGTACCGAGGCCTGAGTCTCCTGAACCGTGTCGGCTGTCGTTTCATGTGTTTGTGTGGCAGATGCATTCAGGCCTCCTGCAGAATGAGGCAGAGGCAGAGCAGAACTCTAAGCTCGTGAGTGTTGGAGTGCTGGGCTGTGTCCCTTTTACTCTAGCGCCCCCTCTTGGAGCGGAGGAGCTGGATGTGGAGCCTGGGAGGGAGGGGGTTGAGGCAGCTGCCAATCAGACTCCTCGTCTGCCATCCGCACAGCCACCCCCCCCCCCCCCCGACTCCCCCTCAGCCCTCAGTCTGGTTTGTCACCTTTGCTTCAGTTTAATCAAATCACTGTGCAAATTTAATAGGCGGCTTCCTAATGGATGTTCCCCGCAGACAGACCATAATCAGCAGAGCGCCGTCCTGAAGAGTGTTTTACGCGAGGAGTCGTTCCGGCTCGTTTAGGGTGATCCGGGTTGTATTGGGTTCAGGGTCTCGTCGGCGTCCCTGTGGTATCCGTCCCTCTCCGACAGGCTCCCTGCTGCTTGCATTCTACCCGCTAGCGGCCCGTGGGATTGGCTCTCTGGCGCTGTGCCTTTTGGCTCGTCCCGCGTGCAGGAAGTGCTCTAATACCCCGTCTATTACAGTACCTCACCTGGCCTTTGTCCAAAGGCTGCTGTACTGCTGCATGAGAGTGACTTGATTACAGGTGACCTGCTTCCCTTATTGACACGAGGGGAGTGAAGTGTGTTCCGAAACAGGTCATATATGGGGCTTCAGCAGATGCCACAGGTAACCCTGTATGTGTGTTTTTTTTGGGGGGGGGGGCTCACTCTTGTTATCTCCGATGAGCCGACCCGCTGTGAGCTTCGCTTTTATCCGTATGAAGGGGAGCAGGAAATAAAGTGGGATCACATTTTCGCACAGATAAGACGTCCGGGCGCCCGCCTGCTGTCACGCATCGCGCGTTTCAAAAGGCCTCGTCTGCTCATGAAAGATGTTGTTTTCCCGAGTAAATTGACAAGGCTTCGCCTCCAACGATGCCATAACCAGAGTCAAAATACCCGTGACGTCTTAAAAACACACGCGCACACGCGCGCAGACTGCCATTTGGAGTACGTTCGAGATTTTCTTTTAGATCGTTCCTCTTCTAGTACTCAGCGAGCACCATTTTGGAAATGTTGGAGGTTAAATACTTTTTAACAATTTTGCTGATTAGGTGGTTGGAAAGCCAGAGGCGGGGAAATGTTTGCCCATGCACCTGGAGACAGACAGGGGGCGCTATGCGCCTCCAGCAGAAGAGGTGGGGACAGGCCTCTGAAATAGGAGGCGCCTGGCGCTGGTACCTTTGTGCTGAGGGGTGCTGCAGGTCCCCCACCCCCCCCACGAGTCCTCCTTCCCTGGAGGGGGCCGCCTGCGCACTGCTGGCTGCTGCAAGGCCAGCTGCCGGTGCTGGGTGGAGTGTGCCGTCTATCTTCACTTCCCAGGAGTTTTAAAGGTTAAGATGCTGATCTCAGCATTTCGACCGATAAGATTTTTTCTTTAATAATAGGAAATCCGTTTTCAGGAACAAAACAAACAAAAAAAAAGCTCAGTCTGTTTTATTCATGAGTGTCTGAAATAAGCACCTCTCCTATCACAGTCCGCCACAGAACCTCCGCCTGACAGGTAGTGGTGATGCACCATGACCCCTGCCGGCCCCCAGCTCCACCCGGGCACTGAGCCACGCCCCCATCGGCCATTAGCGTGCTCTTGCACGGCTCCACGTCACCTCACTGGCACGCCGGGGGGTGCGATCCACGCACACACAGGGGGGCTCAGGCCAAACTTTTCTTTGTATCTTACCACTTAAATGATAATATTAAATATTAAAAACAGGTACACCACCCTTCTACGGATTATTATTATTAATGATTGCTGAACAGAAAACAGCCCGGATGGTAAATTATTCATACCTGCAAAAGCCAACCGATGTTAATTTTTTATACAAACAATTAATCTGGGAATTCCTGTGCATGACTGTCCTCCCCTGCAGTAGGGGGCAGCACCATGGCATCTCACAGGCCCAGCTGCTGCTTCCTCCTAATCCACAGCAGGCCCCCCAAAGCTTTGATGGCAGAGTAAATGCTGGCCATCCACTTATGCACTATGGAGCTATCCGCTTTTGGTCAAATAGGATAATGAACAGCTCAGAGAAAGCATGAGTAATGCACATATTACATAAACACACACACATACACACACCGCGATATAATCAACCATGAAAAGCACAACAGTTCCAAAATGGAGCTATGGAGCTATCCACTTTGGGTCGAAACAGCTTCTGAGACAGTGCCCAAATACAAAAAACAATTTTTTCTTCAGCTTTTGAGCTGAGATTGCCAAAGCCTTAAAGTCATTCTCTAACGTATCCTGCGGACTGATTGAGTTTTGGGAATTTGTTCTCACCGAGGCGTGGGTAAGCAGGCATGTAGACATCCTTCACATGTTGTTAAGGGTGCCACCTGAGGGTCTTTTGGGTTGAGAACTGCGAGATCCTTAAGCACTCTGCCCCCTCCTGGCCCCACAAAGACATACATGTGGAGAGTGGTGGCCAAAGGGACATGGATGACGGAGCAAGTGGAAGGGCATCAGTCTGGGTGAGGCGTGCTGGGTTTGTGTGTAGATTCACATCTGCAAAACCCACAGCCTGTTTAATCCACCCCCCATCCCTGTGACTCTTTGCCAGACTGACAGCTTAACATTCATCAGATTGTTGTTTGTATTTTAAAAGGGTTCTGATAAAGCTGTTTTTTTCTGTAGTCTGATGCTAAATGTGTGCAGCGGGGCACTGTCAGGTCAGGGTGCGTCTCCTGGCTTGATGTGTGTCCTGTCTCCAGACTATCACTTGATCATTTGTCAGCCAGAAGATGCTGCTTGTATCTGTCGATTACAGAATGACAGATTTTTGCCATGGTCCTGGTGGGCTGAAATATGAAAATGCAGTTCTCTTTATTTCTTGGAGGCCTAAAAATTAAGTATCTACAGAGGAAGCAAAGCCCGAATATAAGTCAGATCTTCATTCTGCAGCACGAGTTGTGTCACCTTGTTGAACATCCATTCTCTAACATTGATTATTTCTCTGTCATCCAGTTTTTTTAACTTTATCAAATGGTCTCCAAGAGTTGTCATTGTTCTGATGAAGTTCTGGTTTCCCCTTATCATGACCTTCTGTCTCTGGAGCTCCTCTTGAGCCCCATGTGATGCAGCCGGGTGATGGAGAGGAAGCTGATGTTGGGGTGTGGGCTATGGCTCGGGGCTCTGCTCCACATTGTTGTTGGAGCTCCGAGCTGCTGTAGATCCAGCCCAGAAGGCAGGAGCAGATAGCATTGTCTCAGCTCAGAGTCACCAAACATGTTCTTGCTCGGGGGGTGTCTCCGCGGTAACCGCGCAATGGCAGCTGCACGCTGCTGATAATGCCATCTCAGGGCGTGCAGTCCCACCCAGGCAGCCCACCCAGGTTGCTGGGGGTCTTTGTGATCTCCAAGGCGTCCCTCTCAGGACGTAATGTAAAATGGCCAAACCTCATGTCTGGCCATTGGCATCCCAACCACTTTGGCCCCAGGTTACACACATGGCATCTGAATCACCTTGGAGATCAGAAGAACCTCCAGCCCTTGACATATGTGTATGATGGGGAAAAATCCCAGACAATCTGGTCATGGTTGGTGTGGCAGGGAATTTCCATGTGTGTGAGCTGTCCTGTTGGGTAGGGTCCACTGTCGACCACCTTGGATAATTTGCTCTTAAAGAACCGCTCAGCCCATTTGTGGAAACATCTGAGTAAATAATAATAAATAATAATAGTTCTGCAGCCAGTCTCAGCTTGTAAAAAACACTTGAGTAATATTGAAATATGTGGCTCCCCTGGAGCAATATGAACAAATGAGCAAGATGGAATGATTGGGGACTCGCAGATAGTTTGTTCTGCCGTGGAAGCGGGAGCCACTGCCGGCTGGATGGTGGCCTGCAGCCGGTAATGGGGACCGTGGGAGACACGGCCTTCGTTAGGCCTGGAAACAGGAGGGGAGATGAACGCGCCGCGCCTGCTTACCTGAATGCCAATTTATACTCTAATGGGCAGTTACTCAAGCGACAGAGCACCGACCTTCTTCTGCTAATGTATACTGTAGAGTGAACCAGAGATGACCTTCAGAGCAGTTTGAGCAGAACTTTTGTTAGCGGTGCACATTTTAAGACGCTTGCAGTCTTTCTGAAGTGACGAGCAGCATGTTACATTATGGTGTTGTCCTCAAGAACCCTCACCAAAGCAGGAGCCCCATGGTTGTCCAGGGGGTGTGTGATGGCTGCAATGTACCACTGGAGAGAGGCAATTTCAGGAACTGGAGGATAGGTGGTAGGTGGCAGCTTGTTTTTATTTTCTCTATTTTTATACAGGTTTTCACTTTCTGCTCTCGAAAATTCTGGCTCCATAGAACCTTACAGAAGTTTGCCACCAAATAAATGAAGACCATCAGGGGAAGCAAACATCAGATTGCTGCTGATCATGGGGGTAATGATGATGGTGATGGTGATAGTAATGATAATGGTGATAGTAATGATGTTCATGATGATGATGGCAGTGGTAATGATGATGGTGGAGTTAGCAATGAAAATGGCGATAGTAATGATGATGGTGGTGATGATGATGTTCATGATGACAGTGTCGTGGTAATGGTGGTGATGGTGCTGTTGGTGATAGTAATGATAATGGTGATAGTAATGATGATGGTGGGCATAGTAATGATGATAGTGGTGATGATGATGATATTCGTGATGATGATGGTGGTGGTAATGATGGTGATGACGGTGGTGATGGTGATAGTAATGATGATGGTGTTAATGGTAATGATGATATTCATAATGATGATGGCAGTGGTAATGATGGTGATGACGGTGGTGATGATGATGGTGGTGATAGTAATGATGATATTCATAATGATGATTGGAGTGGTAATGATGGTGATGACAGTGGTGATGCTGATAGTAATGATGATGGTGTTGATGGTAATGATGATATTCATTATGATGATGACGGTGGTGATAATGATGGTGGTGAAAGTAATGATGATATTCATAATGATGATGGGAGTGGTAATGATGGTGATGATGGTGGTCATCAGGCGGCCGTGTGCATCCACCAAAAAGCATTCATGCAATCCTCCCCGCCGGCTTGCTGCCGTCCCTCGGTAAAGGCGAGGTAGTTTGTAGTGCTCCCGTATTTCATATGTCCTATTTCACCGTTGGAAGGCTTTCTTTAGGCAAAAGCCAGGAGGAGTGCTGTCCAGTCAGGAGGCCACAGGCACTGTCTCTGGGAGTCATACTAACCCGGCTTTGGCATAACCTGCTTAGACAGCACCATGGAGGGGTGGTGGTGGGGGGGGAATGTCATGGCAGGTACTGCTGAGAGATGACAGCTTCTGTTTACCTTCAAATATTATACTTATAATGGATAGGTGGAAATTGATGCAGTTAAAATGATTAGATATAAACTGCTTTAATTACAGATGTCACTTCCTGTGAGCGCTGCTGTTCATGGTGTCTCCCATTAGCGAGGCGCTCGCAGGCCCGGTTTCGGGGAATGGGGCCCTGATGCACTGCCCGCCATGCCAATGCCACCACATTTAGCAATTTTGGCGCTGATTCATTTTTACTTCATTCAGTTCATGCCGGTGCCAGTCACCTGCTGGTAAAGCTTTAATGAGCCTAAAGTTAATTGGAAGATTAAAATCCAGATGGGGTAAATTGCTCACATTATTCTGTTGAATCAGATACTGTTGGTACAGTTTGGTCAGTCATATGCTGCCTGCAGCTGGTTCCAGTTTTACTTGCTATTGCAGGCATTTAGTCACATTCTCAATTTATTTACCATTTTACCTTGTCTTGAAATCGAGGCTTGCAGGAACACCACTCGCCGTTAATATGTACATAAAGAATTCAGACTTGTTTCTTCTGTCCCTTCAGCTGGTTTTAAGACGGATCAGTCTGTGCATCACATTAAATAAAATGTCTGCCCTGGAGATGGATTATTAATTGTGTTGTGTACATAGTTCTTTGGCTTTGATGTGGCCGGCAGTGATTTGCAGGAATGATTCACCACAGCAGGCAGCAGAGGTCAGGCATTTGGTAGGTAGCTGTGGTAACGGGCCGCCTCTAGTGACCGTCACCGTGGCTCCCGGTGACCCCGCGAAGGCGGCGGGTGGCCGGCATGCAGGCGAGGGAGCCGCGGCTCGGGTGTCGTCGTGACTTATGACCCCCCCCCCCCACCCTGCTTCAGGGAGACCAGCAGGCGCAGCAGAAGCTGTCGCGAGGGGGTCGTTACCGTTGTTACTGGGGGGCTTCGCCATGCTGAGCCCCACCCCTCTCCAGGGCAGCTCGGGGTACCATCTGTCGTCTGTGTGCCGCCCGGCCTGGCTCTCGTCCACACCCGCCCGGCCGTGAAGGTGCTCCTGCTAACTAGTCTCCACCACGCTCTTAATAACCAGGCTCTGGTCCCCCACCCCCCCATCCTCCAGGTGTGACAGGCGAGCTTCCCATCTGGGTAACACAAAGCACATCGTCGAGGATGTGAGGTGGGCGTACTTCCATACCACTAAACAGCGCTGTCACACCCCAGCGGTTAGCACGGGGTTTCTCAAAGCAGTCCTCGAGGGACCCCCAGGTGGTCTACATTCTATTTTGGCAGGGAGCTGGGAGAGACCACAAATATTGGGCTGTCTGGGGGTCCCTGAGGACCAGCTTCAGAAACACCAGGTTAGGTCAGGTTCTTTGTGTCGTTTACCCTGCTCCCCGGCACGCTCCTCCTCGCTGGATGCTCATTGGCCAGAGCCACTGTGCATGCGATTAGGGGCCATGAGTCTGAGGAGCCCATCCAAACCAATCTGGCTGGAAAACGAAGTCTTCCGTCACAATCTCTGGGCGACGTGTCTAATTAGTCTGTGTCCGCCAGGGAATTAATTACTGCTAACTGCTGTGTGCTGCGTGTTTTTCCTAACTGGTAATTTCATGATCTCAAACATTGTTTCCATCAGGATGAAAAGAGAGTTCTTGTTGTATGGATCTGCCTGTCTGTAATACTGTGATGTATTGGTAGACCTCTGTTAGCTTGTTAGCATGGATGTTTTTGTTGCTATAAAGGCTGGAAGCGATGATAGTTTGATAGAGCGAAATAAATAGCACCCAATAGAGTATATTTGTCTCCTGGGCGTGGACTGCATCTCCTGGCGAAGCAGAGCACCGCCTTACACTTTTGTGATGTATGTTTTCATGAAGTGCGGCATTCTGGGCTGGGCCGGCTTGGGGTGTGGCTGTCGCCTCCGAGCTGCAAAATGCCGGGGGGGCAGGGGGGGTGGTGGTGATCTCACCCGCGGGAACAAAGGTAGTTGCCGGGGTGACGGGAGCCAGGCAGCGCGCGGGGCAGGGCGACAGCGCACATGGGCCCCCGGCACCGCTGATCCGGCCCCCTGCCGCTCCCCTGGTGGCTGCGGTGGGGCGATCGACACGGAATGTCAATGAGCGTGGGGGCGGGGCGGGAGGTTTGCACGCGTGCGGCAGCGGTTGCACGTTCGGCGCGCCGCGTGGTCACCGGCGGTCGGGAGGACATGCACAGCGATAAACGGCAGCCAGGGTAGCCAATGGCCCAGGGTAGGGGCTTGCGGGGAGAGTGAGGCCGTGTGCAGAGTGAGACAGCAGGCGCACAGGAGATAAACGCGATTAGGCGGGACGAGGGCGTCCTGAACATCATAAAGCTGCCCTTGAGTGCTGGACTGGGGGGGGGGGCAGCTGCATAATCATGACAGCTGCTGTGATGAGAGCGAGAGAGGGGGACAGACCTGCCCTTCGACTCTGGGAGAGTGACGGGGGAGATGATGGGGGGGACGGAGACCGCGGGAGAGGAGCTGGCCATCCGTCTGCGGCAGGGCGGAGGGGGATTTGCATGTGCATGCAGGACGTGTATTTAATTTGCCGCTGCTCCAATGTCACCCCTGCAGGTTTCATTTCAGTGTCGGGCAATTTCCACGCGCCGGAGGTGAGGTGTAGTGGGTGCAGGCTTTCTGAATTCCCACTTCTCTTCCCTGGCTGCCAAAGGCCCCCACTTTTCAGCCATGAATGGGCTCTTCTTTTCCTTTTGCGGGGGGGGGGTCATAATCTACTGGTAAATACACCACAGTGTGGGCATTGCTGGCCAAAGCTGATCTGCAGTCTTCTCACACACCTGTGCGAAGCATTTTATTTATCAAACGTGCTTAACACAGACACCTTGCGGGTGTATGAAATTGCTGTGGCTTTGCCGCGCACAGTACTCTGTTAATTTTCCTGTACAGTTTTTTTTTTTTACACTTGAGAGCATTTCATGAGTCTGATTTGGTGTTTAATGACTCGGTCACACTTGACAGAGCAGGTCATTGAGGGTGCCGTAAGGAAGCGGCTCTCTATTGCTCAACGAGATGAAGACAGCAGGTCAGAACTGGGGAGACGGGAGGCGGCTGCAGCCACGCGGGCTAACAGTCCGGTCAGACTCAGAACCCGGCAGGTCTCGCGCTAACAGCAGGGTTGCCAGATTAGCTGTGACGTCAGCAGCATGCATGACAATGCAGACAACGCATGAATCCCCGTTTAACAAAATGACGTGGTGATTTTACGCCTTAGATATTTCTAAATGGGCAACCCATTGCTCATGCAGTACAGGGTTGCGGGAAGCAGACTGCATATGGCAGGGGAGCCCCTGCGTGGAGCGCACATCTATCACAGAGCACTCACACAGTCACACAAGGTCGATATAGAGGCACCAGGTCCCCGAAATGCATGGCCCAAGCTTTCCCCTCGTTTTCCCCTCGCCGCTGTCAGGCTGAGATCAAGCCTGGGCTCTATAAAGCGCTTTCTGACAATGCTCCTCCTTAAAGGCTCTATATAACTGTAATTAAGTTTAACTTTTGGAATTGTGGACTAGAACCAACTGACCTGTATAGAAGCAGCAGCATAAAGTTGGGGAGGAATTTTGTTCAGCCCTGGACCTGTGAGGCCGCTCTGTCACGCCACAGTCAGCCATGAGGGGGCAGTATCTGCCAGGTATGCAGCCACAGGCTTTGACGGCACAGTCATCCATACATACGTCTCTCACCATAGACAGTCAGCCGGCCAGAGCTGCACCCACGGCAGGCTACCCCACATGTGAACCTGCACGCTCATGGACTACAAATTCTGTCACCAAAGCTCCCCCTGAGTTTTGCTCTATTTCTTCATGAATCTTTCTCTGACTGAATGCTTGTTTTTGTTATCGCTTTAACACATAAGTACCTTTCTGGATCGCATAATTGAATGAGGTTAAAGTGATTGGAAGTATGAGCAACCATGACTGTTAACTAACAGTTTCATCAGCTTTGCATGTCACAGGCTGTGAATACGGCCACTGGAGATGTCGGATAATCCCTACCTAGCACACAAATGGGAGGCAAACCCAACCAGCAGCTAACCAGAAAATAACAAGAAAGGAGAGTATGATATTTCCAGAAGACTGACTGCGATTCGAATATCTGACAGATATGGCCGTTCTGCAGTGTAATTCACCACGACCTGCTAAACTAATTAGCATGATCATTATAGGCTCTGCAGACAACACTCTAATGCATCCTGCTTTGGGCTAAAACACTGTAACCCAAGGCCTTAACCATAAATTAAACATTAATGTAATCAATAATTCGAATGCATGTAATTTTCTCTGTAACTAGAGGCACCAGAGTGCATTGTGGGATATTACCAATGATGTCATCTCCAAAGATCAGTAAATCAGATAAGCATCCCAGTGGCTGGCTGTCGTTTCATGCACTCTAAGTACTCGGGCAGGTCGCGCTCAGGTCTGCTGTTCGGCGCTGACCGTGTAACTTGTTATTGAGGACAGGGTGTGCGCAGTGCAGCAGCAAAGCTGTTACTGCAACACCAAGCCCTTTTCTGCACCTCCTTAATGACCCCTCTCAGGACCGGGCCGTGCACTCTCTCTCTCTCTCTCTCTCTCTCGCTCTCTCTGCTTTCTTTGTCTCTTCCTTTCACTCCTTCTTTCTCTGAGATCTCCTCTAAACACATTATCTGGCAGAATAAGCCATAGCGTGTGATTTGGATCCCTTTTCATAAAGCCTCCGTCTCCCTTTCAAAGACGAGCAGGAAAGAGTGCCTTTTGTTATTGTTCATTAGATAGATTTTCAAGGATATGGACATTGACAAGGGAGGCTATTAAAGCATTCATTAATAATTCTTCTGACGTAAATTGAATGTGATACACTAGATTGCGTGGGATGCCCGATACGAATTTCTGTATAATGTTTACTTTCTTTCAAAGTAGCATGGTGGGATTAAAAATGTGGTGCTGACTGGCATAATGGAAAATGTATCAACAGACCTCTGAACAATTCACAGGATGAAGACTCATTTTCATTTTAGAAGAAGAAAGTCACACAACTTCAGAGATGCTAGAATAAAATCACTGTTGGTGCCTTTGAGGAAAATTATGATGATCTTTTCCATTCATTAATGTTTTCTCTCCTTTTTCTGGAACGTACATAAAAACATGACCCTGATGGAGTTCTTCCTGTGTTTCCATCTCTGCTGGTCAATGTGCCTGAGATTATTAGCCATATTTCTTCCGGGAGGCATCCAGTCCGGCCTCCCAAAAGAACAGCAGGTCCTGTAACGAGCATCCCGCAGACCTTCCAGCTCCTCTGTCCGCGCTGACACACTTCATCCGGGCAGAACAATCAGCGGTTTGAACAAAAAGAAGACTCACCTTGTCTCCCAACAGCCGGGTGCACGCTTCTGGTCACGTCCAGAACATTCCGGATGGGGGGGGGGGGCTGTCCTTCCAACCACATGTTGCGCAGCGCCGTCCCTGCGATGGATCCGCTGGCGCTTCGGCCGTGTGGCTTTGCGTGGGTTTGCTGCAGCTTCTACGTGACGGGGATCGCGGTGTTCGTGTCTCATAATAACGGCAGCCGAGTTACCTCTGGGGGGGAGGGATTTGTCAGGCCAAGAAAAATAAACAGCCGAAGCGAAGCTGAAGCTGTGCGTCTGACGCGCCGATCGCAGGGTTCGGCACTCCGGCATTCTCTTGCCAAAGTCTCTGAGCCCGTGATCGGAAGGTTGTCGGCTTGAGCCTGGCTTTGGCAGAAACAGTCACATGTCCATGGGCCCCGGAACAAGGCCCTTAAGCTGCATGGGCACCGCTGCCTGTGGCTGCCCTTCGCTGCCAAGCTCCCTCCCACCTTTACGCGTGGAGTGGAAGATGGGGCAGGAGAATCGAGAGTTACCCCATGGTGTCATAAAGTGTTATTATGATTATTATTATCTGAGTCTGTACTGGATCTGTGCAGCCTGTTGTTATCTAGGTATCGTATGAGCATCGAGTAAAGGCCGAGATGCACTGATAGATTAGAAGTGACTTTTGGGGCTGAACACAGTGCCGATGACTCAATGCAGTGAACTCTCTGTGAGCACAGCTCTGCTCAGAGGGTCCGTCCCTCCGGTCTGTACCCTGTGCTCCTTAAAAGGCTCATTCCGCTCTGCTGACCCCTGTGCCCTGGGCAGACTCCCGGTCCGGCCCTCCCTGACTACCAAGGCTACACGACCCCCTGCAACAAATATAACTGGCCGAGTGATTTCTCATACCTTAAACAGGTTACGGGGAACTCAAAATGTCTGCGGTGCATCTCCCAGTTGGGTGCCGCATGCTGGTGCTGATTAAAATGAGTTATTTATTCCCCAAGATGGGCAGGGCTTTGGTTCCGAGAGAAGTGTTTCTAAAATGGTGCCCCGAGAACCAATGAGAAGCCTGATTCCACTCCAGCCCAGCTTGGGTAACTCCAGGGGAAGCATTTGTTTGTTCTTTTGTTTGTATGTAGGTATGAATTTT
>JAODKL010000009.1:8666115-8679253 GCA_026780765.1 Petrocephalus schoutedeni
TTTTTGGTTTTTGGAGATAATGCCATTGAATGAAAACCCTTAATTTCGGCGATTCAGTGCATGAATTGCCTTGTTGCAAAGTGGGCTGTTTCTGTGGGGTAAAAAGCAGTTCTTGTTCTTCCTACGGTTTTTGTAGTTTGTCCCCTGAAATTTGCCTCCTCCAGGAGGAATTCTTGGCCAGCAAATGTGGTGCATAATTATAATGAATGCTGGAAAACAACTAATTAGGCAGATATTCTCAGTTGGAGACATAGTGACCCATTTACCTGATCCAGCGGATCCACTCTTGATAGTTACCTTTGTTGAATCTGATTAATGGATGCCCGCCCCCCCTCCCCCCCCCTGAAAAAAAAGCACATTAACATTTTGTCATTCTGTTAGCTGGAGCGTATTGGCATCTGGTTCTGTTGGCATAAATCAGCCCAGGTTAAAGTATCCTGCACAAAACAGAATTAATTCTGGATGCCGTTCCTGGAGGAGTCTGTGGTCGTATTAATAAGGTTTTCCCGTGGGAAGCATTTTGGGCAGGGTGGAGGTTCAAAGCACGGATTCATGTACTCTGTGATTTTTGTGGAACAGTCTTTTTTTCTGCCCTCCTGGAAGAAGGAAGAGGACGACTGTGGCTGCGCTGTGCTTTTTGTCCCGAGGAGCGAGTGCGTTTACATTCATCATCACTCGGAGGCCTACAAGCGCGGGGAAGCCACAGAGTTTTATTGGATCCCTTTAAATTGATATAATGCATCAAGCGACTGCACCCTAATATGTAGCGCCACGTTCTGGAGTTTGTTTCAGCGGCCTGACAGATAGGCTGCCTGCTACTGAGCTGCATTGGGAGGCTGACTGTCCGCCCTGCTTCTCAGCTCACGCGCATACAGACTCTCTAGCT
Source organism: Petrocephalus schoutedeni (assembly GCA_026780765.1). NCBI lineage: Eukaryota > Metazoa > Chordata > Actinopteri > Osteoglossiformes > Mormyridae > Petrocephalus > Petrocephalus schoutedeni. Next base: position 8,667,002 of record JAODKL010000009.1, read on the forward strand.
CCGGGGCTCTTATGCCTTATTTTTCCCATTTTAAGCTTTTTCTTCCTGCACTGGACCCATTCACTATGGTATCGATCAAAACAGGCACCTTTTGTTCTGAGTGTTTTCAGTCCATTCCTGTGCCAGGCAGGAACCTCCTGTTCTCATCAGGCTGTCTGTTACGTGTTCATCTCCATGCAAAGTACATTCAGGATTCTGGCTAGTAGCTTCTACAAATCAATTTCCATTCATCCATCAGTCCATTCATCTGTAACTGCTCGTTCTGGGCGGGGTTGTAGGGAGAATGGAGCTTATCCAAGGCAAAATAGCAGTTTATTGCAGAAATTGATTTAATTTGATTGAAAAAAATAATTCTTCCTCTTTCTGTTGCAAGTTTTAACTTATTTTGAATAATTGACTGAGGAAGATTTAATGATTTAATGCTTAAAAATAACCTGTGCTTTAGGTGTATGTTTATGCACTGAGTTAAGTTATAAGTATTACTTCTCACCAAAAGTTAATTTTTAAGCCTTCCTCACTTTACCTTATTGATTCAGCAGCACTAATGATGTTTTTAGTCACTGACAGCAGGCATTTTGTCCTAACCCCAGAGAGAATGGGCTCTGCCTATATCACCCCATTGCATTGTGGGTAAGGGATTGGCGACTGCCAACAGGCTGACTTGTCTCTGTCGATGGAGCTGGGAATCCCTCCCCTGGGAAGGAGATTGAGTAGCTGTGCTCTGCTTCTTTTTCATCCTCTTCCTCACTGCTTATATGCTTTTTAGGTCCCTGCTGAAGCTAAGTCTGTCATGCAGTTTCTCTTTAAGATCCTTATCTAGGGTATCTTCTTGTTTGGACTGTATTTGCGCAGTGTGGGCTAATTCTCCTGTGAGTTTGTGCTGTATAAGCAGTTACAGAATATGGATGGATGTAGAGCTCTCTTCCTAAGGGTGTCATGAAAACTCACAGTGCCCAAATGACACGATCCATTTGGTTCCTGGCCACAGAATTCTAATTCTTAGCACGTTCAGAGTAACAGTATTTTTATTGTGATGCACTCATGTGGCCAGACACGCAGCTGAGAACCCCAGTCAGCAACTTGTTGGAGATACTTAAATTGACAAGTACAATTAAGAAGGTAATTAGCCCAATTAGCACATAGTCATCTGAGACTCTGACAGATTGTGTCACTATGTACCTTTTTTACATTTCTTAAAATATCATACATTCCTCCAGCTTACAAAACAATTACTGCTGTCATAATTCACACTGTGGCTCTAGTAATTAGGCAGGTAAAAAAACAGGCAATCATCATTTATGTAGCCTCAAATATGAGAGTGAAAATGATTGTTATTAATTAATCGCTGTTGTAGTACACTGGTAAATATTAATGAGGTAACTGAAACAGGCTGGATAAAGGCTGTTTCGCTGTCCCGTTGATTGGTCTTAACAGGGTGTCAGGAGTGACTGGTGTGATACGGCTTCACTCCCTCCACCCTGACTGAACCTCCGGTCCAGCGGTCCTGTATGTACCCCCCCTGCAGATGGAGGCGTGACAGCGATATCCCCCATAATACGAATCTGACTATAGTGCTAAGTCTGACTCATTATGGTAGGTTGGCTGAGTTAAAAAATAAAGCATTGCAATTATGGCCTCTTTGACCCTGAACTCTGGGACTGAAAATGACCAGCAATTTTCACGTTTTTCCAGTTTAATATAGCACGTTTGAGACGCTTCTAAAATCACTATAAGCGGAGTGCAGTGCCCAGTTGAAACTGTAACCATGAATCATGGGGAAAATATGGTTTTATTTTGTGCTGGCCTAATAGGGTATATGTTGAAATTTATTTCAACTGGGCAGCATCACGGGACCGCGTGCGTGCTGTATTTATCGTAACAAGGTCCGCTTTCGTATGGTGATGTATTCAGATTCGATAAGCACCACAGAGTGGGAGATTTATGGTGCAAAGGCACAGGAGTCCCAAGGCCAAAGTGAGCAGCAGAGCTCTGCTCCACTGAGCCCCGGCTGCTGGAGGGATGCTGGTATCACCGATCAATAAACAATGCACAATTTGCCGGCGTGGGGGGTGGAGGGGGGTGTCAAAGGAATGGTGCCAGTTAACAAAGAAGGGTTTAAAGGTCAGCGGTACCCAATGGGAGCTGTTACCCTTAGTTACAGATAATTCCTGGTGGGAGGCGGGTGTGGTAGGCTGCTTGGAGATGGGGGGGGGGGGGTCTGGGAGCTGATGCTGGAGGGACATGGCCAGCCCTGCAGAAAGTCCCTTTGGCTGTCGTCAGCCTCTGCCTGGCAGGTGAGAGATGCGATGGCTCCCCCTACTTTGCCTTCCCTTTGCTGCGAGGTCCTGCATTGCGGTTAAAAACAGGCAGGCGAGCTCCGTGGGGTGAATGACAAGGCTGGCGGCCAATTCCGCGTGGGTTGGGGAGGAAGCGACGCAGCACGCCGCGGGGGGTGGGGGGGAGGTGGGCATCATGGCGCCTGCGGAGCGTAGCGGGGGCCGCGGTCTGATGTAGAAGAGAGAACGGGCACCCTGAAGCAGGCTAGCTGGAATGGCGGGGGGTGGGGGGGTAGATCACCCTTTCAGCTTTGCTTTCATTTTTTTGGGGGGGGGGATAAGTGCAAGTAGCCATAGAAATCCCTGGTGACAGGAAACATAGTTAGTTGGAAAAGAGAGAAACTGAAAGGGTCCCTGTAAGGGGGCGGGACTGCTGGCTGGGGCGGGTGCCCGGCATCAGCTGGTACTTCCAGCTCCAAGCTAGCGCAGGATTTCCCAGCCGCCTGCTACTGGTCAGCCCTGGTAGAACCAGCTGAGATGGGAGATTGGCAGAAGCGCCCCCCTGCCAAGCGGTCCTTGTTTCGCAGTCCCCAGTCCCGGGTACACGGAGGCAGATTTGCCCCAGGCTCCTCCACTGGCACCGCCGGTTACTGTGGCAGAGGTCCTGATCCGGGGCTGATGGACAGAGACGTTTGTTTACCTAATTGTGATTGAGAGGCATGTTCTCGTCTTACATTTCCCAACACTCAGACTCTATGATCTGCTTTTTATTTCCCCCAGCTGAGTACTTTGCTCTGAAGCATGTTGCCTTGAGGGTGATACTACAGAATTATTATTTATTATTTAAGCTTAGTTTTACTTACATTAATTCAGTCAGTTGCCTGTTTTAGTTGGGGAGTACGCATACAAAGACTAAATCAGATATACGGATTCCAGTTTAATTCAAACCATTATGCATTCACATTGCTGTATAAACCATAAACTGCCAACACCCACAGAATCACATAGAGTTCCCTTATCATTATGTTGTTTTACCTTTTTTCACATAGTACTTTCTTGTGTGTCACCATGTTACTGTCGTGTTGTTTATTGTGTGGCACACTCCCTGCTTCCCCCGGTCGTAAACGGAAACAGCGCTCTCGGCGAGTTTGGAAAAACTGCCAGGTCGTTTTTCGGCATGTGCATTTGCACTATAGCAAGAGCAACCATCAATGGCGGTAGTTAAATATGTATATAATATGGTAATACATGTGAATATTATTCCATATGGATAAGACTAACATTGAGGGCTGATACTAAAATTAATAATTATGTTTTAGTACAAATGTACCATTATTATATTCATGAAATTACTTCAGCGGATTAAGCACCAGATGGACTAGTCTAATGAGGGGTGGAGCTTTAAGAATATAAGTTGTGCAAGGCAGTGAATTGAGGGTGTGTGTGTAACAGAGCGACATTGCTGGTGGCTGTGTCATACATGTCCTATAGCCATTTGTTTTGTGTGTTTTTACTTTTGCACAAAAGTGCTTATTGCTGTTCTGCTGAACTTTGGTAGGTTTTTGTTTTAATATATTCAGTGGCCTGTAAAGCAGTGCACAAAACCCTCGCCTAGGCGAGGTGTGGCGGTGACAGTGCTGGTATGGTCAGCTGCAAGACGGCCATTCGCTCAGGGGCACGAGGAGCATTGGTGTCAGTTGCCCAGTCAAGGAAGAGAGCAGGAGAACGAGAGTTTGCTGTCGACTGGGAAGAAACGGCTGACCGGCCAAAGGAATCGGCAAGGCCGCCGGAAGACGGCTTAGTATTTATGATGTCGCGGACGGCACGGGAAGAGCAACTGATGGCGGAAATTAGAGGTTGGAAAGAACAGCTGGCAGCCTTAATGAACTCGATCCCACCAACTCTTCAGAGCTCTTTCGATACCAACCTAAATATGGACTTAACTACCCCAGCAGCCAGACAGAGTGCTCCAGTATCAACGCAACCCTCGGTACCATTGGACTTGTACAGGAGAGAGTCTAAAATGACACCGTATGAAGCTGGGGAAAATATTGAGAATTATTTGCTGTGTTTTGAGAGGTTTGCACTGACTTGGGGTTGGGCAGAGAGGGAATGGGCACGTCGGCTAATTCCTCTACTGACTGGCAAAGCGTTAGAGGCCTACAGCGCAGTGGGTGAGGATGCAGCCAATAGCTATACGGATCTAAAGGAGGCACTGTTGGCAAAGTTTGGTATTTCATGGGAAACATATAGGCTACGGTTCCGGTTCATGGGGACACCTGCTAATGAAACCCCTAAAGAAACCTATCATCGCCTTAAAGGATTATATCACCGATGGATGAAGCCAGAGCAACGCAGCAAGGAGGACATTGGGGAAATCATAATACTGGAGCAGCTTCTGCGCATACTTCCTGCAGAAACCCGGGCATGGATGAAGGAGCATCAACCTACAACTGGTTTGGAAGCAGCCCAGTTGGCGCAGCAGCACCTGGTGGCCAGAAGAAGTTCAGTACAGGTATTTAGTACAGTAGCCAGAAACTCCAAAGGTAACCTTGGATCCTTGCATAGCACCTGGGGAGACCCTAAGATGATAATGGACCTACAGTCTGTGTTAAACGCCCAGTGACAGTACTTCTGCTGAGGATTGTGATAATGCTGTAGCAAATTGTTTTAAAGTGTCACTGTGAGTGGACAACAGGCGCACTTTTTTGACATGGATAGCTCAATAACTCCTATTAAGAAATGTGGATGAAGCCAGTATTAATCCTGTGGCCTGTACTTCTATCCAGTGTATTCTTGAGGATACAAAACAGCATCCATTGACAGAAGTAATGGTGGACATTGATGGTCAAACTTTTTGTGGCACACTATTGTTTCTGATTTGCCTCATGATCCTGTGCCAGGTAATGGTATTCCGTGTGATGTGTGACCTGGTAAATTCCAAACAAAGGGTTAAAATGGCTTGCTCAGTGATGACATGATTTTAGGCAGCCTCTTGTTTAGAATGTTTGCCTGATGCTATCCAAGGCTTTTGTTAAGGATGTTGAAAGAGTCCTAGGAAGTCTAGTTGCCATAAATTAATGGTCCAGTTAATTTGAAGTGGCCACTAATATTTGTGAAATTCAGGGAGGTGACCAGATGTTGGCCTCACCATTCAAAAAAGTTGAACCAAGTTGTTGAAAAGATGGCAGGGATAGGGGAGCATTTGAGCTTGATGATGGTATTCTGTATTTAGAGATGTCACTGAGAAAGCACCATGTGGGGCCCATCTCCTGCCACCCCCATGTTCTCCATCTAGCACTTGTAAGCCACCCATGCAGCCACATGGGCCAAGGTGCTACTTACCACTGGGTTAGCTTCTTTATATCACGACCTTACTACATGCCAGAGACTTGTTTTGCCACTGAAAGAGGGTATCTTGACCATAAGTCATTTGGGAATCAGTGAGCCCTCTCAAATTGAGTTGAGTGTCCGAATGGTTATTATCCTAAATAAAGATGCTTCCATATATCTTTGTGCTGATTTCAGGAAGGTCATTCATGTGTCAAGATTTGATACCTATCCAGTGTCACGAATAGATGAGCTGGTAGAGATGATTGGCTGAGCTCTGAAGGTTACCACACTTTATCTTTGTGGCTATTGGCAGGTGACCTTGGATGAGCAGACAAGGGAGATCATGGCCTTTAAATCACCTTTAGGTCTAGATCATTTTACGGTCATGCCGTTTGGTCTTCATGGCGTGCCAACTACCTTTCAACCCCTAATGAAGACTATTTCAGTCTCTTTGTATGATATAGTCATGTATAGCATAACATGGAAGAACCATGTCGGCCAGGCCTGCAGTGTGCTGGAGAAGATTAACGCGGCAGGGTTAACATTGAACCTCTGAAAAGATAGTTGCGCACAAAATAAAAAGAGACAAAATATCTTGGGTCCCAGCTCAGAGCAAGACAGGTTTGTCCACAAATGGACAAGGTAGTGGCAATCCTGAACCATCTGTGGCCACGAACAAAGCAACAACAGGTCTTATCGGATGGATCAGAAGATTTGTCCTGCAGTTTGCAACCATTGCTGAACCACTTACAAATCTCACCATCAAAGCAGCAGCTCAGCAAGTGAGGAGTCACTCATTACATTAAAGAGAGCCTTGTGTTCCCTGGACTGAAATGTCTAAAACTTCATGGAACGGTTCCTGGTGTAAGTGGATGCATCTGAAGTTAGAAGTAGAGCAGACCTTGCCCAGGATTCGGAAGGAGAAGAGTTTCCGGCCCTCAATTTAAACTGCAAGCTGCTGCCTAGAGAGACCAGATACTCCCCAATGGAATAAGAATGTTTTGCTATCAAGATGACCATAGATAGTTTGATTTATTATATTCTGGGACCAAAATTTGATTTAGAGATCACTGGGCTTCAATTTACCTGGTCCTTCAACCACTATTCTTGAAGCACACTGTGTTATTGTCGTGTTGTTCATTGTGTGGCACACTCCCTGCTTCCCCCGGTCCTAAACGGAAACAGCGCTCTCGGCGAGTTTGAAAAACTGCCAAGTTGTTTTTTGGCATGCGAATTTGCGCTATAGCAAGAGCAACCATCAATATTATATATGTATATAATATGGTGATACATGTGAATATTATTCAATATGTATAAGATTAACATTGATGGGTGATACTGTCTAAAATTAATAATTATGTTTTAGTGCAAATGTACCATTATTATATTCATGAAATTACTTCAGCGGATTAAGCACCAGATGGGCGAGTCTAATGAGGGGTGGAGCTTTAAGAATATAAGTTATGCAGGGGAGTGAAGGTATGAGGGTATGTGTGTAAGAGAGTTGCATTGCTGGTGTCATATATGTCCTATAGCCATTTGTTTTGGGTGTTTTTACAGTCTGAAAAAATAAATCATAACTGCAATATAGTGCTTGTTGTGGCCATGCCATTTGTTTATCTGTACTGGGTATCCCTGTGAGAGTCTCGTGCTGTGTTCCGTCTTACATGCAGAGCTGCCTTGACTTTAACATGTATTCGTTAGTAACCTACAATCATTTCCCATACTAGTGCCCTAGGTATCCTCTTTCCTCCTTGATCTGACGGCTGCTCTTCCTGCACAATGCGCAGGGTAGCTGTGTCTCGGGGTCCCGGACCCCCTGTAGGGACATCGTCATTTTCTTTGCAGACACTGATGTATCTAATCGATTTGTCGTGCAGGAGCAGGGCGTGCAGCGATGCCAGGCGTGTGAGCGGCCGGCGATGGCGCACAGGAAGCCGACGGGTACCAGCAGCAGCAGCATGGCGGAGCCCCGTGCCCGGGCCTGCCCCGCCCCTTTACCTACCAAGGAGCGGGCCGAGGGACCCCAGGCCCCCCCACACTCTTATGGCACTCCTCAGGGGCCTGGGCTGACAGACAGCAGGCCGGCCACCCCGGAGGGCGCATGCGGTGATTGCCCCGCTCACCCCGACAGCATGGATGGGGACTCCAGCTCCGATTACGTCAACAACACGTCCGACGAGGAAGACGAGGAGGAAGACTACGACGAGGGCTTGCCCGAAGAGGACGAGGCCGTGACGTACTACATCCGTTACTGCCCCGAGGATGACAGCTACCTAGAAGGGGTGAATTGCGGAGATGCCGACTATGCCTCCACCCAGCCAGTGCCTCCGGCCGACACTGATGAGTGCCAAGAGGCGGTGGAGGAGTGGGCAGGGCAGGAGGCACTGGAGCGGGACCCGGGCACGCAGGAATATGACGGCAGCCCGGAGCCAGACTTCCAGTGCCAGGAGCTGCCGAGGGAAGTGGGTGAGGAAGAGGAGGATGGCGAAGGGAGTGAAGGATATTGCCCCAATGAGGAGGAAGAGGTGGGCGAGGGCGAGGGTGGCTGCTACACGGGAGACTACTATGCTCCGACGGACAACGGGAATGCCGTGCCGGACGAGGCCGAGGAGGACATTGACCAGATTGTGGCAGAGATCAAAATGAGCATGAGCGTGGGAAGCCTGAGCAGCAGCACGGAGCCCAGCCCGGAGGAGCCTGCGCCGCCCCCCGACACAGCGCCCTGCGCCCTGCACTGCCATGAAGGCCGCCCCCGCTCCCTCAACCTCCCCGCAGCGCGACACAGCCACGAGCCTCCCAGGGGATTCAGTGGACGGGCACGCACCCCAGACGACAGGGCGCAGTGGGCGCAGGAGCAGGTGAGGCAGGCTCCCATCGCATGTTTCCATTGCACACTCCCATCGCATGTTTCCATTGCACGCTCCCATCGCATGTTTCCATTGCACGCTCCCATCGCATGTTTCCTTTGCACGCTCCCATCGCATGTTTCCATTGCACGCTCCCCTCACATGTTTGCTTTGCATGCTCCCATTGCATGTTCCAGCTGTGGCTGCTTGGACTTTCCTGGTGTTGGCAGTATACTCAAATCTCACAAAGATCACATGAGGGGGATAGGGCACAAACTTCCAGGCTTGGCAGAGCTGTAGGGTGTGTTCCTCTAACAGCAGATTTTGCGAAAATCTGAGGGCATTTCTCAGACTGCGTGGTATTTGTGCTTTGATCTTAGTGCCTTTGACGTGTTCAGCACGTATTGTGTTTCAGACAAAAGAAATGTTCTTTTGTGAGTCTAGACAAGCAAAGTAGAGTGAAACACAGCCGTATCAAGCTAGTGATAACACTGCTGAGATGAAAGCGAAATTAGGGCAAGGTCGGGGTGACCCCCCTCTGTAGTGGCACATGGAGCACAATACCAACAGCTCCTGCTACAAATTACCACAAAGCTTTCCCATAATGATTTTAAAGCCAAAGTCAGGCCAACAATTTCACACAGGTCCCTTGGCAAATGGTATACACTGGCACGCATCGACGCGTAACACTGACGTCTCGAGAATCACAACAGGACTGTTTTCGGTATAAATGAAAAGCAGGGTCATAGTAAAAGAAAGCACAGTAATAAGATGATTCTCCTGGGCCCATAGAGCACACCAAATCAAATTATGACTTCTCCTGGCATGGCGTGTGTACATTACAAGCAAGCACAACACTCCACGCATGAAATTCGATACCGCTTTGAGCCGCGGGCCAAATGGCTCACGGAGAATCGATTTTCATGGTGTCTCTCCATCAGATCTGATGCTGTGAAATTATTCCGTAAGAACAGATTGGCCTACAAGTGGACTCTTGGTGATACCCCCCCCCATATTAATTTTAAAGGGACGACTGCACAGGCAGTGCTGGAATGAAACCACTGTGTATTTCCTCTGTTGCTGAATAATAGATACAATGACAGTCGCAGGTCTACAGCTGCCATTAAAAATGCACTAGGACATTTAAACATTCTAGGACAAAATGTGCCGCCTTGTAAAAATTTGTTTTGCTCGTCCTCAGGGCTATAACCATCCGAGAAATTGAATGTTTTTACATTAAATAGTCCTAGACATAAGATATTGCTTTCTGTTTTAAATGTCACACATTTGTTGTGGGGAAATGAGCCGGAAATGAGCACAGATTCTGGGACCAGTGGGCGCGGCCCGGATCGCTGTCGGCGCGGCGACGCAGCCTGCCGCCGGCTCGGGGGAGCGCTCGCCACCCGTGGGCACCCGGCGGAGCGGATCGCACACGTCAGCTGCCCCAGCTGCCGGCTCAAGGTCGCCCGGCCCGGCTCGTCTGGATCCCGCGGCAGGACGTCACAGCCAGAACAGATTGGAAAGAGGAACGGGGAGTTATTTATGACCTAGGGACAGATGGGGTATTTCAACAAACCCCTCCGCCCCGCCTCAGAAAATGCTTCCCAGACCTCCCACTGCAGAACTCTGTCCATCCACTGGAACTGGGGGCCGCTTGCATCAGCCAAGATAGACCCCCCCCCCCCCCCACACACACACACACACACACACATACACACAAAAGGCCTGTGCAGTGTACCCTACCTGTTTCTCCATTTCCATGTTTTCCATTTCTGTGTTTCAATCCAAGACCGGGCCGCCAATCCATCCATCCAGCTTCCAAAACTGCTTTTCTGCTCCATGGAGCCGGTGAACGTGCCTTTACAGTCGTCCAGTGAAACGCCTAATGAATGTGATTAGCTGACTGAGCAGCGGCAGGTGCTTGGATGTGAGAGGAGAGAGAGGAGCAGACAGGTTGAAATTCAGTCGATGTGAAATGAACAGATTTGATAACTGATGCAACCAGTTCCGCATCGAGTCGAAGAGTGCGTCTGATGTGATGGAATGGCAGCCGTTCCGACGGATGGTTTGGCGCGCGACCGGCGAGGGCGCCCGCGGCCGCCTCGATAAATGAGCCATTAGGATTGATTTGGTGAGGAGCGTGAGCGGCTCAGTGTCCATTAAGGATGGTTTGAGGACTGCACAGGAAATGCAGACGTTCCAAGCATCTGGGGATGTGTTGAATGACAGACTTTGCGTTGCCCACGTGTATTTTTTACAATTTTTATATTTTTCTTTCAGAACCCAGGGAGGTTTGAAATAGCTGTCGAGTGCTGGGGTGGCTGGGAGCTACTGGGCTGATGACTGTGTATGTGACTGTGCAAAACGTAGATACGTAAGAAGCTGCTGGTCTCCTTGTCGGACAACCAGTGTCTCCGCGCTTCAGGCCAATTTATAAGCTCTTCCACTTCGATTGCTGCACTTAGAATCATCATCCCAGTTGCTGCCCCATCACTTCTTGCTCAGCGAGCTTTATTTACATTTCACCTCCCGTTGCCGTGACGGCGATGGCACTGTCCATCCTAACGGCTCCAGCAATCTAGCTTTGCCTCCCCCGTCTCCTGAAGGATGCAGCTGTCTTGTTCTCCAGCCTCACGCTCACAGCACTGCATTTCCACACAGGTATCTAATAGCGCAGAGCAGCCTAGAAAACAGCAGCGTTCAGACCTCAATGGGCCTCTGGAGAACAACAATGTCCCTGAGGTGAGTGGTGCGTTCTGTCTTTGTAGGGAATGGGGGCTGGTCACGGCAAGGGCATGCTGGGAATTCTGTACCTCGCCGAGTTGCTATGGGCTTCTGGTGGCTTCTGATTTGCCACATTGCAGATGAACAAACCAATCAGATGGCTACTTTGGCCTCACATGCATTGTGAGGCAAAAAGCTGGTTTCACTGTGGCAACCCAGCCTCTGGGAGGCAGTGAGACATTTTTCTATTTGTCTGAAGGCACGGCAGCAAGCGGCCTTGACAGGAATTCTCCGTGTCCTCTACTGATGCTGAGAGATCGTTTCTGCTTAAGGACAAAGCCCAGTGCTTACAGGGCATGTCACCTGGATTCGAATGTCCACTCATCCCATAGAAGAAATGACCTTCACAGAAACAGACTTTGATGAACGGCAATTGGGTCAGCCTTTAGCTGTTATCCTCTGAAACCTCCCAGATTGCGGGGGTGGGCAGAGGGCTTCCCAAGCCATGTCTCTCCTTTAGTTGCTCTAATTCAGTTCTGTAGCTCTATCATAGAACTGCACGGGTTTGAAAGATGGTCTGTGGGCCAGTGGGACCTAACACAATGCACTGTGAGCCATGCTGCCTTTCTGCTGTCTGTCCTTCCACCCCACTGAAGGTGTGTGTGGAGGCATCGGGAGCTTGCTTTCAGGTTGTGACTGGCGCAGCATGGGCACTGCCTTTCGGGGGGGGGGGGGGGGGGGGGGTAGGCATTCATTGTAAGATCCAGAGCTGTCGTTCAGCTATCAGTGGGCTTCTCACACATGCTCACACATCCGGTTGCACGGCTCATGTTATGAGACCCTGTTAGTCTGATAGTGGGCTGTAACCACAGGTCGACAGCCATCTGCTGCATGTCTGTGAAGCCAATTCATCCTGGGTTAAATTACACTATTATTCTTTTCAAGATGAATTAATAGAATTTATTAAGAAATATCGTTGAACTTTTGTAAAGCAAGCAGCGTAACCCCAACCCTAACCCTATGCATATATAAGCAGCGTAACCCCAACCCTAACCCTATGCATATATAAG
>JAODKL010000009.1:8679721-8689877 GCA_026780765.1 Petrocephalus schoutedeni
AAGCAGCGTAACCCCAACCCTAACCCTATGCATATATAAGCAGCGTAACCCCAACCCTAACCCTATGCATATATAAGGCATCGACAGGTGTTTCCCATTCCTGGGTTTGGAATGTCAGGGGCGGGTGTAGGAGCCCCCCTTGTAGGAGCCCCCCTTGTAGGAGCCCCCCTTGTTCTCACAAATGGTCACACTGACATCTCCTTGGTTTTTGCAGCAAACGAAGAAGACGCCGTTCCCCAGCTTTGTGGATGGTGAGCAGCTGCCTTTTCCTCCTCCCGGCCTGATAAACTACACCCGACGCTTTCATGTGTTTAGAAAACAAAGAAACGCTGTAATCAATACACGTCTTGAGCAGACTGGAGGGCTGCAGTGATCCAGACTGATGGTTCTTTTTGTGAGGTTATTAAAATGGCAAAACCTAACAGCAGGTAGGGACTGCGACTCTTTGAAAATTGTACCGAATGGGGGATGATTTGACAGAGAATTGGATTCTGTACTGGGAAAGATATGGCAGTAAAAAAAACCTGCCATTTGCTGTGGTTGCAGTGGGAGGCTGTTACCTTGGTCACATGGGTAGGTGTTCCGGGTCTTTCACTGGACATTCAGTGCGGCAGATGGTTACACCCTGTATGCTCTTTGCATTGCTTGTTTGCACTGGCTTCCCCTTGGTGCCCCTGACCACACACACACACACACACACACACACACACACACACATCCATCCAATGCCCTGTTCCCCTGCACACCTCTGCTGAATTTAATTGTCTATACAACAACCAAAAAACTGTACAGAGCATGAAATCCTAAGGTGCTTTCCGTCCAGTGTAAATAACTGTAATGTCAATGAATGCAAGAAGAGCTATCGCTTTTCTTTTAATTTTTCTTACTCGCTCTTTTGTGCCCCCTAGTGAAATGGTGCCCTAGACAGTCACCTCTGTCACCTACATGGCAGGGTAGCCCTGAGCCAAGGGAAGCTGTTGAGTTACAGTGTTTGCTTCAGCAGTGTTTGGGGATTAGCCTGTTATTTTTGCTTTTTATAGAAAGACAGAAATACAACATAGTCTGAAGCCGGTCGCCTCCCAGTGCACCCACCAGTGCACCCACCAGTGCACCCCCTAGTGCACTCCCCAGTGCCCCTGCCAGTGCACCTCCCACTGCAATGCTCCCCCCAGTGCACCAAAAGCAACACACCAGAAAAAATACAAGGAGTTGACTCTAAACAGCCCTCCTTCACTGTGCTGTTATTTTGGTTCTGTGGATGACACCTGTGGAGAATTCCTGGAGGAAGCCAAAAAGCATAAAGGCTCAGTAATGAGACAGACAGGATACCACCCCCCCCAAACTCACACACCCAGCTGAGAATCTGTATGCTAATCCGTACATCAGGAAACCGGCAGACTGGAGAGACATCAGTTCTATGAAGCACTTGCTTTTCGCTGGCATGGCTTGTGACTGCCTGCCGGATGTGACTGACACAGGGTGCATTCCCATAGCTCCCAGACGCAGTCACCGACTACACCAGGAGCTTCATGCTGTTAAAAACAAATTAAAGTGCTGAAGCAGGAACATACTGTAAATGCTTCTAGTGTGGATTAGTTTATTCTGTTAGCTTATTGTCATGTTATAAATAATTGCAATTTTTTTATTTAATCAAGCTGGGAATTCCAGTGCATGTGTTTGCTGTAGGTAAACATGGCCTGTTTTGTCTCCCCTACCCTCTCCTAAGCCTCCTTTATCTTCTCTGTCCATCTGTTTTTCAGTCCCCGGTCCCTGTGAGCCTGAAGACCTCATCGACGGCATCATCTTTGCTGCCAACTACCTGGGCTCCACCCAGCTGCTTTCAGAGCGAAACCCGTCCAAAAACATCCGCATGATGCAAGCCCAGGAGGCCGTGAGCCGGGTTAAGGTGAGCCCCCCCCCGAGGACCCTGGAGTGTGCCGTCTCGGGGAGCGCTGGGTGGTGCCCATGATGGAGCCTCGAGGGAATCAGAAAAGCTCCTGATTTCTAGATCAGATTTACTTGCCGCTCAGTGACTAACCGGCCCGGGTTCAGCTGCAATTAACTTACCCAGACCAGACACATTGTGGCCAAGTTAACAGGCCTGTAGCTAAAGCAAGGTGTCATATGTAGCTGCAGCCCAATTTCTAACTGCATACTTACGGCAGTGTTTTTAAAGTGCAGTATTCACCCAGATAGCAGTCTTATGGAATAAATGCGTCTGCCAGCGCTGGCCTGGCCTCGCCGTCAGACACCGCTGACATCCGGATATGTGTATCTGTCTCGTCTCGCCATGGAGCTTTGTTTGACCTCCTGGCCCGTTAGCGGGGTGGCTCCCTGGTGCCCGCTGTGTGCCTCTGTGTTACCCTGTGTTTCTGCTGCTCTGCCCCCCACCCCCACTCACTTCCCAACGAATGTCACATGACTCTTTGGTTGGGGGCTTTGTTGACAAAGTCCATAATGGCGATGGGAGTTGATTTAATGTGCCACCTCAGCGTGTGAAGGGCAGGTAGAACATTCTGCCCCCACCCCCCCACACCCCCCCTGAATGAAATGTAGGGGCTTCTGGATGTGGTTTACATTTAAGGGCCAATCACCCCCTACATCTAACCTCCTGATGAAAGGAAATTCAGCCCATTTTTCTGTAGCAATCAGAAGTCATTCGAAATGAAACCATGGCAACCCTTAAGTGCCACAAGCCCCAGCCCAATATCCCCCCCCCCCCAGCCAGCATCGGGTTCTCCAACGTTTTTTTTTTCTTGAAGATGGGTGGTGGGGATGATCCTTCACTCCAGTGAACCAACAACCTGCCTCAGGTAGCCCAACTAGCCTGGGGCTCGCAGGGAGGGTGTGCCCCCCCGACCTGAGTCAGTCTTCAGGGCGGTCTCACAAGGCACCCCCCTGCCCCACACACACACACACACAATAAAGCTGGAGAGTAGTGTGGGCCAAATGGCCGTGCTGCAGGTTTATAGCTCTATTATTGTTTATTTGTGTGTGTTTTTGAATCGGCTGCCTGTATTTGATTCTGGATTTATGGCACCCACTCCTTCCCCTGAACTCTGTCACCCATGGCCCGGGTGGATGCAGGTGTCCTTTTCACGTTAACAGAGGCCGACAGTGGAGGTGGAGAACAAAATCCTCCCCCGGGATGATTTATGTTAAATAAATTTGGCCTGACAGCTTCAGGATATGTACTTCATCGATCGGTGGCTCTTCCGTGAGGGAAAAGGCCTCTTAAAGGAGATGCCGGCGTCCAGCCCCTCTGTTTCTCTGAAGGCGGGGAATTCTGAGCGGTGCCGTTCGTTGGTACACCCAGGAGAAAGGAACACACAGAGGGGAGGGGCTTCTGAATGAATGTCACTGTGCCATTGGTCGAAGTGGAAGTAGGACCCAGAGAGAAGCACCATCCCCAGCTTAGACACCACAGAACTGGGCGCAAATCCAGAAACCCACAGGTGCTTCGTGAGAACCTCGCCAGCCTTGTCCAGGAGCATGAGGCGAGGGGACTCACCACAGAACGTCGTAATCCTTCGGCTCCCATAAAAGATTCACGCCATAGCCAACTGGCGGTCCTTCCTGCTCACTGCACTCTGCCATGCCGGATTAAGAGCAGACCTGCTAGCATCCAGTGTGGTCCTCTCAGCACCCAACTCCGGTGCTGAGGATTAGGGAGGGGCGGAGACACCGGTGGGTGGAGATTTGCTCATGATACGCCCCCTGCATTGCAGTTGAGCAGTTCTTCACCTGGGGTGAATCACTGATGGGATTGGGGGGTGCCGGGTCCATGGACGGGGCTCACGTCCTCAGCCAGGTGTGTTAGGTGTTGGTGTTAGAGCAGCCGGGGTCTGAGTGGCTTGAGGGCCTCCTGCTTCAGCAGATGGATACGCTGTTGACCTTGTGGATGGGATGTGTCTCGTTCCTCTTGGGCGGGTTCTGTACGCAGCCTACGCGTGTTCTGTTGGTTACGTCCTATCCACTTAAAAAGAAATCCATCCCCAAGGTCGGTCCATGTTTGCATGCCGTCCGGTTTGCTTAAGGCCAAAGAGAAAGAGCAATTATGGTCTGCTAATTGCTGTTTTGGTTTGTTAGCACAGAACGCAGCACTGCCATCTCACCTCGTGCCTTTGTGAGGGGCCATGGCAGAGCAGACGTTTGGGTCTGTTCATGTTTCTTTTAATTTGTGATTTCTTTCCTTGTGCCTTAATTTCTTTTACTTTGATTCCCGCATTTTTGCTGCTCCTGTGTCTGATGACCCCGTTTCTGTCCTGATGCCTTCCAGAGGGTTCAGAAGGCTGCCAAAATCAAGAAGAAGGCGGTGTGTAAAAAAAAAAGACCCAACAAGACCCAACCGAAAAGCATGGTGCCCCCTTCATGCCCATCTCACCGTCTGTCCTGTCACCCTCCCCGGGACCCGGGCCCCCTGGGTTCAGAGCTGAGTGCCCTCTGTGACACTCTGTCATATGAGTGTCTAGCCTCAGCCTCAAGAACCAGCTGCATCTGTCTCTGTAGAATTCCTGTAACTTTAACCACATTACATTCTGATTAGCTCATGCACTGCAATTTAAACTAAATGTATAAAATCCAAATATGATATAATGGAAAAACAACCTGTTAATTTTTATATTCATAATAAAAAGATGAATTAACACTGAACCTATCTTCTCCATAGCAGATGTCTCTGAATGGGCAAAATCACACTAAGCCTGCTGTCCTGACAGGCTGTTTATTGTGCTCAGTGTGAAGCCAGTGGGCTCTCTCTGATTGGTTGGTTTGCCTGTATGTAAAACACCCATCATGGCCAGACCCCGCCCCCTCCCCATCCTCGTCGGGTCATGTGTATGTTTCTCCCACCACACCTCGCTCTGCATGCCTCTGCTTCTCAGTGTTCTCCCCTTGCTTCTGTTGTCATTTTTCATTGGTTACAACATGCATTCGGCAGCCATAACTGAGGAGGTGGGCCTATCATGCACAACATCACTGAATTCCCTGGTCACCAGAAAACAAAAAGCCTTCTGTTACTCCGGGCTGTGGCTCGCCGGCCCTTTCGGCCAAAGCCCAGGAGGCGTGTGGCCCCTGTGAGGTGCCGTTGTGAAAAGCTGCACAGTGGAACAGCGTGCATGAACTGCAAGTGACCCGCAGTGGCAGCAGAGCCAGCCAGCTCTCACTGCACTCATTCGCACTCAGAGCATTTGTCTGTTTTCTTAAGCAGAACAGCATGTCCGGCATTAGCATTCCTATGGTACATAGACCTAGTTAGCGGTTTATTTTCTCATTATAGGAAGAATAAGGCTCTACTAACTGGTGCAAAAAATTACCGGCCGTCCTGGTGAGCCTTCCCTAGTGGCCCAGCCTGCATACATTACTAATGTAGCACAGGTATCCATTAACATGTAGCACAGGCGAGATTCTAAATTGCTCTATTCAGGTTTGCATTGTTTGTCATGGCCACTGGGAGGCACCCTAATGTTTCCTCTTTTGCCACGTCTCTGCCCCGTCCCCTTTTCAGAGCTCGGAGGGTGATGGCCAAACGCTGACAGAGGTGGACCTCTTTATCTCCACACAGAGGATCAAAGTGCTCAATGCTGACTCACAGGTGAGACCTTCCTTCGGTCTCAGACAGCCCCCACTGTCATCCTCCGCAGCCCCTCCCCCACCCTTAGTTCCTTTAAAAGAATCCTCAGCAGACTATTGCATCGATTCCTACGGTGTTTGATGATGTCAAGGACATTCTGGCTCCAATCTGATGCTCTGAAATTCTCAGCATAAATGGGCAAAAAAATTGTTTCCGATAAAATCCTCAGATAAGCAGCAGCGTGCCGTGGGATCTTTTTGTGCCGAAAGATGTCACTCCTCTGCAAGTTCACCTGCGTTGCGTTCCAGTGCATTCTGTACCGATCAAGCCCTTGACTATAGCGGCAGTACCACTTCCGAGCGCAGGAGCACAACGCCCGTCACCGCGCTGACGGCGCCCTCGTTCTGGGCTTGTTTCCATCTGAGCCCCAGCTGAACGGGCCTGACAGACTGACTGGAATGCTTGATGTTTTCAAAGCCAGCGACGACAGCCTGGCTGCTATATTGATTCATATTAGGACTCTTGTGTCAGATCTAGCGATTTTCCACCATGCAACATTAGTATAAATGTCACCAGCTCTCCGCGAAGTTGTTTTATACTCATGGATGAGGGAGGGTTGATTAAACACGCTTATCCTCTGCAGCTTTCCCACCTTTGCGTGAAGTCGGGATGGTGACCGGAGCCGTTGTGCGCGACATAGGCGGGAGACACGGGAGGGGAGAGCGAGGAACGCAGTGACAGTGCTGCTCAGTCTGTTCCGGAACCTCCCACCAGTCAGAGAATGGTGCGGAATTATCTTGCAATGACGATTCTGAAACGGCATGCCGTGTGTAATCCACGGGAGGTGCATAGCCGCTGGGTGCAGAGGTGGCAGGGAAGGGCTCAAGGTGACCTTCTGTAGCTTGCCAGTGTGTCACGTATGTATTTGTACAATACAATACACAATAAAATTTTATTTATATAGCGCATTATCACAACGTTACATTGTCTCAATGCGCTTTACATTATCTCTGCCACATATCTGCCACATATCTCTGCCCAATGAGCAAGCCAAAGACGACAGTGGCAAGGGAAAACTCCCTAGGAGGAAGAAATGCAATTATTATGATGCAATTATAATGAATAAACTGTAGGGAGATCGATCTGACGGCACAGAGCAATGTGACGTGCCCGGCTTACTATCGCGCGTGCTATTACTGTCTTTTTGAGGTTTTAATGGCTGGGATGGGAAACAGCAGGACTGTCACACATGGGGGGGGGGGGGGGGGGAGAGCAAGGGCAGGTAAACAGGCTGTGAGGAAAGCAGGTCCCACCACGAGCCCCGGGATGTCCGCGCTCCAGCGGGGGCGGGCGTGTTGGCTGGAGGCTGTGGATTCCTAACGGCTCTCCTCGGTTGCCAGGAGACGATGATGGACAACGCCCTGCGCACCATCTCCTACATCGCGGACATCGGGAACATCGTGGTGCTGATGGCGCGCCGGCGCATGCCACGCTCGGCCTCGCAGGACTGCATTGAGACCACGCCCGGCGGCAGCGAGGGCAAGAAGCAGTACAAGATGATCTGCCACGTGTTCGAGTCGGAGGACGTGAGTGCGCCGCGCTGCTTGCCGCCCGCCGGCTTTCTGCGTCAGCGCTGGGGGTCGCCTCACAGGTCGCCGGCTCTCCGCCTGTGCGCTTTCCGCACTCCTTCCTTCTGCCCCCTGTCATTTCCACCTGTCGCCCAGTCTGTTATCCTGAATTGCCCTCTACGGTGTTTGACAGCTTTGCAAAGAGCTAGGATCCGGGTGTGTCGGTGTACCCTGTCCAGGACACAGCCTGATTTAACAGGAAAGCCATTTACAAAAAATAAAGGGCTTGCAATAACCGCAAACTTGTTTTGTTTGTGGTTCCCCTTGTGCTTCGCGTAGCGCATCAGCAGGGGGGTGGCGCGGCCGGGCGCCACGTCGGGTAGCTGCGCCCGGTGGACAGGAGGGGCCTGCGCAGCCGGGCGGTGCAGAACGCTGCCAGGGGGCCGCCTGCAGATGGTGTACTCTCCCACCACCTGCTGCCCAGCCCCGCATTGCAGTCCCACCCCCCAACCCCCCCAGCCTGAACCCCGTCCAGCTAAAAACAGCGCTGCCTTATATATAAACGGCACGGAAGACTAATGAACAGTCTTTTGCGTGGCTCATTTTTGTACGTCTGAAGAGTTTTGTAGGGCAGAGTACTCTCAAATGCCCCAGTCGTAGAAGGAAATGGTTGTAAATTAATGCATATATTCAAATCATCTCTTTTATAAATGGGGGGAAGTTTTCTTTGTTCTTTTATAACTGTAGTGCCCCCCCGCAGGTGTCCAGCGTCACGCTAAAGTGACCAGATGCTGACAGGCTCGCTGGCCCTCTGACACATGCAGCGCACCTCGGGCTCCGCGAATTACACCGCTCTTCTCAAACGCCGCGTTCAGATCAGGGTCACGGGCAGATTCTGTCCTGCTCTGATCTCCCGCTGACCCTCTGGGGTCAAATCGAAGCTGCACGCTGCATCTAACCTCCATGATCGTCACCCGCGGGGGGGGAATCGTGCATGTGGGCAGGCTTTTCTGTTCATAAGGAGACTGTCGGTGGCTCTCTGCCAGCGGTTTCAGGAGATGCAGGCAGTGTGTGGGCACCCAAGTCCACACAGCCTTACTGAAGTCTCACCTTTTACTGGCAAAAAGGCTGAGACCAAGATAAATCACAGCAGGTCTTTCTTAACCATCAAAATGACCATGTTTTGACACGGAACAATCCGTGAAAGACCCCGCCCCAGTCAACCCTATTCAGCCGTCCTACCCTATGTTTAGATGCTCTGGGGTATTTTTTTTCTGTGGGGACAGTAGCATTGTGTTGGACACCCTCCCTGTGGCAGAAGCACTATCCCACTGCTCCTGGTTTGGCATATCAGTACCATACAAGTCCTCCTTCAGCTTTCTGCTCTCGTTATCACTTCTTGTAACTTCTTACCCTGAAATATGCCCCCCCCCCCACCCCCAGGCACAGCTCATCGCCCAGTCCATAGGACAGGCATTCAGTGTGGCTTACCAAGAGTTCCTCAGAGCCAATGGCATCAACCCTGAAGATCTGAGTCAGAAGGAGTACAGCGACATCATCAACACACAGGAGATGTACAACGACGACCTCATCCACTTCTCCAATTCGGAAAACTGCAAAGAGGTTGGGGGAAGCCCCTTGGGGCATGTGGGCCGGGGGGTTTTCTGGCTGGTTGGCGCCCTGTGGTTGAGGAGGCCCTGTGCTAGGCTCCCGCTGTGTGGTGATTCAGCTAGAGCAGTGTTTCTAACCCCAGTCCTCCGAGGACCCCCAGACAGTCTACATTTTTGCTCCCTCTCAGCTTGAGCCAAAACCTGGACTGTCTGGCAGGGAGCAAAAATGTGGACGTCTGTGGGTGCCCGAGGACTGGGCTGGGAAACACTGAGCTAGAACATGGCTGTGAGGGGCTGTCCATGGGCCTGATGTAGCAGAACTGCCAAATGCACGCCACTGCCGAGAATATAGCTTCGGAGGTTTTTGGGAGTCAAAAGCAAACTTTGCTTTCGTTTAGCCTGTTTTTAATTCGCTGTCTTCATTACTAGACACCTTCCCTTTATTCTCTGTGTTCTCTGATATCATCCCGATGTTCTCATGATGTTTCACATTGACCCTGCTCTCTGGTCTCTGTGGTGGCACCCCCCAGCTGCAGCTGGAGAAGCAGAAGGGTGAGATCCTGGGTGTGGTGATCGTGGAGTCTGGCTGGGGCTCCATCCTGCCCACGGTCATCCTGGCCAACATGATGAACGGCGGGCCGGCCGCCCGTTCCAGCAAGCTGAGCATCGGCGACCAGATCATGTCCGTCAACAAGACCAGCCTGGTGGGCCTGCCGCTGGCCACCTGCCAGGGCATCATCAAGGTAGAGTCACATACATGTGCGCCCAGCGTCGATGCATTTGGGCAGCCATAGTGTAAGCAGACAGGTCTGCAGACAGCAGATTATGCAAGGAAAAGTTTGTAGGTTCAAATCCCAGAATAGCTTCTGCTATGAGATTATTGACCTGAATTTGTCAAGTAAAAAATAACTGTTTACATTAATGCAAAAAACATTCATTTACATTATTAAATGTAGCCGATCTGGCCCAAAGGAAGGTAGAAACTGAATCCCAGACAGACCACCGTTCTTCACCAGTGGCCTGGATCCTATGCCTCGTTCCCCTTTCCTGTGTGGCAGGGCTTGAAGAACCAGACTCAGGTGAAGTTAAACATCGTAAGCTGCCCCCCCGTCACCACCGTCCTCATCAAGCGTCCCGACCTCAAGTACCAGCTGGGCTTCAGCGTGCAGAATGGCATCGTGAGTGCACGGGGGCTGCCGACATTTTCCGGGGCTCCTACTCGTCTAGTACAGTGTTTACCAACCCAGTCCTGCCGGGAGCTCAGAGGGAGTAAAAACAGGGACCGTCTGGCAGGGAGCTGGGGTGGAGCAGAAACATGGCCGGAAGCACATTTGTGCCTGACGTCGCTCCAAATGCGATGCTGAGCAAATTTCACAAAAAGTTCAATTTTTTCAAATTTTCACTTT
>JAODKL010000009.1:8698638-8719873 GCA_026780765.1 Petrocephalus schoutedeni
GGGGGGGGGGGGGGGGGGGGACATGTCCCCTCCATCCCCCCCGGGATTTACGCCCATGCCCCCAATTTTTTATTTAACTTCCTTCACCACTAACCCTCCCCCCACCCAAAAAAAAAACCTGAATTTCCCCGCAAAGAGACCTAGCACTGCCATGCCTTGCAGCCCTCACCTTTAAGGGTCACGTTGATGCCCGACAGCCCGACGAGGAGGCCGACGTGGGCGCTCACCACCCCACTGCTGAACGATTTGTACGCCGTTTGCACTTTTGCGCCGCCAGCCGCCCAGTCGCTCGAGAAGTTCACGGCTAAAGAAACACATTCAATTCAAATTAGCTGTGAAAAAGCGATGCCTTCGTTTTTGAGTGCATGATATTTCAGAGTTACTCACCCACAATTACTGCGCCCACAAATAAGCTGAGAATTATTCGTATCATCCAGAAAAGTCTCTAAAACGAGAGGACGCCAGCGTGAGTGTCTCATAACTGTTACCGGGCATATCAGCCCACCTCGGACGATAAATAACAATTACTGTCTGGTTTTAAAAGTCCGAGTTCACACCTGTTTATCTTCAACTTTTTTTTTCTTAAAATGTGCTCACTATTAGATCGCATTTACGGCGCCCCAAGAGTTCCTTTATAGCATTTATTATTAATTATTTTTCTTTGTTTACTTTTACACAACGAGATAATTATGTCAGCATTTTGGCTTACTGGCCAGTTTTATCGTTATAACAAGATAAAGGAACGCGGGATAGCCCGGAAAATCTTTTTTTACGAGGTGCAATTTCACAGTAAGGGAAATGCTTTAAATTACCGGCTTGCCACGGATCCCCGGGACAATAAGGAGGAAAGTGCCTACGAAGAGCGTGGAGACAAGTATTACAGTAAGGAGGTTCAGGCTGAAGATGAAGGGAGTCCTTTGTTTGGGGTAGAATGGGTAAATGTCGTTGTAGAACGTCATCTTCTCCCGAAGCGAGGACAGTGCCGGCGAACCTTCTCAGTTACCTGCAGATGGAGAGATAGTACAGGCAGTTCCACCGACACAGCGGAGCAAGACGGCCCTTTCCATAGAATTGGAAAGCAAAATGCCTTTTCAATAGAATTAAATTGCGCCTGCAATATAATGATTTAAATGTATAAAATGTAAAGATATCAAAAATGTGCTCATATTCGCCGTTGCTGTCCAGCCACCTGTGAATGATGCAAAGAATGCAGTGCTTACCTGTAAAAAAGGGAAAAACACGGCAGGTGCCTAATTGATTGGACTTGTAAGGAAGTGAACGTGAGGGGCGAATTGGACAGCAGCTTTTATAGCATCCCGCTTATATTGGGAAGCGCTTTCATTTGCATATGTAGGACTTAAGCTGTAATGCGTCTACCCATCTATTATGACCCCTATAAAACGAGATGCCTGTAAACGGGATGGTTCCTTAGCAGGAAACGTTTACTTCAAACAGCTAGAGGAACACTTACTGTACATGACTGGCTTCCTGATTCATCTTATGTTAGCAATGTGAATAAAAAGTAATGATATTTAATCCACAGCCGTTCCACGGACATTTTTGAAGCTTATTAGACGGGACTTTGGTGAGTTTTTAATATCTATATTTTGATCCATCTTTCTATTAACGATTATTTAATTCACATTTTTTTAAATCAAAGGAACTGCAGCACATTGACCGGTAGCTCAGCTTACCTGACGGTCTTTAGGTGTATCATCGGCGAAGCTCTGCTTAGTCCGCTAAGAGAAAACGATCTTGTTGTAGCATTGTGCGGAATCTCTGATGCGTTATAAAAGAGTCAGATATCAAGCTTTTCTGCTTATATATATATCTTAGAAAATATAAATGTGTTTGAGCAGAACCTATAGTGAATATGAACCTTAGTTGGTTATTCGAGGACTAAGCGAAACAGTTTTGGGAATGATGTTCTCCCCTCCCCCCAAACGATGTCTGATGCCATTCAGCTTGTCTCCCGGCACAAGTGGTCTTCAGGCGACTCTTATCTTAGGCTTGAGAAGAAGCTCCGCTCAGGTGAATCTCTCTGCAAGAATGGATTTGCGTAGAAAAGAAACCGCGCATCTCCCACCCGCTCTGATGGTACTAACGTGTATTATTGGCACTGCGTGTGAGTATTTGTATCATATATATATATATATATATATACACGCATATATTTATATAATGTGGATATGTTTAAGTGTATCTATTTTTGCGGGTTCAGCTGCAAACGTTGCCTGGGAAATACAGCGCTACGACGGATGGTACAATAATTTAGCGCACCACAGCC
The DNA here is from genome assembly GCA_026780765.1 of Petrocephalus schoutedeni. Taxonomy (NCBI): domain Eukaryota; kingdom Metazoa; phylum Chordata; class Actinopteri; order Osteoglossiformes; family Mormyridae; genus Petrocephalus; species Petrocephalus schoutedeni. The sequence goes on from JAODKL010000009.1 coordinate 8,700,926, forward strand.
GAGGCGCCGCAGGTACAGTGTTCTAACTTAAAGCCGTAAGTTGACGCCTGGCGGATTTGTAATGCCCGTGTTTAATATTTAGGCCAATTAATGGTACGTCACACTTTTTCACTAATCCAACAACCTTCTTCTAGACAGCATATTTTTAGTTATGAGTAATAATGGTGATGATAGTGTAATAAATGAAATGTACATATATGGCTATTCTAAAGAGATTCTGAGTAGTTTGGCTGCCATCTCGGCTCTGCAGGTACTGCTTTGGTGCGTCTCCTGCCGGCCCGCTACTCTGACGGAGTAAGCCGACCTCTTCAGGAACCGCATCTACCCAACCCACGCAAAATCAGCAATCTGGTCATGAAGGGCTCCTCGGGGCTGCCCTCTGGCGGGAATCGCACTGTCCTCTCTGTTTTCTTTGGTAAGTCACCACACTTAAAGTTCGCAAACTTTTCTGCACAAGCGCTCTAATATTGTACTGGTCGGGGGATGGGGGCGGTACCTTTGAAGTCGGTCCGAGGTCTGCTTGCTTCCTTGATTAGTGAACGACTAAACAGATTCAACATTTTTGAAAGGGAGTGAACGCCATCCTTTAAGGGACAAGCCCTGCAATAATTAAGAGCTCGATTTCGTTAATTTTTTCTACACGTGTTACAATCTAATATGTTGTCAACTATTGTCAACTGATGTGTGATGCATCAGGGTTTACATTGAGACGAAATAATGTTCTCGTTGGTCATAGCAAAAATGGGAAAGTAATGAATAGAATATAAATAAATGTAAAGAATGTGAACAGAGCATTTTAAGACGGGGTCGTAGAGACAGAGAAGAAGTATAGTTTACCCCATGGGTAGCAACCCAACCCCCCCCCCCCCCCCACCCAGTTAATTAAGACTGGCCAGTGCAATCCCCTGGACTCCTATATATAAGTGGAAACCTCAACCGTCCCCCCATGTTCAACCCAAAGTTAAAGATACGCCCAAAGTTAAAGATACGCCAAATAAGTGGTGGGGAAAGAGTGTGCAGTAAATAAATAGGTGTGGTTTCAGAGTTATGAGTCTGAACTCATTGTCATTTTGTCATTGCTGATGCTGATGTTTCCTTAGGCACCTGCAGGCCCAGCACCACTTAATCTACTGCAATGCTGCACTAGGGAGACATTCTCTAGTTCTGAATCATACCCACTCCCCACAGCACTGTGCCCCCTCTGTAATTTCTGCTGCCACCTTGCAAAGTAACTGCTGTGCCATGCTTGGGCACCAGTATGATTGTGGCAGTTTTGAAGCACTCAGGGATAAATTATGGTCTGAATAAGGTGTCAGAGATGTCTGTTGGCACATCTGTGAGTTCATGAGTCCCGGCACAGAGTCTGCCTTGGGATAATGTCAGGACCAGCCGCCTTGTGTGGGTTTATGCTGCACTTCCGCTGTGCATTGGTGCGGTGCCTGCTCATTGCAGCCAGGGGTGCTCGTCTTTGACTTGCTGTATGCCATATCAAACCGGGTGAAAAACTGGTTGAGCCTGGTATGGGAAATGTTCAGTAATTTGTGAGGGCCTGTATGCCTTGCGACATACATTCCAAGTGTTTCAATATCTGAGACCTAATCAACTTTAAGTGTGATTAATAGCATGTAATCGATCACATGCATTTATCCATGATCCGTAACTGATTATCCACTTAGGCTTCTGAATTAGTCTGAAATCATTATAAAAATTACAAACCTCACAGCATCTGACTGTTTACATTGCTTGTGGTTCAGGTTACCATGTTGTGTATGAGATCTTGGACTCAAGAAGGCCGGGCTGCCCTCCAGAATATATGAACATTGCAGTCCCATTAGGAGACCCTGTATTTGATCCCAACAGTACTGGGAAGGTCCTGCTTCCATTCCAGCGTGCCCAGTGGGACCATGACTCTAGTCAGAGTCCCAACAATCCCCGCACACAGGTAACAAGAATTTAACTCACTGTCATGTGATGCATTTTACTTTTTTGTTAATATTTGTTTCTTAAAAATTATATTCTGTTCAGGCACTACTTGTCCAATACTGGGTCATGGTGAGTTCGCTGCTTATCCCAGCAAGCACAGGGTACAAGACAAGGGCTCACTGGGTGGAATGCACACATACACAAACCCACACGTGCAGCAACGCACTCACACACATTCACACGCACACATATGCACTCACACACATGTATGCACACGCATGTGCGTCTGTTTTTTTTTTGTTGGCCTTTCAGACAATATACAGTAGTGTCAAGCTGAATAGTTTGAATGATAGACATTCCAAATATAAGACGTAACTTGATTGTTATTGGAGCTGTGAAGAAAAGGAAAAATGATAAATTTAGTATTTTGATGATTTCTGTTGAGTAAAACTGTGAAAACCTGGACGCTATCTAGACAGAGTGGCCATTACAGATTTTTGAAGAGTCATGCTGATCACATTTGCCGTCACACAGCTGAACCATGTGACTGCCTGGATTGATGGAAGCTCCATCTATGGGTCCTCCAGCTCCTGGTGTGATGCTCTGAGGAGTTTCAGTGGGGGTCGCTTGGCCTCAGGACCCCAGAGGGACATGCCGAAAAAGAGTGCAGGACAGTACTTCATGTGGACATCTGCAGACCCATCCACAGGTCAATATGGTCGTCAGGATCTGTATGGTAAGAGGTGCCTTCCCATCAACAAACGTACTGCAGTCATGAAAAGAAAGGTTTCAGATATATCTGTAGTTAGTGTGTACAGAACTCAAAGTGTGGGACACATGGTGGTGTAATGGTTAGGGCTGTGACCGTGTAATCGAAGCGTTGCGGGTTCAAGTACCCCTGAGCAAGGTACTGCCCCCAAGCACTGCTCTTCAGGTGCTCAAGTAGCTGCCCTCTGCTATGGTAAATGCAGAGGGCACATTTTATTGTTGTGTGTTGACAATTAATCACTTTCACAAAGTGAAACAAAAATTTGCCCTCTGTGAAAAATGTTGACACATTATGTTACACGGGTATATTTAACTAAATAAATACAAACTTTCACCAACAAAAAAACCATCATGATAAAATCTAGAGAGACACTTGAATTATAAATTATTTTAATTGAGTAAAAAATGGTTGTAAGTAGGGATGAACGATTTATCGATTTAAAATGGAAATCGGGATTTGAAACAATGCAATTATCAATTCGCAATGGCTGCGGTTTAGGATATGCATTATACAGCACGTCCGACCCCGGGTTTAAAACTGTCGTGAGAATAGTTTTGTAAATTCATTCTGTCCTCCTTGTGTGACAGTCAGTAGTTATATAATCTTAACATTACATATAACCCGATTGCATACACTAAGCAAATTAGTGTTACAAGAGAACCTTAAAATCTATTTTAAAGTTCACAGGCAGGCAATATAGAGGTCTGATTACAGAAAAATAGAAAAGCCAATGACACCTCATCCTCAGATGTAAGTGAACTATCCGTGGAATTTCACCAATCAGAAGTACCGTGCTCCTCGCGTGCCAATAATGCTCACCAATCACAAGTGGCCCAAAGTGACTGCGTATATGCCCACAAACAACAGACACGTGAAACCCAAGGAAAACGTTACATTCACAGTGCAGAAGAGATTGTTCATAGAACATAGACCAACTTCATCTGTTTAATTATTTGGTTTTCTGTTCTCCAGCGTTTTGCTAAATTTTCTGCCTTAGTTTTCCTGTCCTAGGTTTGCCCTCCTTGTGCTCTGTTCTGGTTTTGTATTGTACTTTTGTTTCTTGTTAATTTCAATAGCTCAGTACTTCCTGGTGTTTCCTAGTTTTTATTACTTGGTGTGTTTCACTGTTTTAGGTTTTCCCTGCCTCTGCTGTGTTTTATTATTTTTGTGTATTTTTATGGTCTTTCCTGGTGTTGTGACCCTAGTGTTTACTATGAATTCTTAATATTCAGTGTTTTTAGTTCTGTGTTCATTTAGTGTTACCACTTCCACCTGTGTCTCAATGTTCCTGTGTCTTCCGTGATTGGTTAATTGATTATAAGTTGTAGCTGTCCCTTGTTTGCCCTGATTCCCTGTGTGTATTTAAGTGCCTGCTTTTACTTGACACATTAGCCTGTTGTTCTGCTTTATTGCTGCATGTTACTCTCACAGCAGTGCTTAGTTCTGGGCCCCCCTTTGTATGCTAGTTTGTTGTTGTGGTTTTTTTCTCTTCCCCCCTTGTGTTCAGTACTTCTTCCTTTATTTTGTGGTTCTTCCCATAGCATTCATTTTTTGACACTAAACCTCTTCTGTCTCGCCATTGGCAGTGGATCATCAACTTTCTGTCTGTGCCATACTGTAACAATACTGGCTTACACTAAATGCCATGCAGAGACTTTTTGAGTGCCATGTGCTGTAAGCCTTTGATGCATACATAAAAGCGGCAGTCAGTAGCCTTAAATGGAGGCCCAGGTGGTCAGGCATCTCTCCCCCTCTGCTCATGGATGGATAAATGGAGGGGAAATTGTGACAACATCCAGACACCCTTAATCATAAGTAACTGTTTTCAAGTACTTTACTGTTTATAACACTTTGTCCATGCTGGACTCCTTAAGCAGAGGCCCTGTAGCGTCAGAGGGCATCACTCGGGCAGAGATGCCTGTTTGATTGTTGTGCTGCGTTTAGGGATGTGTTCGTGATCCAAACCAGTGCTTCTGTTCGTGAGAACCTCTGTTTGTCACCCTTTCAGGTGCCTTCAGTCCTTTTGCTTTTTTCACCACCACAAATCCTGTCCTTTCTTGCACAATAGCTGGTGTGAGTCACTACTTTTATGGCTGTTTGCCACTCTAGTAATCCCGAGTTCTGCCTGTAAATGACAGGTGTGGTGCATTTCTAATACATTTCTTGAAACGGAGGACCAATAAATTGAGTAAAGGAACTCTATAATTGATATTGTATTTACATTTTCAAAAAGCATGGGATCTTATAATGGGGACAGTGACTTGATAATTGGTGCAATATCATAAATTCAAGTTCTTGTATAATTTTAATTAAATCTGTATAAAACTATTTTTATTGCTTTAATCAAAAGTACAGGTGTATTTATTGTGTCCTGTTTAAAAGGTGGCCACACTAAAAATAGCAGTGTCGGTGCTGTCTGTGATTACTGTAATGCCATGTTTTTGTGCTGTGTACTCACATGAGTCCAGCCTCCATTTCATTTATGTCACTGTTTTCCAGAATTTGGCAACACTTGGGGGAATGAAAACGTGTTCACCGCAGCAGAGGGAATCATCTGGTTTAGGTACCACAATTACCTCGCCTCTAAGCTGCATGGTGAGCACCCTTCATGGTCAGACGAGGAACTGTTTCAGAATGCCAGGAAGAGGGTGGTGGCCATACTCCAGGTACAGATGTGGCTCCGTTTGATACAGAGTTAGTTTGTCACAAACAGGGCTATAAACTCTTAATGAGCCTGAGGTAGAAGAAAACATGAGTGCCTTATCATTACCGGCAGATTGCCAGCTTCCTTAAAGTTTCAAATACTGTAAGCAAGCAGTACACTGTTTAATTGACAGTAATTATCATTTTTTATCAGTATTGACTTCAGCTGACTGTTTGTACTGAAAACACATTATTCTGACGATATAAATGCATATTAAATACAAGCGTCATTTGCTGCCCTACTTTCTGCTAGAGCATTGTGTTTTACGAATGGCTGCCAGCGTTTCTGGGACCTGAGCCATTGCCGATATACGCAGGTGAGGAGGCATCACTTTCTCATTTTGAAGTGTAGGTGTCAACGTCGACAACCCAAACCACGCAGGAAATTATACAGTATGTTTAAATGTATGGTTTTGGCTTGAATGGCTTATTATTGAATTGCCGAAAGCAGGTCAGGGAAAGTCATAGACTTTTTTTTTTTAGATACTTTCTGTATATGCATCCACAGGCCAGATAAACAATTATCAGCACCAATGTTGTATTTTATTTACACAGATTTCTTCTCTCTCTCTCTCTCTCTCTCTCTCTCTCCCTCTCCCTCTCCCTCTCCATAGGCTACCAAAAATTTGTTGATCCTGGAATTTCTCCGGAGTTTCAGGCGGCTGCCATGCCCTTTCAATTTACTATGGTGCCGCCTGGTGTATACATGAGGTACTACATGAGGTTTTCCATTGCTTTGCCCTATCTCGTATGGGACTAGGTACTTTTCCATTTTATTGCGAAAAAATGTATTTGACTTAGTGATGTCAAGCTCGATCGAAGGCTTCCTGCATTTGATAGAAACATTTGGAGACAACATCTTCAGTCTTTCTTTTAAAATAACTATCTGGGACAGACTTGGTCATAACATTAAAACTATAATGTTAAACAGAAGCTCTCTGTTCTGGCACCTAGTTGCTGGAGCAAACTCCCCCTAGATATCCGATCAGCTGAGTCATTGAATGTCTTCAAATGACGACTTAAAACCTACCTCTTTCTGAAATATCTGGATTAGCACTTCTGGTAAAAAAAAACCTGTATTTTCCCAACAGAGTATTAGATAGATGGTATTCACAGCCTGGGTTTTATTGAGCCAGTATTGGGGAAAATTCATTATAGAGTCTTAAAGCACTTATATAAGTCGTTCTGGGTAAGGGCGTCTGCCAAATGCTGTAATTTTGTAAAATTTTGGTGATATATGTGCTGCCAGTGCCCTTCAGAAAGTGAGAGCTGTGCAAACCTCTCTGCTGTCATCTATGCTTTCTCCTGTTTTCACATCACTGGCCACAACTTTACTGGCACAATTGGTCAAGGAGCTTGCCATGGAAGAGAGAAGCAGTTTCAAGATTTATGTTGACTTGGATCTCAAATTTCCATTATAATTAGATGGACTGGGTAATTTTCCCACAATTTATTGCAGTGTCTTTTTCTTTTATGGATAAGATAATGCTGATGGAATATCAAAAATCATTTCCTGATACACGAGTCATTGCAATGTTATTCTTAACTGCCCGTTGGCAGTGGCCCAGTGAATGAAGAGACGACTGATTTGTATTTGTGCTTTAAGCTGTTCATAGTCCAACCTTGATACAGCACCTATACAACCTTCACTCACAATCAAGCCATGCAGATAATCCAACCAGATTATCATAACATTTCCGCATTTTAGATTGCCTAGATAGGCCCGTATGCTGTGATACTGTATTGGTTTTAATTTTAAATTCACCTGGTAGACAGTTATTTGTTACTTAACGCTTAAAGCTAACCCTGATTTAAAAAAAAAAAAAACTACATTTACATCTGGAGTTCCGCTTGATCTATACTTGGTCCTGTGTTACTTCTCTCATCCTCTTCTCTCAAATTCCACGGATAGTTCACTTACATCTGAGGATGAGGTGTCATTGGCTTTTCTATTTTTCTGTAATCAGACCTCTATATTGCCTGCCTGTGAACTTTAAAATAGATAAGTAATAGGTAAGTAATTCACTTAAGGCTCAGCAGCTGAACCGATATGTTTCTGCACTGCGAATGTAACGTTTTCCTTGGGTTTCACGTGTCTGTTGTTTGTGGGCATATACGCAGTCACTTTTGGCCACTTGTGATTCGTGAGCATTATTGGCACGCGAGGAGCACGGTACTTCTGATTGGTGAAATTCCACGGATAGTTCACTTACATCTGAGGATGAGGTGTCATTGGCTTTTCTATTTTTCTGTAATCAGACCTCTATATGGCCTGCCTGTGAACTTTAAAATAGATTTTATGGTTCTCTTGTAACACTAATTTGCTTAGTGTATGCAATCGGGTTATATGTAATGTTAAGATTATATAACTACTGCTTTTAAAAGGTTTCAGCTGACATCACCATCATAAACTCAATGAAAAGAGTATCAGTGTAAATTGCAAATAGGGTACAGAGACCAACTGATCTTATGCACCTGCATGGTTCAGGTAGGTATGCTCTGTAGCAGTGCCGGTCACCCATTAGGTGACATAGGTGGCCCCATCTTCTGAAGAGGAACCAGCTTAGCAAGTGCTGACGCCACCTACCACCACACCTCCTGGCAAGCTGGATTGCTGGTTCCACAGCATCTTTGATCAGCAGTGATCTGTGGGAAATTGTTACCTAAATATTGATTCTTAATATATGTACTAACAGTAATGTCTTTAGTTATGCTATGAACATCAAACAACCCATTTTAAATGTGTATGAACATGGTTTATGGACTACTTTGTTTGACTGACAATTCCTTCAGCTTACAGAAGGGCTATAAAAGAGGCTTTAATTTACATTGTGCTGGGAAGTTTTCAGAAAAAACAATTTCTCGTGGTGTATACCATTTCATTCTTTTTACATTTACTCACCTAGTGCAATGTGTTTTATTTGCTACAGAAACAGAACCTGCCATTACAGGAACAGTATCAACTTGGACGGCAGCTCATCCCCAGCGATGCGCACGTGCAACAGCTTTTGGAACAGACAGGTGAGCTCCGATCACAGGGACATAGGAGCCCCGGCCAGGCCCGATCTACACCTACTGGCTCTGTCACTCAAGTTAGCATCTGTATGGAAAATAATAGCTCTATGTGCCACACGATGCTTGTTCTGCAAATCTGGAATAGGAAGCCAAGAGATCGGTACAGTTTCTGACAAGCAGAGCGCGGCTTTTATTGCAGAATCCTAACCTGAGGAATGGCCAAGATGTGGATGAGCTCATGCTGGGGATGGCTTCGCAGATCGCAGAGAAGGAAGACCATGTCATTGTGGAGGATCTGAGAGGTGGCTCTCCCTCACTTTTGTCATTGTTCTTAATTTATGTTGATACCCTAATCTTGAATATAGGTAATTAATGACAGATGGTAAGTGTGATTGCTGCCCTTCTTTCCTATTTCCAACACCCAGATTACATGTATGGCTCACTGAGGTTCTCCCGCTCTGACTTGGTGGCCACGACGATCCAGAGGGGCAGAGACAATGGCCTGCCCAGCTACACCCAGGTCAGGGAGGCCTTCAATCTGCCACCAATTAACAGCTGGGAGGAGATCAATCCGGATCTGAACAGGACTAATCCACAGGTGAGGGAGCAAAAGGGAGAAGGGGCAATATACAGGGGGAAGAAGGCCCACAGCATGAAGGCTGTCTAACCTTCTCCATCTGCAACACTCAGCTCTTCATAGACCTGGCCCAACTCTATGGTAATGATCTTTCCAACCTGGAGCTTTTTCTGGGGGGCCTCTTGGAGTCCAAGGGCAGCCCAGGGTCAGTGTTTTCGGCCATCATCCTGGACCAATTTCAACGTATCAGGGATGGAGATCGCTTCTGGTTTGAGAACAAACTAAATGGGTAGGCATTGAGTCATTTGACTCTTGACTCTGTATTCCTGAGCTTTTCTGTCCACTTCGTACTGTGAGTCTCCCACTGTGTTGTCTTATGGTGGTCATTTGTCAGTCTTTTCACAGCAGAGGAGATTCAGGCCATTCGCAACACCACCTTTCACGATGTGCTCGTTGCTGCCTCGAGTGCAGAGTCTGGTGATTTCCAGCGGGATGTGTTTACCTGGAAGGATGGTAATGAGCCACATTATTAGGCCATTCAATTTAGTATATATTTGATCAACTCTACCATGCGGTTCTCCAACTGAAATGGAAAGACATTGAACGTCATTCTTGTAAGGAACTAGCCTAGTGAATTCTCGGCTCCGAGGCTACGGCATGTGTCTGCAATGGCTGTTCTTGTGCCTATAGGTGACCCCTGCCCACAGCCCAGGCAGATAACGGCTGCTGACCTCTTCCCATGCACCAATGCCACCACCCTACACTACTTTGATGGCAGCTACGTGGGCTTTGGCGTCACCGTCGCTGCCCTCTTCCTTCTCCCACCAGGTTTGCCTCTGATACCTTCAGTTCCTAGTACATGAGAGACAGAGTCAAGCCCCCACTGTGAAAATGCTTTAATTCCCTTAAACATCAGACTCATTGGTCTAACAAGCATATTGTCAAGGAAATACGGGGAGATAAGAACCAGAAAGACCTTTAATGAGCCTTAGGCCATTGTTACTTTTTATAGGATTGTCCTCTGAAGAGGATCTTTATGTAAATGCCCTGTCTGTCCTTCAAAGTGAGCCTTCTGCTTGCCTATGTGGTGGCCTATTTCCGCAAGTCCAAATTCAAGAGGTTTCAGAGGAAGCTCCAGAAAGAGACGAGCACACAGGAGGCGGCCGTGGGAATCACAGGTGGGCTCTCTGACCAAAGACAAAGGCAGCGCAGTATGGTCCCGGCTGCCGGGGTAACCAGAGCCAGCCTGCCCCTCTGTCACACTGCACAGACCGTGATACACAGTAGATCTTTTTTAATGGTGGGGAACTGCTTTGTTAGGCTGAAGTCTGCTCACAACACAGACGTTGTTCAAGGTACGAGAAGACATGGAATGTGCAATGCAAATGCCCATTAGTAAGCCAGAGTATCATATTTTCTGAATGGAGTGCTGTGGAGGCTAGGTGGGTAGCACTGTGCCCTGACACCTTCTGGGTCCTTGGATGGATTCTGTCTCTGGCTTTGTATGTGTGTGTGGAGTTTGCATTTTCGACGTGTTTGTAGTACCCTGTATGGAAAAAGTGATTATTTTACAAATATCACATTTAAACAATATATATTCTTAAAATCAATGGTATATGACTTTTGATCAGATCAAAAAACTTTTTGATTGGCTGACAATGTTCTGAACATGTAGCAATTTTTTACTTAAAATTTCAGTCTTCAGAATGGTCACATGTTGTCCTTTACTGCTCAAGTAGTTTCCAAATGCCCAAATGGCAAACAAACGACCGCCCGTCACCTCATTCCATCTGTTCCCTGGCAACCGTCTCCCTCCAGCCTGTGAATGGCAAGGCCATAAGGAGGCCCTGCAGCCGGTCAGCTTGTCTGTGGATGCTCAGCAAAAGCTGCGTGTGACGGACAGCAGTGGGTCCACGCTGCGCTGCCTCCGACTGGCGGGTCAGAACCACCTCGACATCCTCCTGTCAAGCGATGGCCAGCGACATGCCTTGCTGCTAAAAATCCCCAAAGAGTATGACCTGGTGAGAGAGAGCAGTGCTGTTTTTCTGTTTTTTGGATTCCCAGCATTGCCTAGTTTTTCTTTTTTTCTTTTTTTGCAGCATTCTTTTATATATGTCCTCATACATCATGTTACTGTATCTTTATATTTACTGGGAAATCTACCCACCTGCTTCCAGGTGTTGATTTTTGAAAACGAAAGCAAGCGTGCAGAGTTTGTGGATTACCTGCGTTTGGAGGTGAATGTCAGGGACAGGAGGCTACAGACCCGGGAGATGCGGGAACAGGATCTGCTGGAGGCGGCGGTGACCAGGGAACAAAGGGCACAGATTGTGGAAACCTTCTTCAGACATGCCTTTTCACAGGCAGGTTCTCTGGGATGCCAACGTACCAATCATATGTGACATGGCTCTTTCAATTTATTAAATAAGCATCTTCCCGTCAAAGGTGATGCATTCGAATGTGTTTTTCAAGGAAACACTGGTATCTCGTCTTAACCCCAGATCCTGGAAATTGAAAAACATGATGCCGGGGATTTGAGTGCCGTATCCTCCCAGAAGACAAGGGAGGTGCTTCAGTGTGAGCTCAGTGGGGCCGAGTTTGCCCAGATCCTGAGGCTGAAGCCTGACTCACTTTTTGTGGAGTCCATGTTCAACCTGGCTGACAAAGATGGCAACGGCTACCTCTCTTTCCAGGAATTCCTGGACATTATTGTTATTTTCATGAAAGGTGAGGCCTAACAAAAGCTCACCGTGTCGCTTGTGCTCACCTATATTCTGAAATGATTTATTTATTGAGCAGGGGTTGTCAAAGTCCAGAACATATGCTGATAATGCACTTATAAATCAATAAGGTAGAAGCACCTAACTTCACACATAGAAAACTTGTTACAATCCACCCGCGCCCCTCAATGACAGTGTCAAAATGATCAGTGAGTGTTAAAAAGTTTCCATTTTTGTTATATATTGATGCCTGTATCTAAGGAAATTAACTAAAGTTCATGAAATGCCAGTTTGTTGTTGAAAATTGTTTTGGGCTTTGAACAAAAATCTGATGGGGATCTTTGATCAAAAAAATCGGAGGACCCCTGATTTTGACTGAATGCCTGCTTCTTTTTTTTTGGTTTACAGGTTCACCAGAAGAGAAGTCAAAGATGATGTTTTCAATGCATGATGTAGAAGGAAATGGCTTCTTGTCCAAAGACGAGTTTTCCAGGTTACTAAGGTGAATTGATCATTTACATATTTCCTAAGTGTAAAAGTTAACATTTAAACTGCAATTCCTTTCTTGCTTTTAAACCATCTCTTAGGTATTACTAATTAAAACCTATTATACCAGGAATGAAGGTAAGTCGGATCAGTCAATCAGTGTAGTCAATGTAGTGCAGCAGCACTTAACACTCTCTGTGCACTCAATGGAAAGGAACAGGACATGGATGGCCTCTTAGACCTGTGCTCTCCCACCCTGCTACCCTGTGCTGCAGATGCTTCCTCGAAATCTCGAACTGCCTGTCCAAGAGTCAGGCCGAGGAAGCTATTGAGGCCATGCTGCAGGCGGCTGGGTTTGACTGCAAGGAGAAGATCACCTGGGAGGACTTCCACTGCCTCCTGCGTGACCATGAGAAGGAGCTCAAGTTTGCTCAGCTCAACATCGAAGGCAAGAGCTGGCAGGACAAGAGAGAACCAGAACCATCACTCTGCCTGTCTGTCTCTCGCTTTCTTTCCCAGCCGCATTCCTGATCTTCTTCCTCTTAACAGGGATGGAGATGCAGAGTAAAAAACAGCTAAACAGAAACCACAGAGTGTCCTTCATTACTACAAGGAACGCTAAGTGAGTTCAGCCATTGAAAGTCCTAAATTGAATTGACACTGGATAAGTAATAACAGATATGAGAGCTATGTGTGGTGTTTTTTTTCATACTGGGAAGCGAATTGGTGTTTAATTACGTGATAAATTTGTTTGGCGTTTCGCAGTCCAGAGGCAGGAGGAGAAGATGATTTGACCTGTAGGGGTGTAGTGAGACTTGGACAGGATCTACACCGGAGACAGGGAAGGAAGTAAGACCAGGACACGACCCACGCAACTCCTCATTTGCTTTTATATGTTAGGTGACGTGTATATCGTTTCATTTTTCAAGCAGAGTGGACCTGAGCATGAAGGTGGGTCACATCTGGTTAATCAGTAAAACGTGTGTCAGTGAGTGTACTAAATTGCAATGCAAGTGCCAAATGTGAGGGACGGCACTAACCAGGAGGTAGTACGTTACTAAAGGGCTTATTTATCCTAGGCTGGCTAATCCACACTGTCTTGGTCCATTGAGTTTATTGGTGTGGAATTTTCAGATTCCCATACCACGCAGTGCCTATGTTCTAGACATAATCGGATGTGGTCAGGGTGATTTGATGAGTTATTTGGTGTCAGCACCATGCAGCATAATCCGTAGGTCTCCTGACGTGCCGAGATGGGCAGCATTTCAATCCCATTATCCCACATTAGTATTTTAGTATTTTATATTTTATTTTGTTACATTTGATGAGCAAGTATTGGTAATTTGTAACAAAATACTTTTTGATACGTTTGTGCCCATCTCTGCTGACACGCTTGAACATGAGCAAACCTGACATCTCAAATTCTGAAAGGAAAAAAAAGAAAACGCATGCGGCTCTGGGCCTCAGCCTCATTTCGCTCGGGGCGGGGCCTCTTTCCGGCTGCCAGCTATGCACTCTTTGTTCTGTGGTCAAGCATTGCTTACTAGTGCAATTCTGGACTTCATGGTACTTAGATATCGTTTTACCTCCTTATTTTATTCTGTGTGAATAAAATAAGTTGAACTTACACTACTATTTATGAAGGTTTACCTGCATATCAAAAGCATGTATGTAAATTATATGATAATTGGACTTGCTGGGAATCTTGTCACACAGAATAAGGTAGTATATACCCTCCTGGTGAAGAATATTGTGTAAGTAATAACAGGGAATTAGGGTCTTACGCAGCTGCCTGTGCAGTTAAGATGTCACAGATTACCAGTAATTACATTACCTGAGGTTGCTGTCCTGAATGACGACATGTCTGGCTAGTACCCTTGTGGGTCACGCAGACATGCCTCTTAATGTTTTGAGAAATTACTCCTGCATGCTCCCGAGAAATCATTCTTTTTTATGAATAGTTCTCCCAGCTAGAGCAGGTCCTGCTTGGTTATTTTGCACTAAATATCATAACTTATAGTATTTATCTGCAGATTTTACATAACCGAGGACACGTTTGCACACCAGTCCAAATTAAGGACACCGAGTGAGAGGGACCCCACACAAACATAATCTAACAGTCAACCCTGTGTGTATGAAGCTGTGGGTGCCACCCATAAAATTCACGCGAATGCCCGAAGAGCATGTAAACATGCACAGTCCCACACCTCTGAGACCACAGTGCTACCCACAGAGACACCTTGCTGTCCCCTGAATGTCAATGTTCCATAGGAAACTGTTTTCCTCCTTTAACCCTATGAAACTCTTATAACTATGTATTTGCAACACCTCCCTCTCCTAGGAATAACTCCCACAGTGCCAGTGTCTATGTGAAGCCCTGGAGAGATGGCTACCACAGAAGCCGCATCCAGCAGAAGATCCAGCAGTTCAAGCGCTTTGTGGAGAACTACCGGCGCCATATTGTCTGTTTCACGATCTTCTTTGGAATCATGGCAGGCGTGACCTTGGAAAGATGTTACTGTAAGCATCTCCTGGGTTTGTGTGTTAAGCCTGAACTCAAATTTGCCCTAAGCCTGTGTGTTGGCACAAGAACCCTGCTAAGCTGTAAATCTCTTCTTTTTAAGACTTTTCCACAGTCAGACATATTGCTAACCATTACCGCTACTTTCCAGACTACAGTTTGCAAGCGGACCACACAGGCATCCCAGAGTCTACAGCTGTGGGCATCGTGATCTCTCGCGGCTCTGCGGCCGCCATCTCCTTCCTGTTCCCTTACATGCTGCTCACCGTTTGCCGCAACCTCATCACGATGGGTCGAGAGACCATCCTCAACCACTACATCCCGTTTGACGCGGCCATCGATTTCCATCGCTGCTTGGCCATGACGGCTATCATCTTCACAGGTTGAATAACTATGAATGTCGTCACTTCCTTCTTTGTTGTTGTTATACGATTTATTTTTGTAATCTGTTATTTGAGAAAGGCCAACCTTGCTATTAAATGGCAAATAGACGTGCACTGAAGCACTAGCTAACTTGTGTGTGTTGTTTTAACACGCACCTTCGTCTTCGGCCTTTTCTTCCCAACAGTCATCCATAGCTTGGGTCATGTGGTCAACGTCTACATCTTCTGTGTTAGCGACCTCAGTATTCTGTCCTGCCTGTTTCCCAAAGTCTTTGTCAATGATGGGTAATATATATTTATTTTCAGTACACTTATTGCTGGTGTGCAGTTACTCGAGTATATATTTACTAAGCTATTTCTTGTTCCCTAGATATGAACTTCCACAGAAGTGGACTTGGTGGTTCTTCCAAACGGTTCCAGGTAGAAAGGCGGAGACAAAAAAAGCAAATGTTGTTTAAATAGTCAAATGCATAATAGGTGTTAGGGTCTAAAGAAGAAACAGGATCCAGACTTCTTAGCCGGAGTGTGTGCGTTTGTGTCTCTGTCCCAGGCATCACTGGTGTCCTCTTGCTTGTTGTTCTGGCCATCATGTACGTCTTTGCTTCACGCCATTTCCGCCACATCAGCTTCCAGGGATTCTGGTTCACGCACTACCTGTATATGCTTGTTTATATTCTGGTGAGCAGAAACATGCCTTCACATGTTGCCTTAGAAACAGACATGCAAGTGCCACACTGTCAAGCCAAGTGCCTTACAGAGGTGCTTTGGCAACATACACTCAGCTTGTCACAGGAAATTTTAACGCTGATATGCTCATGCAATAAAAAAAATACAGGTCTATTAAAATGACAGATTAATATTAATTTTCTCAGTAGCTTGTTTTGCATCCTTCCGGTAGACTGTGATCCATGGCAGCTTTGGCATGGTCCAGGAGCCTCGATTCCACATCTACTTGATCCCCCCTGCAATCCTCTTCCTATTGGACAAGCTCATCAGCTTGAACAGGAAGAAAGTGGAGATCCCCGTGCTGAAAGCGGAGCTCCTCCCCTCAGGTTTCCCTTTTTATCGCACATCACTTATTTGAGTCCGTCCCTTCTGCCCACATGTCCTCAACTTCGGTCATTACTGAACCCAGGCTATATAAACGTCAAAATGGGTATTTCCTAAGCATTACTCATTGCACCATGGTTGGAATCAATCATTCACTGTGACTGAAAGTTCTCTTATTCTGTATGTAACCACCTGATGCTTTGTTCCCTGGCAGATGTGGTGTACCTGGAGTTTAAGCGTCCTCAGAACTTTGTGTACCGCTCAGGGCAGTGGGTGCGGATAGCTTGTCTGGAACTGGGCACTGATGAGTACCACCCATTTACTATGACCTCTGCACCCCATGAGGAGAGGCTCAGCCTCCACATTCGTGCAGTGGGGCCTTGGACCAGCCGTCTGAGGGAGGCCTACAAGCCTGAGAAAGTTGAACAACTGGGCTCTTATCCAAAGGCACGAGTGCATGAGATCATAACTCATTCTGAATTGGAGCCACTACTGGGTGTTTTGTCCATTAATAAATCCATTTCCTCTTCAGTTGTATCTCGATGGACCTTTTGGAGAGGGGCACCAAGATTGGAAGAACTTTGAGGTGTCCATCCTTGTGGGTGCTGGAATCGGAGTTACTCCATTCGCCTCTATTCTGAAGGACCTAGTCTTCAAGTCCTCTGTTAAATTCAAGTTCTACTGCAAAAAAGTAAGTGTGACTAGCTAACGGAATAGGCAATGGAATTCCTTCTCCATTGAACGGCATTTTTGCGAACTTGTGCTTGTGCACGTAATGGCTGTAGGTGTACTTCATCTGGGTGACTCGAACACAGCACCAGTTTGAGTGGGTGTCCGACATCATCAGGGAGGTGGAAGACATGGATGCCGGGGAGCTGGTCTCTGTCCACATCTACATCACTCAGTTGCCTGAGAAATTTGACCTTCGGACCACCATGCTGGTGAGATACCGTGATGCTGTACATGTTGGGCAGAGCCATGACGACTTGGGACTTTATGACCGAAACCGTGACCTATACCTTGTCTACCTCCACAGTATGTGTGTGAACGTCACTTCCAGAAGGTTCTAAACCGCAGCCTGTTCACTGGCCTGCGCTCCGTCACCCATTTTGGCCGCCCCCCTTTCATCTCCTTCTTCAGTTCCCTGCAGGAGGTGCACCCTGAGGTCAGACCGCGTGTTCCACCGCACCCACCCTCAAGCTCCATCCCCATTGCTTTGTGGCTGTTCACCACCAACACATTTGAAGCTATTTAGCTGCCAAATGTCTGTCACTTGTTTACTCGTTTCTGGAAGGTGGGCAAGATCGGGGTGTTCAGCTGTGGCCCCCCTGGCCTGACGAAGAACGTGGAGAAGGCCTGTCAGAAGATGAACAAACGTGATCAGGCCCACTTCCTTCACCACTATGAAAACTTCTAGTGCTGCAGCGAAGCATGAACATCTGCATACATGAATACAGCTCTTCACCTTATACCGCTGAACTAAATATTTAGCTAAATATTATTTAACTACATTTTAGGTTTCATAGTTTACTGCTGCCCTTAAATGTAGCGGTATAAATGCAAGATTGAAACTTCTTGTCCAAATCAAACATTCAGCTGTATAAAGTTTACTGAAAGGTTGGCTGAAAAGTGAATGATGGTGACTGAAATGCAGACGTACGTTCCATAGTGCAAAAGTCAGTTTTTCCACATAGAACTTTAATAATGCTTAGTAAGTCACACAATTTTGTATCTTTGTCAGTTGATTGTTAATTTTCCTGATGTAACAGGATGGTGTCAATAAATGCTCTTAACAAAAAAAAACATTTCATTATTTCAAGCTTGGGTTTCCTGATGAACAGAGTATTACATATAATAGCAAAATTTGTTATGTATACAGCAGCAATTTGTCTTCAAAAGGCCAAGTTTGTACTTGGCTATAACAAGTGGTGTTTGGCTCCAGTTGTCCCCCTCCCTTCCATACAAGCTTTTATTCTGGAGATTTGTATCTTTCCTGTAAGGTATTGCCAACAGACAGCTTCTAGCTCATAACCAATAATGGGGTTGGGGTGTAATGTGAGCTGACACCAGCAGATGGCAGTCTGAGTCGATGACAAAGCCCTTTTGGTCTCACCTAGACGGCAGTCTGAGCTAGAGACCTGCGCGGGACGGATTTTTCAGTCCCGCTCCCGCAAAAATATGTACTATTTTCTCCCGCAGTATTCAAGTTTTGTCCCGCTCCCGCCCACAATATCCCGCAGGTAAACATATAAGTAGTTTTATTTTTACCGCTTCTTCCCGCTACTCTGTTATTTGTTTCACTTGCTTCCCTTTTGAGTGTTGGAAAAACGGAAAATATGTATGAACCACGCGAGAATTAGCTTCCGACCTTGCGCCTGTAAATTTTTATTTTAATGTAGTCTTTCTTGTTGCTTTTGTGCAGTAGATAATATAGTATTTGTTTTAAGAATTTTAAGAATTCCATTTTGCGGGAGACCCGCGATTAATTTTATTCTCCCGCAACCCGCACATACATTCACCTAAAGGATTATTAGGAACACCTGTTCAATTTCTCATTAATGCAATTATCTAATTAACCAATCACAAGGCAGTTGCTTCAATGCATTTAGGGGTGTAGTCCTGGTCAAGACAATCTCCTGAATTCCAAACTGAATGTCAGAAAGGGAAAGAAAGGTGATTTAAGCAATTTTGAGCGTGGCATGGTTGTTGGTGCCAGACAGGCCAGTCTGAGTATTTCACAATCTGCTCAGTTACTGGGATTTTCATGCACAACCATTTCTAGGGTTTACAAAGAATGGTGT
>JAODKL010000009.1:8719973-8739577 GCA_026780765.1 Petrocephalus schoutedeni
AGCACCTTGTTGAATCAATGCCACGTAGAATTAAGGCAGTTCTGAAGGCGAAAGGGGGTCAAACACCGTATTAGTATTGTGTTCCTAATAATCCTTTAGGTGAGTGTACATGAGGACCTTACCGCCCGCACCCGCATTCACCCATCAAATCATGTCCCGCGGGAGTGCAGGTCTCTAGCCTGAGCTATAGAAAGTCCTCTTTGAAATTAAGAACTCCACTCAAAATTCTGCTGCAATACATAAAACACATTCACAGACCATAAAAACAAGGATGAAAAATGAAACCGCAATACTTCAGGTTGCTGATTTTCTTTTATTGATTTTTTTTTTTCCCACCTGTTAGGCAGATTAATTTTTACATTGTATTTTTTGTAGAAAATCCCCACCCCCTTAAAGGGCAAATCTTTAAAAATTCAAAGCAAGCATAATTTTACCTTTTCCATTCTTTATAAGTGAAAGATAACTTGCAGATTTTTTCAGCTAGAAACTGATTCAGGATTCGGTGGAGGGAATATGCATTTAGGTTTCTGTCGCTGCTCTGCCCAGTGATGGGTCTCGGTTCCTCATGGGTTCTGGTCATTCTTGTCACATTTGAGCATGACTTTGACCCCCAGGCCCTGGCGGCTGGTCTCGAAGGCCTGCACTGCCTGCTCCAGGGGGAAGCGGTGAGTCACCAGTGGCTTCACGTTCACCTTCTTGGAAGCCAGCATAGCAATAGCTACAGGCCACCTGAAAAGGAACAAATGGGTAACCAGTATAACTGTAAACTAGACATTGTGAAATGTTACCATCTGCCAGTGTTAGTTTAATAATTTCTGAGATGCTCCTTAGGTTCATTGTGACAGCAGGTTGGGGGGGGGTGGGGGGGGTTCTGGCTTACGTGTTACAATAGCGGAAAATCCCCCTGATGTCCAGCTCTTTAAATGTAGCACTAAGAAGTGGAACTGTCGCCATGTCTGAGCCCACTCCCACCAGGACCACCACTCCAGCAGGGCGCGTCGCCTGGTGGGTTAGAGACAATAAAGAGAGACCAGCACCAACTTCCCCTCCTCTGAACACCTGAAACCTGAACACCAAGCTACTAATGGTGACTACAGGAATATCCGAACTTGATCCTATTAATTGTAAAAGGAGCTTCACAGGTGACATTGTTCATTACAAATTTTCTATGTGACCTACTAACCTTGCCAGGAATCAAACTAAATACCTGGAGATTAGCTTTGAACTTCCTCATACCCTCTGGCATACTAACATGTATTTGTCCTATAAATAGCACCAATTCAGTCACCAATTTCCAGATAATGGGATTTCCTGTAAATGGTTAGGGTTATGGTCGGAATTCAAGAAAGGAATATGGCACTTAGGTCTCGACTCCAACCTTTTTAATGACAGGGTTTATCATGTTTCAGGAATTCATATATCATGTACACATATTCTATTTATTTTCAGAATTTTAAAATACACTGGCAATGAACTGTACTGTATATGTATATTTTCTCTGGTGAGAATGTGATTTTCAATTTGAAATCATGCTGGTAGTATGATTTCATGCACTGGCCACCATGAAATTTTGCATGAAATTGTTGGTGCACCAGTGCACCAAAAATGTGGAAAAATAAGTAGAAAACTACTTATTTTTGCTTAACTCATAGAGCAATACAAGGCCAGACTGAAGGTTTTGAAAGAGAGACGTGGGTTAGAAAGCCTTTCTCCAGCTGAGCATGTCAGGCCACACTCACGTAAATGGCCGTCTGGACACTGGCCTCCACCCCAGTGCAATCGATGGCTACATGCGGCTGGCTGCCCAGCAGGCTCTCCACCTTCTTGGCCAGGTCACTGGAGGAGTCCTCCCTCTGAACCGTCAGAGAGAAGTCAGCTCCCAGCTCCTTCGCCATCTCCAGCCGTTTCTCGGACAGGTCTTGGATTATGTGGAGGAAGTTGCTGAATGATTTGCTTGCAGCAAATGCTACGCTCGTATTTAATGTCTGATGCATTAGCATTGCATTAAGTTATTTTTCACTAAGTGGACTTGGGGCAGCAGGGTGACTCGGTGGATCACAGAGTGTCAACACACTGCTACGGCTGGCCCTTTGAATCCCAGAATCCCACGGTTGTATTGTACAGTTTTCCCTGTACAAGGGTTTCCTCTGCAGACCAAAAACGTGTGGTTTGGGCATCCTAAGAGTTTTTGCTAGAGTGTCCCCTGGCTCTGGATAAGTGGTTATAAAAGGCAGAAAGATATTTGGGGGGTATTGTTCATGAGTGTGGCATGAAGGGAGCGGGAGATTAACAGGCAGATCGGTGTAGCGACAGTAATGTGGATGCTGTGCCATTCTGTTTTGGTAAAGAGGGAGCTGAGCCAGAATGCAAAACTTTTGTTTTACTGGTCAATCTATGTTCCTACCCTCACCTACAGTCACAAGACCTGGGTAGTGACTGAAAAAATAAGATCACGGATACAAGCAGCAGAAATTAGTGTCTTTTGCAGGATTAGGGTGAGGAGGCTCAGATATTCGGAAGGGGCTCAACGTAGCACCACATACTGCTCCTCCACATCGAAAGGAGCCAGTTGAGTGGTTTGGATATCTATCTAGGTTGCCTCCTGGACGCCTCCCTGAGGAGGGATTTCAGGCATGTCCAACTGGGAGGAGACCCCAGGTCAGATCCAGGACACGCTGGAATGATTATAGCTCTCAGCTGGCCTGGGAACGCCTTGGTATTCCCCGGTGGAGCTGGCGGAAGTGGTTGGTGAGAGGGAGCTCTGGGTGTCCCTGCTTAGAGTGCTGCCCCCGCGACCCAACCCAGGATAAGTGGCAAATAACAGATGGATGGACAGCTATTAGGGGATTACTCTGTATTACTGGTAAAGCATTTTATGACACTTCTGAGTCTACCTCCCATCTTCCTGGCAACCCCAGACCCTAGATTCTAGATCTTTTATTTTTCCAAGTTTGAAAAATACTAAACTATGCATCGAAATTTATTTAGGCAAATTACTGTTATAATTATGATTAAGAGTGATGCAATAATTATCGGTTATTAGGGCGATGCCTTTTGTGCACCATTTGCTTACCGCTGATGAGCACCTGGGAGGCCCCCATTGCTTTTGCTGCCAGAAGACAAACAAGCCCAATGGGTCCTGTGGTGAAACAGGGTGGAGGAAACAGGGTGTTAACTTACATCTTATTGCTATGGATAACTTCAGGGATATGGTCTAATTTGGATATGCCAACAGGAACACACCTATGTCTCACCGGGAGAGTTAATGTGTAATATAAAATGATTCAGACAGAATTATGAGGAAAGATCGATCGTTACGCTTTTCCAATATGAGGCGTAACTATCTAAACATAAAAGTTTTGCAGACACTGTAAATCTTGTTGGATTTCCTGTACTGCTGGGCATCAACGTAATGCTGGTTTTGGAAAACCGCTGTGAACATTTGTTCCAATCAGACCCAGCTGATCTAAATAAGCGTTTCTTTCACCCTTAAGTAAGCCATCTCACTGAAAAAACACCTTACCCCCTCATCCGAGGGCTATGGGCTTATGGGCTATTAGTTTAACTTTACCTGCCCCGCAGATGAGCACTGTGCTTCCCAAAGTCACCCCTCCCCTCCGACAGGCGTGAATGCCCACAGAAAGTGGCTCTATCAGTGCTCCTTCCTCAAAGGTCACGTTGTCTGGCAACCTGATAGCAGATGGAGCACACATTTAGAACTGGAGCATTAACATTAAAAACTTAATTTTCATTTCAAATAGCATTAAAAGATAAATGGACATCAAACTCATTTAAGAGGTCCGGCATCACATTTCGTAAGTAGGATTAAACATGATAATGCAGAATGGACATTGTGTTTGGCTCAACAAAACAGACAATGATGTCAAAGCTTTATTCTACTACAATATGAACGGCGGGCAGCTGACTTGTAGCAGAAGCTGGCGCTGTGTTTGTAGTATCTGCACAAGCTCCCATCGTCTGGAGGTGTTGCACAGAAAAACACACTGGGGGACAGGTTGTAGTGTCCGCTTTTGAAGAATTCATCAACTTCACGTGGCACCCCAGGCTCGATGGCTACTCTGTCACCTGGAAATATGTTTTTTTTTTATTTTCCTCCCTTCCATTGTCTTTTCTTCCCCATTGTTTAACCATGACCATAAAATGATTCCAAGTTCTCTGTATACTGGGCAATTTGTCACTGTGCGACCTTTTGAAGATACAGAGCTGTTGTCATGCCTTGGGTCTATAAAGTAAATGACTGCTGGCCAAAATAACGTCAAATTTGCTGATAAAGTATAAGAATGAGTAAAAAAAGCCATTTTGCCGCAGTCACCTGGTTTTAGGTGCTTCACTTCAGATCCCACCTTGACAACGCGGCCAGAGGCCTCATGCCCGAGCACCATTGGTTTCTTCACTACAAAGTCACCAATTCGGCCGTGCTGCCAGTAGTGCACATCCGAACCGCAGATCCCCACAGAGTGCATCTGCAGGAGCACCTCTGGCAACACACGGGTTCTCAGGTCACACCGACTCCCAGTGAGGAAACGACAGCAGTTTGATTTCAGGCAATCATGAAGGCTAATCTGTGCAGCTGCAAAATCCATTTCCCTAGTTGGCAGCTAGAAGGCAATATTCCATCCATCCATCCATTTTCCAACCCGCCTTATCTATTTCGGGTCGCGGGGTGTCCGGAGCCTATCCCGGAAGCTATGGGCACGAGGCGGGGAACAACCCAGGATGGGGGGCCAGCCCATCGCAGGGTGCACTCACACACCATTCACTCACACACCTATGGGCAATCTAGTAAGTCCAATTAGCCTCAGCATGTTTTTTGGACTGTGGGGGGAACCCGGAGCACCCGGAGGAAACCCCACAACGACATGGAGAGAACATGCAAACTCCACACACATGGAACCAGGGTGGGATTCGAACCCCAGTCCCAGAGGTGTGAGGCAACAGTGCTAACCACCGCACCACCATGCCGCAGAAGGCAATATTTTCCTCTAAAAATGTTAACTCACTCATTGCCTAAGAGTGCCAATGAATTTATTAAATATTTCAAGGTGAGTGAAATCTTAAATATTCCACACCAGCTTCCGACGTACCATTTGGTCCTGGTTCCGGAATTGGGCGTTGTTCCTAAAATTATTTATATGTATAAGATAAAGGTAGTTATGCAATACTCAATACCACAACTGATTAATAGCAGGGCGTTTACTCTGAAACCCTTTGAGATAAAGTATTTTATATTATTAATGAACAATGTGGACTTAGATGGCCGTATATTACTGGACATTATTTTTCTTTCGATGAAACAAATCGCATGCACGAGCGTTGGAACCATTTGGCCATAAGTGTAATAGGGCATTACAGCATCCTGCAGAATTCTAATAATAACTACAGTTGGTTAAGTTGTTAAATGAAATCATTACCAGTCTGAGATCGCCTGTTGAATGCAACACCACTGAGAGATTATCCTTCTCCATGTCGTTAGGAGCTCAATACTTGGTACGTACGCTTGCACTTTGAGAATTGGAGAGCTCAAAGGTCCCTTCCTGTTTTTGGAAAAAAGAACTCTACTTGATTGGTGAACTAACCCGTAAACTCGCGTTTCCTAAAATCAAAGGACTGCGCAGGCAGGATCGGAGGTGACGTCCATCAATGCTGAATAGAAGTGCACATGAATTCATGAAAATAGGCACCGAGAAAACGCTAGACAGACGGACTTAAATTGAAAACCTTCGAAGTGAGCATTTAGCTTAAATAGATTAGCTGTCTGGCTACACGAAACCCCCTAAATATAAAAGGAACGCGTCACTTCGATAGCTGTGTATGCATACAGAAAAACAACTTTCAACTAATCACTCTAAATATTGTGATATGTACAGTTATAACTGTTTATTCAACGAGTATGCAAATCATTGTATTATTTGTAATACTGTTTTTAGTGGCTGCCATTTATGTTATAAGATATTGTTGCATTATAGCCAGCGTCCATCTTACTAAACAAGCCCCTTTTCACACGGAAGGTAACATACCCAGCGCCGACGGAGAGCGACAAGGACCAAAATAAAGCGTAATGCGCATGCGCTGCACTTACGTAAAAAGCGCGCGCAGTGTACTTGTTTTCGCGGGAGGAGCGCTTTTTTAAATTATTTTATTTTTTAACACAAACAATGTACAAATACCAAATATACAGAATACAAAATATTACAGCCACGTCAACAAAAAAGAATGCGGCAAGGGTAATTACACAAGTTTATAAAAAGGAAGTATGTGTGATCTTATAGCTTTTTTTGTTTTGATAGAACTTAAAGTGGTGCTGTATTGTTTAAACTGATTAAAAAAAGAGAAAAATCTGGTTTAGCGTTAGACCATTTTCTTTTATGGATATGAAATTTTCCGAGTATAATGAAGAGCTGTGTTATATAACATACATCTCTGTTTAAAGTATCCCCTGTAAAATAAAGCATTACATCAAATAAATCAATTTTAATGAACATTTCAAAAGCCCTCATCAAGAAATTAGACATATCTATCCAAAATAATCTAGAGTATAAACAATGGGGAGGAGCGCTTTGTCCTTAACCCAAATGTACAACGCGCGTTTTACAGTTTTTTTTTTTTTTTCCATTTACCTGTCTGGGCAATCATGGTGTAATTTTCTGAATACATTCAAGTCTAAGACTATTCCAAACAGCACAGGTTACAAGGCACATGGCGGGACGGGATGTGGTTGTAGCATAGTTGTGTATGATAACCACTTAATTTTAACATTGCGCACGACTGCATGCTACGTGTCATGCTGCTTGTCGTTAAATAAGCAATCAACTAAATATAGTAACCCCAATAGTCATTTTCGTTAAATAATAATAAAGTCGATGGCAGACTAAATCAATTGTAAATTGAATATGATCACGGTCATGTATAGTAATAATGCTTTTATTTAACTTAAATGTAAGTTTGCCCCACAGAAGAACAAATGGTCCAAAATTTATGATTCTTTATGATTTATGAACTTTCTCCATAAACACCTGGTAACAGTTACAGTTATACTGGTTTGTCACAGCTCCTGATGTCATTTTCTTAACATTAAAAGATGTTAATTGGTAAATTTGATCAGTTTTAATCATTTTAAGAGGTGTCATGACTGCAATAATTCTGCTGACACATAAGTTTTGTTTTAATACAGAAGTTTGCTTGATTGATTTTTTCCTGGGAAGATTTAACGCCCAGATTGGATTTTTGTTTATTCTTTTATTTATTTATTTATTTATTTTTTTAGAAAAATTACCCATTTAAAATACAAATCTTTCAAAATGCAAAGCATGCATAATTTTATCCCCTCCAAAAATTTGCAGCTTTCTTAAAGAATTTTCCATTCTTTATAAGTGAAAGATAACTTGCAGATTTTTTTCAGCTGAAAACTGATTCAGGATTCGGTGGAGGGAATATGCATTTAGGTTTCTGTCACTGCTCTGCCCAGTGATGGGTCTCGGTTCCTCATGGGTTCTGGTCATTCTTGTCACATTTGAGCATGACCTTGACCCCCAGGCCCTGGCGGCTGGTCTCGAAGGCCTGCACTGCCTGCTCCAGGGGGAAGCGGTGAGTCACCAGTGGCTTCACGTTCACCTTCTTGGAAGCCAGCATAGCAATAGCTACAGGCCACCTGAAAAGGAATCAATGGGTAACCAGTATAACTGTAAACTAGACATTGTGAAATGTTACCATCTGCCAGTGTTAGTAGAACAATTTCTCTATAAATACTTAATTTGAAGTTGTAGCATTCTGTGAAGGCAGGTTGGGATGGCCTTAGCAGGAGCTGCTGACATTTTTGTTGCAGAAGCAGGTGACTTCCCAATGTCCCGCTCCTTAACTGTGGCTGTGAGAAGTGGGGCAGTTGCCATCTCCTGACAGGTTGGAGACAGAGTTGACCAGATATTATTCCTCTTCTAAATACCTGCTATTCAAAGTAGGCCTTTAAAACAGCTTTTATTTGGACTGTAGAGCAGCATGGTACCCCAGTGGGTAATAATCGTGCTTCAGCTCCAGAGCTGGGTGCTTGAATCCCACCTCTACCCTACATGTGGAGTTTATTTAGTTGTCTTGCATTGTGTGTATTCATATGGGTACTCTCATCCCCCAGCATTCCAATGGCATAGCTGTAGTGTGTATATATGCTCTGTGATGGACTGGCCTCCCACGCAGAATGTTGTGTTCTTGGGGACAGCCCCAGGATCCCACACTGGCCTGCCCAGAACATGCAGCTGAAGATGGATTTTGGCTGTAATTGGTGACGTCTGATGGATCAAAGCATGTCCTAATAAATAGTTTAATAGTAAAAAAGGATTGCACTGTTAATGAAGAGCTACATCTGTTTACACTGTACCGAGAAAGTTTGATTTGGGGTTGCAACCTTTCCCAGAATACAAACAAATATGACCTGAAGATTAGTTTTGAACTTCCTTATAACCTGCAACATATTGACATGTGATGAGTGGAGACTGATTTCTATGGAATTGTATTTATAGGGCAGTTGGTTTTGGTGAGTCACACAGTATAAGGAAGTTTGCAGCTAATCTCTAGATATTTATTTTGATTCCTGACAAAGTTGTGAGCCCAAACTTATTGACAATAAACAATGTATCATTTATTTTAAAAATCAAAACATTACGTATTGTACATAGATGCAGGGGCGTCAGAAGCATTTTGAATGTGGGGGGGGGACCCTCCTGCAGAATGTTTTTGATGAATTAGATGCCATTTCCTGCATTCTGGTGTATTTTTAACAGGTTGTTAAACACCTAATTTCACCTACAAAAGTCACTTAATTCAATGACTATTTTAGAGACACAACAATAAGTCCTCATTCAACTAGTCCATATTCATCAGCCTGTTTTTAACTGCTACCCACTGCTATGCCTAAGATGACGATACATGATACATCTCCTAACAATGACTAGCCAGCTAACTGCACTAACATTTCCACTGGGAAAAAAACCCTGTCCTGTGGAGAATTTTTGACTTACTTTGCGCTTCCTTGTAACAAATTTCCTTATCTCCGTTGTGTCTGGGGAGGGAGCAAATATTGCAAACAATTGACCATCAACCAAGAATACCCTACTGTCACTTAAAGTAAATAAGGCAAAACTTAGGCTATTCCTAATATTTCATTGTTTAGTTGAACATTAATTTAACGTGGCCTAGGGTTAATTTTGAGGACAAACAAAACAAACAAAAGAATAAGGTTTTGGCAATAGTTGGACATTGTGAGATGGCAATGGGGCTGACGTTGCCTTCTCCAGTACCGAGCAGCCTGCACCTTCACTGTCTATGCCCTGCACTGACGATTCACTTCACTTCGCGTGTGCTGAGTTGTTGTAGGTAACCCGGAAAATCCGGAGTGGTATGTGTATTCTCACATCGAGTGAATTCTGGAATGGATTCTTTCGCGAAGCAATGGAAACAGCACTGGGTGAACTAATATTTTATGTTAAATGTGAGGGGTTCCAAACAAATAATTATGAAATGTGATTTACTGGTGGCGACGCCCATGCATAGAATGTAATAGGGCAGGCAGGCAGGCAGACGACAGACAAAACCATCAGAACAGCAGGGCAGGGAGAGCAGGTCCTAGTCCTAGTCCCAAGCAACCCGTCCACTAAGGGTAATCCAGTGAGATCCAAAAATGCCAGCGGTGGCGTTTTTTAGTGATGCGTAAAATAACTTGTTCATCTGCCTCAGACTCCGAAAATGCTGTTTGGTAGTGATAGCCAAGACGATGCTTCATGAGCCATTTCTGAAACTTTGTTTTGAGCCTGCATGGCATTTTTTGGTTTCCTTTTCTGTATGCTTTTTTAAACAGAGAGCTCCTCTAGTGGGGCCTGAAAGTACAGCTTGTTTGGCAAGTGTTTGTTATGTTCTGATGATAAGGAATACTTTATAACTAAGATTAACCAACTGATTTCTTCAATTTTATTTCAGGAGTAAAAAATTATTCAAAATGGAAAGAAATAATGATTTGACATTTATCACGATAGTTATCTATATTGACTGATATGAAAGTTTTATCATGATAGTCAAAAATGTTATTTCGTCCAGCTCTGGTTTGACCTAACGTTAAATTACATCTGTTAGAATAAAGCAACAATCTATGAACATGTCCCTAATATGTACATTTACATAATTTATAACATTATATTATACTGGGGCTCTGTGAATTTAAACTTGCACTGAATTGTAGAGAAGTATGTTGTTTGTGTTATTGTCTGATAAGCCATTTCTGCGTGGGTCCATACCAGACTACAAATAAACAGAGTATGTACAGTATGTTAGTCAGTGTCAATCAAAATGTTTAGTGTAATGAACCATTAGCCCAAATGGCACCAAAGACCTCATCAAGCATGACTGGATAAGCTTAAGAGTTGAGACCATTTGCTCACTGTTTGGTCCCCACCAAATCTCTCCTGCGCCCCTGCCGGGCCACACTCACGTAAATGGCCGTCTGGATGCTGGCCTCCACCCCGCTGCACTCGATGGCTACATGCGGCTGGTCACTCAGCAGGCTCTCCACCTTCTTGGCCAGGTCACCGGAAGAGTCCTCCCTCTGAACTGTTAGTTCCCAGCACCTTGGTCATCTCCCACCGCTTCTTGGACTGGTCTTAGATGATGTTGAGGAACAGAATGACAAATGAAGTGCAAAATGGACACAATTTATTTTTGAAAATACGTTATAATTTGAAGGCATTGTGAAGCATTATTTTAGGTTCAATTCCTATTAAATCTGGCTACTAATAATTAAAAATTACATTTTACCAATGAAAAACTGACCATTTCTGCATGTGACCAAACTGACTGATGTTTCCATGGTAGAAATAAGGAAATTTTGAGATGTCAGTTTAGCCTAGTTGAGCACTGGTGGGTGTTACACAGTAGTGGTGGTTGATGTGTCTCTCCATTGGTTCTGTGACATTTGTATAGCACTTTGGATATCTTGAAAAGTGCTATAAAAATGTAACTTTCATTCATCCCTGTGCCACCCATAAATATTTAGTCCCATATATAGAGATTGTTTCCTGATGCTTGTTGTTTATTTGAATCTGATGTTGCTGAAAATCGAAAGACAAGTCATATTTTTGTTTCATCGAGTTCCGCAACCCTGAAAACCTTTATGAGCTGTGGAATTTTTTTGTGTTTATGTTCCTTTTATCTGCCACAACATAAGAAAACAGCCCCTTTGATTTTCTTAAGTCCTCAAGTTTCAAACCAGAGAATGTCATTCCTGTCAACACTTCCTCTTGACATTATTTTCATAGTTGTGATAAGAGTGATGCAATAATTATCGGTTATTAGGGCGATGCCTTTTGTGCACCATTTGCTTACCCCTGATGAGCACCTGGGAGGCCCCCATTGCTTTTGCTGCCAGAAGACAAACAAGCCCAATGGGTCCTGTGGTGAAACAGGGTGGAGGAAACAGGGTGTTAACTTACATTTTATAACTTCAGGGATATGGTCTAATTTGGATATGCCAACAGGAACACACCTATGTCTCACCAGGAGTGTTAATGTGTAATATAAAACGATTCAGACAGAACTTTGAGGAAAGATCGATCTTTAGGCTTTTCTGGTAGGAGTTTTGCAGACTAGATTTGTGAATCGTTTTGGTTTTTTTGTATTGCTGGGTATTAATCTCAACCCCAGGCAGGTTGTGTTTATGTAGATTTTTGTTTCTCATGTATGCAATCTGCTTTACCCATACATATGTTTAATATAAAAAAACACTGAACAAGATTCAAGGATTGCAGATTCAGTATTTTGCTATGCAGGAAATACCATTGACAACACTCTATTACTGAATATCATATTCCTGCTGCTTATTGGCTTTTTAGATATCTTAGAAGTCCTATTTTTCCAGTTATATGCAAGTGTAATTAACATTATTGTATTGTATTGTACCATTTCTATGTAGGTCTGGGACATTATTCCATTCTTGGAAAACTGCAGTTGTCAGGGTGGGTGCCAGGTATTACTGACCATCCTGTTCCCTCCTCTGTCTTAGTCCTAAGTCTCTAGTGTGTTTCTCTAGTTCTCTGTGCCACTGCATAGCTCATGGGCTGAGCATGTGATTATAAAATCTCTGGTTATGAGCTCAAAACCAGCTTCGACTGTTTATTTAAGTTTAATGGATTTTTGTTCCCCAGTGTTTATTTTCTATTTTAGTTATCTTGTCCTAGGTTTGCCCAGCTTGTGTTCTGTCCTGTCCTGGTTCTGCTTTAAATATCCTTGTGTTGTATCCCAAGTGTGTGGTTTGTTTCCTAGTTTTTGTGTTCCCTGTTTCCTAGTTTGTGTTAATTTTGTGTTTCTGTTTCCACTTGTTGTTTCTTGTCTTGTGCTTTCAGTGATTGATTAATTTTGTTATTATTCCCAGCTGTTCGTTGTTAGTCTTGTATTCAAATGCCTGCTCCTGCTCAGTGCTCCTGCTCTGTTCACCTGCATGCAAAGGTTTGCGGTATTTTATCAAACCGTTTGGTTCAATACACCCAGGCGAACAGCAATAGATCAGTACGCCTGACATTAAACTTTAATTTTTAAACTGTGATCATTGTGCACGCATTCTGTACATTTGGAAATAATCAGGACTAAGTTAAGTCAGCTAAGTTTCTCCATAAAGACCTGGCTACAGGATATAACTTGGATTGTCAGAGCACCTGAGGCCATTTTCTCCTAACTGGCATTTAATGAAATGATGTTGTTAAAATTTGATCAATGTTAATCATTTAACATTGGGGTACTGTGATTGCAGTAATCCTGCTGAAACAAAATGACTAGATGTGCATCACCTGTGGGGTGTGTGTGCACAACAGTTTTGGAAGCAGACCCCCTTTTCATATTATTCAATGGCCCCACACTCCACGCATTTGTTCAAATTTATTGGAAACACTGGTAACACTTTACTTGACGTGGCACAAATAATATATTATACTATTACTTATGTATTAATTAACCACAAACTAAGTCTTACTTACACGCTGATCTCATATTTGTTCATCATTAACGAATTATATCAAATGCCAATTGTATTTGTTCATAATTCATATTTCAATAGTATCGCTATTTGTGCCACGTCAAGTAAAGTGTTACCGAAACATTTATATGCAGTACAACCCTGAGAATTTAGGGGTGTCACTCTGACAATGTCTAAAAGAGATATTTATTTGCTAAAGAATATATAGCTTTATTATCTTTTATTATTCAGTTGTTACCCCTGTATATGTAAAAAAACTTCCTAGCAGTCTGGATAGGTTCTTTATTTTTCAAAGTACATTTCTATGACATGCATGTTGTATTTCCTTTCTTACTCCTTTGGTAGATTACAAGTAACAGAAGGGGTTTCTGGTAGCTTGGTCTTCCTAGTTGCATCAAATGCTGTGGTACTTTCCATGGCAACTTTAGCCACTGAAAAACCAGAACAGCCGGGAAGGAAGTCCTGTAGCTTCCCAGGATACCTTTTTAGGTTGTTTACTGAAACATACCCTGAAAAGAGATGGAAAAAATGTGCATGAGTTCTTGGAAAAAATGTTGCTTTCTACAATTCACAATAAACATGTTTTGTTTTAGGACAGAGCAGAAATAATGAATACATAAATCAACAAATGTGTTTATTGCAATTTTAACTTTCATGGCCTTATTATACATGGTCTTATTACCTGCGATCATGTTGTTGGTAGGATAATGCTGTGTAATACAACAGGAAAGTTGTTCTTTTTCTGAGTTTTCCATCTTGAGTGCTTTGTAGCTTTAAAAATGAGAAGATGACAGTGAAGATGAACTTCAGTCATTTTTGATCACACAACTTACAGCCTGTTCATTAAGGTATATGTATAAAGGTTGCGTTTTGTGTACACTGAGCACATAAGGACCTCTAGTGGTTTTAATTCAAGTGCAACTTGGAACAAACAGTAAGTTTTACTCCACCTAGTATGAGGTTCTTTGTTTTCACAGTTACACTTTCCCATCTGGGTTTCCCTCAAAGGAAAAGGAGAAAAACATGCATAAAAGGACAAATGTAACAAAGATCTTATGTATAAATATGTGTATACACACGCACATACACACACATGTATAAGAACATGTAACACACAGTTGTCCCTAACCGCAATCATTAACATGTTATAGTTGTCCCTGGCCCTAACCCCAACCTGTAACATGTTATGGCTGTCCTCTTGCTCCCAAATGAAACATCCAACTGCTGCTTTAACTTCTGCAATGAGTGGTATTTAAGTCAGCTAAACTCTAAAAGTGCACAATTTCACTTGTTTTTTATGTTTACTTTATAATGACATGCTCTGTTCATTTTTTTTAAATTAAGACAATCTTTATGGTTTGACCTTATATTATGCATGAGTGACAAAGCAACTAAAATAAATGATAAACTTGCTATTTTTCATTTTACAGTGACAGAATGATATTCTGGAATCTGGTTTTATTATGATAAAGACATACTGTAACTGTGTAATTCATTATTACATTGCACTTATATGTGTTTGCATGGATGAGACAGTGTTGGTTTTGGAGTCATAGTATTTAAGCTGACCTTTCTGAACACATGCTGGGGGGAGCACATAGTGGCCAGCAGTTACAGACTCCATGTTCTGACGCTTCTCACATGCAGAAAGGCAGGAACTGTGGAAAACTGTCACCCTGTCACCTGTATAGTCTGCACTTTCAAAAACCCTGTATCAAAAGAATTATGCATGGCTAGTGAACACCAACACAAAAGATAACAATGGATTAGCTTAAATGTATCCATCGTTATAAAACACTGGTGATTATGAATATATGGATCTGAATATATGGACAAAATGTTTATTTCAATACTTACAGTACTCAGCATAAGTGTGCATATGTATGACAAACTTGATATATAATCATGAAAGGCTTGTGACTATTTCCTTGGCTCTAATGATAGCGCACCGCCGTGTGTCAGGACAGGATGCATCTGCGCTGAACAGGTACTCCGCGGAGTTCCAGCTGGCCATCACCCCACCTTCAGACACTGAAAATGAAAGTTTAACCTGTAACTACGTCCTACCTATGCGCGCGCTTAATATTCACCCTTACGTCGCATTTGGGGTCTCTCAGACCCCAGAGCCTGTTTAAATGGTGGGCATGTAAATCTTAATGCGACGTAAGGGTTAATAGCATTGTATCCGTAATGGCGAGACGCCTAATAACTGTGAAAGGGAAACGTACTGGTGAAGGACCGGTCGGTCACTGAGCAAAAAGCAGGGTTGCAAACTTTGGTCACTGGCTGGCGTGAGATGTTCAACTTTAAATTTTACATGTTGGTAATAGTTTTATTACCTTGTAAATAGTATGTAGGGTTCACAAACCATCCCAGCGCTTTTGATGTGGCCAATTTTAGGTTTATAATGGAATAATATATATTTGCCCTAAGGTTTCTTGCGTGAGAGTCTGAAAGCATGAGTGTCACGCCAGATGTGGGACAGCTGGCAGCCCTGCAGTATGAGGCGTTTTCAAACTGCGTCTGAATTTACTAATCCATTATTTTACATACTCACAATTAATTGCAATTTAACGATTATGCTTATTTAATAGGGGTTGTTTATGCAGTTATACATACTACTATTTGCAATAATTTTGACAAAATAATGTTACTTAATACCGAAGCCTTTAATGCCAAGTCGTTTGTTTTAGTGTTAGTTTAGCGTTTAGTCAGGTATGCTGATTCGGCCTAGTTTTTTTGTCTTAAGTGTGATTTTAATGTTTTCATTTAACTGTATTTTTTGCCTTTGTAAAGCACTTTGATTTGCCTTGCGTCTGAATTGTGCTATATAAAAAACTTGCCTTGCCTTATCTAGTCAGATACCTACCCCACAGACGACGAAGGTCCTCATTAACACTTTTTGAAAACCATGCACTTTTTTTTCTAAACATGCCAGCTGTATAATAATTTCGTCCAATACACACAAATTGCTCTCAAATTTCGCTAATTCATGAATCAGTGGTGGAAGTCTTTCTAAATGTTGGCTAAAAACCGATTTCGCGACAGAAATCAAGGCCTATATTATTAGTAATGCGGAGCTTTATATAGTAAGTAATTTTAACAATCTATTTATTCATAGAAAAAAAACATTGTAAGTCTGACGATGAGCCTTTTTATGGACGTACTTCGCGTGACCCGAAGTCACGTGACGCGGTGGCGGGCTTTTCAGCGGGCGCCTCGCGCTCCCCGAAGTAACGGACACTTTACCTCAGTTATCACCACTTTACCAATTCTTCGGTCTCGGAAATCGCTAAAAATATGCTTTTTAAATGTCGTAGGTCGGCTGTAATACTTGAGTCTTCATACGAACAATGTCTGGAGTTGATTTTCATTAATTCGGATCATCTTATCGCGTGCCATATGGCCGTATGGGGTAGATTAACAGATTATCGTGAACATCATGGGCCAACGGGGGCCCCCTCCCAGGATCAAACCAGAACCAGAAATGGCCGGCGACCACATTATTGTTTTTGAATTTCCTCTCGATGTCTGGCAGCAATCTTAAGAGTAGCGATTTATACTCACAATCTAGTCTCATTATGCATGGTTTCATTTTCTGAAAACATTCACTATATTTTACTATCGGAAGTTTCAGCAGAGCCCATCCTGGACTTCAGCTAGAAAGGTAAAGTGACGCTATAAATAGCATTGCTTTTTAACTTTATAGGTGAAGAAAATAGTTATTTAGTCAAAAAAGATAAACTATATCACACGGCTATCATATCATCAATAATACTACTACAACTATTAATAATAAATGCTAATTCTGTTGAGGCCATGTAATAGTGACCTGAATACAGTATTTGTGCATTTGTTTAAGAGTGTGGAGCATAACCTGCTTATTGATAAACCTGTTCCATATGTAACATTTTACACATTGTGAAAAACAAGTTGAATGGTATTTATTTATTTGATCATTTATTTATTTAGGTGGCATGTGGTTTACAAGAACAAAGATAAATAGTTTAAATACATCCTTGTAGTGGGTAACGATTTTGTGGTCCTTAATTAGTGTATGATAATCCTCTTAGAGATTGTAAGCACCAAGCCAGCTTTCTTCCCCTTTGCAGACTGCCTGTGTGTCTTCCTAGCAATACTGTCTGAAACCTACAGAAGGGGGGCTTTGGAAATATGTGCCATGACTTATTGTGTGAAGTATATGGTTTCCTCAGGATGACCCTTGCATTAATTGGACTACAGAAATCTTGGGGTTCAGCATAGAAATGTTTGGCATTGGCACTAGGAAATGGTTTGTGAAGAAGAAAAATGAAAGGAAACCATCTGTAAAGAAGAAATGGAAGAAGAAATGGGTTGCCAATATTCTAAAACAGCACAGAGAGCATATCCTGGAAGAGCTGGACATCAACAAGGTGTTGCCATACCTTGTGTACAATAAGGTGTTCTCTCTTGGAGAGTATAAAGAGATCTTGGGGCATGACACCAACGCGAAAAGGGCTGAAATGTTTCTGGACCAGCTGTCCTCTAAGGGCCCTGGAGCATTCTGTTCTTTTTGCCTAGTCTTGGAGGAAGTGTGTCCGCACCTGCTAACCTGTTTTCTCTTGAATTACAAAGGTATAATTTTGTCTGTTATTTCTCTGTTGATTAGGTTAGATGAACAACAATTTGATTCAGTTTCTAGATCTTGGTTAAAGATGCAATTTTCTATCAGACTTCTAATTGCATAATAGTTTATGTACAATATGAGAGACCAGGGACAGGGGTCAGTTGTTCAAAGGGATACAGTAATATTCCTGCTTTTAGATTTCCCCAAACATCACTGATGTTTATCAGACTAATAGGGTACAACTTTACTTTGAATGATTTTTTTTTCATTGTGTCACTTCTCTGCATTTTATAAAAAAGAAAAAAAGGATTTGTCCCTGGTCTCCCCTAAATATTCATGTTCCTCTTCTATATACATAGCAGAATGTGTTTAGGATAATTCAGATAACTCTAATTCAGTCCTTGCTGAGTTTTCATTGATTTTAGTTGGATGGTTTATGGTTGAGCTTGTGCGTAGTGCATTGTTATTTAAATACACAGTCAAATCATTCCATTTATTTTACAGAATCTATAAAATTGACTTACCCTTATTTGCAACTGAAAATATGAAATGCTGAATTCCCTGTTGAGGAAACTGCTTGAAGCCTCGATGAATGTAAATGTCTATGTTTGGGTTGCTCGAATCTTATACATGTAAACATGGTAAGACAACACTTAAGAAGCATAAAAAGTCACTTGACACCACAGCACTGAAGAGATTAGTGGGGAGTCTTGGCAGGACAGTTTGAGCAATATGGCATATGGCTCCGACTAAGGCAGTGTCAGCTGAGTAATGTATGTCCCAGATACCATAAGCACGGAAGGGATACAGCTCATATTCAATTGATATTTTGTTTACATTTTATTACATGTACAACTTAATGTTAAGCCATGTAAGGTATTGCCCCATATTTCCCATATGTTTTCCAGTATCTTCGATTTATCCAGTACA
The DNA here is from genome assembly GCA_026780765.1 of Petrocephalus schoutedeni. Classification (NCBI taxonomy): domain Eukaryota; kingdom Metazoa; phylum Chordata; class Actinopteri; order Osteoglossiformes; family Mormyridae; genus Petrocephalus; species Petrocephalus schoutedeni. Next base: position 8,738,534 of record JAODKL010000009.1, read on the forward strand.
GGGGCAGTAGGGTTTTTCGGTTGTTGAATTATTTTATGGCTTATTCTATGTAAATGTTTGCAGAGTTGTAGGTTCAATTCAGTACATTTACATTTATTTATTTAGCAGGCACTGCATACTATTTTGCTGAGCAACACACTGCCCTTATATTGCATACATTCTCAAACCTCTTATTTACTGAATGATTTAAATAGACATCTCATAGAGTATGTACCCCTGCTTGTGGTCTATGCTGTCTGGGATAGGCTTCCTGAATCCATGACCAGGATAAGTGGGTTGAAGATCGATGGAGTTTATATATAATTATAATAATATAACAATTATTATATAATTATATATATTCTATAATGCCACTAACATGTTAACTTGGCAGTATCTTATATATATTGAAATACAATTTGCTAAATAACTTCTTTGTGTTGCTGCTCCAAATCCAAATATCCAAATGCTTGTTCATCTCATGCTTTATCTTTTTCATTGACTCCTTTCTGAATATTGTGCATTTTCCCCCTAGGAATATAAAACCTGCATTATTTGCTTGTGTCAAGCTGTCATCTTCCTCCTGCTTTTATTGGGCAAAGAGGCTTCAGTGGTGAAGGATCAAACTCTTTGGCGTATATTTATATTAAAACAGACTGCTATCACTTATGCATTTCGCAGATTTTTCAGCAACAAAGAACTTGTCATCCCAAATCGGGAAGAAGGACAGAGTAATGGCTCCACACAAACAGGGGTACTTCAGGTCCAGGGATGATGGAAAGAGGGTCCTGCTTCCCCCCTACCCCGGCCCTGTCTTCAGTCCCAGGTGAGTTTTTGTTTCCACTTTTGCGTCCCTCTTCATCTCTGCTAACATGGCTGCTTCATTGGTGACAAGCCTGTGTCCATGGAGTCCTGGTTTCTACCTCTTTGTGTATTCATGAGTTTTTGGATATGCAAGTTTGTTTTGGTCGTGTCCCTTGTAAGAAATGCGGCTGTTATTCAAATCGCATTCGCATGGTAATCTAATGCACAACGCAGCGGTGAAACGCGATCCAGGTAGATCCC
>JAODKL010000009.1:8756351-8768055 GCA_026780765.1 Petrocephalus schoutedeni
GGGGAGGGGGGGAAGGTGTTGTGCGTCAGCTAGTAACTCCCTTGACCTTGTGTTGCTGTTCCTGAGTGTGGCTGGAGATCGGGTTCTCCCTGCTGCTTTTCCTGGGTGTGGCTGGAGCCTGGGTTCTTTTTGCCCTGTTCCTGAGTATGGCTGGAGCTCGTATTCTCCCTGCTCCTGTTCCTGAGTGTGGCTGGAGATCGGGTTCTCCCTGCTGCTTTTCCTGGGTGTGGCTGGAGCTTGGGTTCTCCATGGCGCTATTTCTCCCTGCTGCTTTTCCTCCCCTACCGCCATCCCTTCTACTGCCTTCAGTGGGCCACACCTGGTGGGGGATCTCAAGGCAGAGGTCCTTACCATTTGTCATGCTGAGGTGCATTGATATGCCCATGAATGCCAGCTAAGGGTTCCTGCTGTCTTATTGCCCTCAGAGTAGAAGTGCAGTGGCAGGCCGTTGGATTGTAAATATTTGTATAAACAGTGAATTGTGGGGTGTGTCTGAAAAAAGGCAGAAAAGACAATTCAGTCCAGTAAATGTGCTTTTATTTGTATTAATGAAATGTTTCAGTGCTAGAATTTCATCCTTTTAGTAGTCAGTGATTAAAAAGCCAGAGGTGATTGATTAACAATCTGGGTTTTTGTAGGACATCCCCACTTTTTCCCCATAAAGGGAAAGACCCTAAAACTGCCGTTTACCTTCAGCTTGCGGCAGGGAATCTGTTTGCTTGGGGTGTTTGCCTACTGTACCTTACTAACTTGCTCAGGAAATTAGGAATATTTTGAACACATGAAAATGCATCCAAATCTCACTCCTGCTTGGTGTGTATAGATTTTGCATGTTCACCGCATGTCATGCATTTTATCTTTGGGTACATTGTGTCCTCCCTTAGTTAAAAAATGTAGAGTTAGGTGGCATCCCTAATTGGCCCATAATTTGTGTTTCTGTCTGTGACAAAGTGGTATCCTGTTTAGGGTGTCCCCTGCCTTGTGCCCCGTACTACATAGGATAGGCTCCAGGCTGGATAAGCAGCTGGAAGATGGATAGATAAACAGAAATATACTTTTATATAACATACTATTTATGTGGGCAGCACAGTGGTGCAGTGGTTAGCACTGTTGCCTCACACCTGTGGGACCAAGATTTGTGTCTCCAGCATGGCTCCAGGCGTGTGGAGTTTGCATGTCCTCCTCATGTCGTCATGTGGTTTCTTCCAGACACTCTGATTTCCCCCCACAGTCCAAAGATATGCTGAGGGTAACTGGAGTTGCCAAATTCTCCATAGTTGTGTATATGTAACTGAATGGTGTGTGAGTGTACCCTGTGATGGTTTGGCGCCTTGTCCTGGGTTGTTCCTTGCCTTGTGCCAATAAGCTCCAGAACCCCCATGACCCTGAATAGGACACATAGTTGGAGAAAATTGATAAATTAACTATTTACATATTAGATTTGTTAATGTTTCTGGTTATGTAAAAGTTTGGAAGTATGCAGATTTCGCTAGTCAGGGTATCGTACCTGCTACTGTTCTTGGATCTCAAATCATAGATGGCCCTTTGATTTCCACAAAAAATTAGCTTTCCACTTTGTTCTAAAAATGAAAAGGTAACAAAAAAAACCCTGAAAACATGGATGCAACTGGCTTAATAAGAGTCACAGTTCCAGACTCCTGGTGAGCAGGAAACTTTGGTGATCTTTCGCAAAGCCTGACATACAGTTCCTCAGGACCGCAAGTTCTCCACACTTCCTGAGAATGGGGCCCATGTACCATGTGTGTGTGTGCAGATCTGAAGTGAGGCTCCACTCCAGAGGTTAATTTTGTGGGTACAAAGCAGCTGGTACCTGTGGTTACCCACATGATATATGGATTTACATATCACGTGCCCATGTCTGTGTGATAGGTCCCTCTTGGTAGGTGTTGCGGACTGGGGGACTGAAACAAATTTTTAGTCTTACTGCCTTGCTCTGTGCCTGGCCGGTAATTAGAAATTTTTGGAGTGGGTTCAAACCTGTCATTTTCCTTTTGTGATTATACGCCAGTTGTATGTCCCTCTTCCACATCATGGTCAGACCACACACCTGATCCCACCTGTGCTGTTGACCATTTCGTTGCCTACAGGTCGTTGACTAATCAAGATTATTGAAGGTTATTAACTTGTTAACGTTGTTAACGTGGCAGTAATAACAACAACATGGCTGCAACAAGCAGTGAGGAAGAGCTTCGGAACATAACACTTGGAGGTGCAGATGAAATTGGACACTTCAGGATTTAATTTCCACCAGCTCACTGTGCTACTAGACACTGAATAGTAACCATCACTCATCTAGACCTAGTTTTTTGTGCAGCTGTGAATTTTGTTAGTATTTTTTTTAATCACACAATCATAAGCTTTAAGTGTCAGGTAGCCTGGATTGCTGCCAGCAGTGACTTCACTAGGTGCTTACAGTTTGTCTGATTTTCTTCTCTTCCAGTCTCCCACTTCCAGACATCAAGAAATATTCTCTAATTGAAAGTGTCATCATTTTTCTTACCTAGATATACCGAATTCTTAACTTAATTGATATACTAAAGAGATGTCACGTACATTGGATTTAAAAAGTGTATACACCATTATCAAAATGCCAGGTTTTTTATGATGTAAAACGATGAGACCACAATAAATCATTTCAAAACTTTTCCCACCATTAAAGTGACCAATAACCGGTAAAATTCAATTGAAAAACAAGTCTGTAGGGGGAAATATATTAAAAGAAAAAAAAAAAACATACGATAAGCTAGTTGCATAAGTGTGCACACCCTTAAACTAATACTTTATTGAAGCACCTTTTCATTTAATTACAGAATTCAGTCTTCTTGGGGGGAGTCCATCACGTCTTGACTTGCCAGTATTTGCCCACTCTTCCTTGCAAAAGCATTCTAAATCGGTCAGATTGAGGGCATCTCCTGTGCAAAACCTTCTTCAGGTCACCCCAAAGATTTTCATTTGGATTTAGGTCTGAGCTCTGGTTGGGCCATCCCAAAAGTTTAATTTTCTTCTGGTGAAGCCATTGTTTTGTTTATTCCCTAGGGTCATTGTTGAGCTGAAAGGTGAAATTCCTCTTCATCTTCCTAGTATTTTTCCTAGTATTCAGAACTTTTCATAATTCACCTTCACCTCGACTAAAGCGCCAGTTCCAGCTGAAGAGAAACACCCCCAAAGCTTGATGCTGCCACCATCATGCTTCACCGTGGGTTCGGTGTTCTTTGGGTGATGTGCATTGTTGTTGTGCCAAACATACCATTTGGAATTGTGGCCAAAAATATCAACCTTAGTTTCATCAGACCATAACACACTTTCCCACATGTTTTTGAGAGACAGTGTATTGTTGTGCAAAATGTAGCTGGGCCTGGATGTTTTTCTTTGTAAGAAAAGGCTTCCATTTTGTGACCCTAACCCATAGTTCAGACATATGGAGACACTCGAGATTGTTGTTACATGAAGTACACAACCAGTACTTGCCAGATATTCCGGCATATTCCTCAGTGTTGCTATAGGCCTCTTGGTAGCCTCCCTGAGCAGTTTTCAGTTCGCCTTTTCATCAATTTTGGAGGGATGTTCAATTCTTGATAATGTTACTATTGTCCCATATTGTCTTTACCGCTTCATGACCATCTTCACTGTGTTCCATGGTATATCTAATGCTGTGGATTTTTTTTTTGTTGTACCCTTCTCCTGACTAATACCTTTCAACAATAAGATCCTTTTGACGCTTTATAAGCTATATGCAAACCATGGCTTCAGCTGTAGGTTGCAACTGAGTAAATGTCAGGAAAATCCTGTTAAGATTGCTGAACTTTATTTGGGGTTAATCAGAGTCACTTTAATTAATGGCAGGTGCGTACCCGAAAATACTCAATACTGCTTCAACAAAGCACGTATTAGTTTAAGGGTGTGCACACTTATGCGATCAGCTTATTGTATGTGTTATATGTTTTATATTATCCCCCTAATAGATTTGTTTTTCAGTTTAATTCTACAGGTTAATCGATCTGTACAGGTTATAGATGGAAAATGTTTTGAAATGATTTATCGTGGTCTCATTTTTTTACATCACAAAAACCTGGCGTTCTAACTGGGGTGTGTACTCTTTTTATATCCACTGTACAAATGCAGTGCAAGTAACTGGCGTATGAGCATATGTATAATCGTATTTGTTGCAAATAATACAGTATGTAACATCTGTAAAGATAAAAACCAAATCAAACAGCTCTAACAGTTTCATTATTGCTCAGTACTCAGTCGCCCGCTCTACATCGCATCCTACACACACTCTCTCTCTCTCGCTCGCTCTCTCGCTCACTCTCCACCCTACCTCACGCATGGACGTTTTGGACGCTGCAGCTTTTCGCTGAGTTTTTTTAAGCGAAAGTGCCACGAGTGGGACGAGACAATGCTCAGCTCCCGACCAGAAGTGAACGGATTAGTGATCTATTCCGAGCGCTAATGACATTAGGGGGTCACCGCAGACATGAGTCCCGGCGGCGCGGTGCCTTTCGCTGAGCTCCTTGGGGACTGTTTTCCCTGTCAGTTCTTCAGCGCTGGAAATGGCGCTCTGATGCCGAGCGGGGAAGCCGCATCGCAGGCGGATGCCAGGGAATGAGAATTATACGAATCACATATGCCGGTCTGTGGAATCACGGCACCGTCGGGCAAAATGAGGTATCAGAAGTACATTACCGTCATGCAGATGGCTATGGGAGTGACCGCCTCAAACAAAGACGACTGGCTCCCTCCTAAGAGACGGATGTGGTGAGTGTGGATCTCGGTGCGGGTGCCGATGCGGAGGGAGGGACGGAGGGAAGGGGCGAAGCGGGGGGATTTACCGTGCAGCCGTGTCCGCGTTACCGAACGGCGGGAAAGCAATTGCCAGTCCTCCTCCGTCCGTGAAAGTGCTTTGTTAGCGTCTTTCCCCCTTATTAATGATGAAAAGATCGCGGACCTGCTGTGTCGCCAGTGCCGCTGCTCGCAGACGCCGGTCCCCCCTGCCCGGTACCGGCTCGCTTCTATTTACATATAATCGCGGGGTGTTTCAATCGTATCGCGTATCTCTGCGTTTGAAGACCAGAACCAAGCCGGCGTGGCCACCACACACGCTGCTTTCTCACACCCAGGTCCGTAAACGCCGTGTCGGATGAACCTGCTGCCGTTTTATAAGGTAACACGCGCACGGCGCTCCGGCAGCAGGAAAACAAACCGCTGATCGTGTTGTTTATAACATCTCTCTGTGTATCCAAGATATGCATACCAATAAAACTATGTCCACAAATGTTCCACTGCTGTTTTCATTTCTTGCCTTATTTATTTGAGTCTAATATTTATTTCCTTCCCTTCTATTTTTTCATTTTCTGTGTCAGTCTGATAGTGACTGATAACTGTGTTCTTAATAGTATTGTATACACAATGGCGTGGAAGCATCCAGATTGCTGTGTGAGTCTAGGAAACCTGAACAAAATTAAGCTCCTGTTAAATTGACAGTGAGTAAGAAAACCAGCAAACAATTGGCAGCATAAGCATGTTTACCGTCAATGTTTATATCAAATGCTTCTGAAGACGGTCTTTAATTCTGAATTCTTTTAAATTATAACAAGTGTATAGATTGATACAAGATCTGTCATATCACATTATGCTAAATGTCATCTAGGAGAGGTATTTTTCTCCATAATGTATTTCTTTAAAAGGACTCTCAATCAAGACCAGACAGGACATGGGGTAAAACATACCTCTTTGGTGCCTGTCACATTAGCTGAGGGGAAAAGGAAGGAGCCATTATATTGACTGTGTTACTTTATGAGCACAGAGCGGAGTGTCAGAGTAATGGTTCAAGCAAGGGATTTGATGGGTCCGGAGGACCAGAGTGCCATCAGATTAGATCACCTAATTGTCTTTGATGAACTCATTAATTGTTTTGCAGAGGTTGAGTCCAGTGTTCCATTTGTGTCCCTACTTTTCTGTAATGGAGTCACCATCGACAACCACACTGCTTGTCATAACCATTCCTAGATGTGTGTCCAATTTTGGCTACAGAGTGGTCTAATGTTACGTTCTGGCCATCTAATGAAGCTTGAACTGGGCTCGTTAGAGTCTCTGAACAGGGCACGGAGTTACACAACGTCAGGACTGTGCCAGTGTTACATTAGTGGAAAACAGTTGTTGTTTTCTCATTGGCCCACATTCATCATTTGAAGACCGTTATGTATCTGGGTGTTCGTTCTCTAGCAGCATTTCTTGACATTTTACTGCGTCACACCGCAGTCCGCATACCTGCAAATGTGCCTGTCCACTTATCTCTTTAGCTGGTTGAAGCCCACCCTTTTTGACTCTGCCATTTCCTATGTTATCTCCTTTCGGCTCAGTTTATGGGACTTAATGACTCAGATTACACCCGGTTTAGACACTGTATGTGGCCATCATTGCCCAGGAGACATTCACCTCAAGCGACACTGGCACCAAATGAAGAAGTGGGCCCTCTCTGGGCAGACTGATGGCAAATCTGGCAAATCGGCCAGATTTGAGAGGCATGGTGTAGGATGGAAGGATAGAGGACGTGAGGACAGAGTGGAGCTGAGGCATAGAATGACAAGGGTACTGTTTAGGTGACCATGTTCCCCGTAGCAGCTCAGCCCATCTGCGGGGGTTTCCTTTGTTGGCATGTGACACTTCACTTAAATTTCCCCCTCTCTGTCTCACAGAATGCAGAATGTTTCATATCTGTTAGAATGCCCACAGGCAGCAATCAACATGGCATTCGTACCACAGAGATTGGAGACGGTTTTGTTGTACCATAACATCCTCCTCTACCGAGCAGAAAGCTCAGATGGATCAGACAGGCCAGCTGTTGTATGCTGTTTCCATTTATTTATTTTCATGGCAAAGGGAGTGTAGTTGTCAGGGTCTCTCAGTACTGAAATGTCTTGACTTTGACGTTGACTTTGATGTCACAGATGTCCATCGCCCCAAAGCACTCACCGAGGACCTGCCGTTTTTCCCTTTTATGAGCTGAAATTACCACTGACCTGCTGAGTTTGCACACGCGCACCACCACCATCCCCAACACCAACAGAGGAGTACACGTACGCCATCTTGTGTTAGTTATTTTCTTAGGGTAAGTCTCATTACTGTAGTATCGGCCTAATAAGGCTGGATTCTGGGGGGTGGGGGATTCCTGTTGTAGCTCAGAGGTTGATCTATGGGGTAGCCAGATGTGGCCATGGGCACCCCTAGTAAATATTTGGCCACCCCTGTTGCCACCCCACATCAAAATAATAAAAATTAAATATGGATTATTCAATTTTCTAAGCGGGACTAAAGAACAGTCAGTGTCCGCCATGGACACCCCCATAAATATAACTGGGTATAACCTCTGGGTGTGGTTTGTTTTTATGAACGTGTTTTATGACTGCACTGCTCCGGCTGCTGTTCTGTCATGTTGAATATGCGTCCCTATGCTCATTTGTCGGGGGAGCCCAGCTCATCCCGTCACTGTTTCTGATTCAGTCCCCAGTGCTGCCTAGATCTGCACGGCCATGTTAAAAAGGTTCAGGCCCCCAGTCTTGGAGGAGTCGCTGCCATGGTGGATCCTGTTTACTGTGGATAGGTTACTTATTTTAATAAGCCTCATTTTCCTTTACTGGCCCCCACTCTTTCTGGGAGGAGTCCGCTGGGGTGGCTTACAGTAGGTCGGCTTCCCCAGTTCCGACGTAACTAGCAAGAGATGCACTTGCATAGCTTTGCACAGGTTTGCACAGTTTTTGCACAGTGCAGTGACTCAGACGCCTGTGTGGAGGCCAAATGACCCATCTGCATTCTGTTTGTCTTAACCCTGTCCATGATGCATCCCAATCACTGGGCAGTGTAACAGGAGGGAGTTGCGAGATGCGATCCTGTCACCATGGCACATCGCCTGGCTGCTCCAGGCTAATCCATATGCCCCCTTTGAGAGCATCTTACTCTCATCACATGTACACCTGTGTACCTGCTAGCTTAATCTCCCTGCCATTTTCATGCCCAGACTCTTAGTTTAGACTGTGGCTATTTATACCATTAATTTGTTCAAGAGAGAAACATCTGAAGAAGATGGCAGCCGTCACTCAGAGATTCCCAGGGCAAATATATCACACGATGCCATGAGACTCCCAGCTAAGAGGCACATTTGCCTGTGACTGTACTAATCTCTCTGTAATCACAGCCACATACGCCCCTCAGCTTAAAGTCGTTAATGCGCTGGAGTACATTCTGTGTCGTGGAATACCTTGACAGTGAGCTCTCTCACTAGCTGAGTGCATGCGTGAGTCTGCTTCCCTGACCCTGTGAAATGCAGATGCAGACAAAATGGCCTCTCAGAGGTAGGAAAACCTGACAAACAGACAGTGCAGATCATCTGTTTAAGAATGTATGCCAGTATCACTAGCGTCTAGTTGGTTGGTTGGTATTAATGGGATGATAAAGGGTCTTCATATAGGAATAGATGTTTAATTGTATATTTTGCCAGTCTAGTACTTTGAAATGCACTTTAACCATCTCTAACTGTGAGATTCAGATGTCATTAGAAATAAGCATAATCACAAATTTATCATAGACATTTCATCTATTTTTACTAGAGATGCATGCTATGTCCATAACATATCTGTATGTGTCAGTCTCAGACAATATTACTGGCTGATATTTAGACCGTCATTAAAGTTAGCAGCATTAATGCTTTAGACACAAATAGTAAAATAAGGGAGTGATTGAATTGGTTTATCAGCCATTTTTTGTAGTGCAGGAATAGGGATTTTGTGGGTTCATTCAGTAATTAGCCCCTCGCTAGAGTTTCCCATTTTGGTCCCGCTTCGCTGACGTCTCACTGCTTGCATTATATGTTTGTGGTTGGTATACACACTCAAGGAACATTACCCACCTCAATTTCACTACAGATTTGTACCTCACCGTTTCCTGGTTATCAAGTACAAATTTATAAAAGTACAAATTTTATTTGTCACATACACATTAAGTACAGTGAAATGTAGCAGTCTCGGTTATTGGTAATGGTAATATTAGGCAAACACATATCAGTTATCAGCATCAGCCAAAAATTCCACATTGGTGCACCACTAATTTTGTATTGTACTTGTGCTAGTACATTGCTTACAGGCACTAAGATCCTTACCAGAAGACAGACGGACATTGCTCAAATAGTCTGTAATAGGAGACTTGACCCAGCAGCCTTCTGGTTAGGTGACCATGACCTGAAGCACTCTGTCACCTGTAGAGCTTAACACAGTAGCTACACTGTCCCAGTAAAAAGCAAAGCTCTTCTCTGGTAGCCAGCCTGCAGTGCCTCTGTGTGTCAGCAGTAAATCCCTGGGGGGCTGAGCATTGATGACTGTGTTCTTGAGCTACTCTTCATGGAATATTCATTGTCCTCACTGAGAGGACCACACTGACTTTTACAGCAGCTCCCAGAAGTCATCTTAGCCGTCTGGCGTCTGTTATTAATGTCTGAATGGTATTCCATGGTGTCTATGCTGTTCGCCATTCTTTGTGATTGCCTTCAGTACAGAGGTTGAATTTTGCAATGAAACATTTAGAAAAGATCCTGCCTGCAAGAATGTGATGCAAATCGTAGGGCAAATGCAGGAATACTGTGCAAATATCAGCGGAGATGCTGACATCATATGTGGCGGGTAGGGCTTGTCTGAATGTCTTAATGACTATGCAATGATCCTGTATAGATTGAAGTGGGACAGCATGGATTATATGCAGATTGCTGTGGAAATGCAAGGATCAAATTCACACCATAGGGCAAACACAAATCATATCCAGTTTGCAGTAAAAAAGGCAGGGATTATGTACTGTTGCATATGTGCAGCGATTATGTGGTGATTGCAATGGAAATCCACTGTTCATGTGCAGGTTGTAAGGTGAAGGCACAGATTATATGTAAATTTCAGTTGGAATGCAGGGATCGTGTGCTGATTGCAGTTTGCTTGCACAGATTGTATGCAAATTGCAGTGGATGTGCTGGATTTTTGTGCAAATTGCAGTGGACATGCAGTGTTTGCATTAACCTAACAGGTGTTGATGGCTGTTGATTGGTCAATAATTCTGACTGACCCAGTGAAGGGCTTTACATAGAATTACAGGATTCACTGCAATACTATTGGTGTATATTTATCTATTTATGTCCTATTGTTGTTGCTGTGCGTGAGTAAACATTCCATTGTGTTTGCTGAGTGTGGTCAGTAATATATAAATTTTGAATTTTTAAATCTTTATCACTGGTACATTTTCTTGGCACAGTAAAATGACAGCCCACAGGTTCCAGTAATCCACTTCTTGTTCTTGGGCTAAAAGTGTACAGCACAGCTAGAATTTCAGTCTTGCTCTTTTTCCAGGAACAAATTGGGCCTGCATGCTCTGATCAGTGTATCAAAGCTGAGATGAAACGGGCTGTGGGCAGGTCCGACTCAGCCCGAAAAGGCCTTTGCCCTCTGAAGATGCCGCAGAGTGCAGGCGCAAACTCCACCCCCTGAAATAAGCAGCATTATCCTTCTTTTAACCACCATGTGTTCTCCTCTGAAAAAAGTGAGGCTGAAAAGGTGTGTTTGTATGGTGGAGCCATAGTGTTGCTGCCCTTGGCAAAGGAAGGCGTCTTTGAGTAGATCAGACAGGCAGCAAGCATGCTGTGCCGCTTGGCTGTTTCACACCCTGAGTGCATCGAGAGCAGACATGCTGACGAGCGCCCTGGAAATGCCCTCTAATCCTGGGGTGTCCAGCTGAGTCTGAGGCGCTTAGTGTCTGGTCTGGAGCATTGTGGCACCCTCTATGTTCCAATTCATACACTTTAAAGGGCCGAGAAGGTTTTGAGAACCTCACAGGTGCTATAGTATAGCTGTAGAAACACACCAGGAGTGTAATTAAACATCCAGTTGTGACTCAATTCAGGATTTTGAGAAACTGGAATACAGCAGTTAAATATTAATGTCCATTTAGCCTCTAATTTGTCATGTTACCTTGCTGTGCACACGCTCCCCTTGGGTGCCTCGCTGAGTCCTCTGCTCCATGTGCGCCCCACAGGCTGGACCCCGACCCAGCTGTCTCCACGGACCCACCCCCTCCCACGGTGATCGTAACCCAGGCGAAGCCGTCGCTGCGCCGGATCAAGGGCCGCATTAACCGGAGCAGGAGCCTGGACAGCATTGACCTGCTGGACTGCAATGTGAGTGGGGGAGGTGGTGCCGTGGCTCTCAGGCCTGTGCCTATCCAGGGATCAGGTCTATCAGCGCGGTTGGTGATCATTACAAAGTGTGTGTGAGTGTATGTGTGTGTATGCGTGAGAGAGAGAGAGAGAGAGAGAGAGAGAGTCTCTCTATAGCACATGATAAACATAGAAACACAAACAGCGTATATGCAGCCCAAACACCACCCTTCGTCATCACTCAGTGAAGAGAACAGGAGGAGGCGTGGTGTCCCTGCCCTTCCTGCCTCCTCCCGTTAAGGGAGGTGTTTCTGAAAATACGCACCATTCCTGCCCCTGACCTCCCCATCCCGCACTTACATCTGAGAGGAACCTCATACCAAGCTACATCATTCCATGTTTTCTTTGCTCCATCACACAAAGCATTTTAAATATGAATTCATGTGTTGTTCCTCATGGTGTTTTTAGAGTAATTATTTCAGCTGTGATATGTGATGT
>JAODKL010000009.1:8768155-8786624 GCA_026780765.1 Petrocephalus schoutedeni
AGCATTTTAAATATGAATTCATGTGTTGTTCCTCATGGTGTTTTTAGAGTAATTATTTCAGCTGTGATATGTGATGTCATGTGATGTGCTGTAAATGTAAAATGTAAATGATGTTCTCAAAATATGTATCGAGAATAAGAAATTATGAGCGCCATTCTATGGTTAAATATATATTTCTGCATAGTAAACATTTTTGTTAAACATATATTCAGTGCTTATAGTAACTGTAGTAATGTCGGTTTTAAACTGTCCGAGTCCTTTTAGACCAGTTTCCTGAGCATACCCCCAACATAATCCTGTCTACACATACTTTACTTTAATAGACTCTTTCCTAAATTTTAATGTTGTGCAGTTCAAAGAACAGATCTGTATAATCTAATTTGTTTGAATTTTTTATCAATGTTACTAAGGTTCCTTGTATTGTCCATTTTGGAAATCATACATTCTCTGTTATTTCTATAGATATCGTTCTCTTTTTATTACAACATGAGCTGCAGTGTTTAGCTGTAGACATTTATACCCAAGACTTTGTGTTGTCCTCTGCTGGACACTTCTCATATATCATTTTGCTTAGAATAAACTAGGGACATATTGTTTTTCCTTATGACCTTGGATTTACAGTATGTTAAGGGTAGATTTCCCTGTGCCTGTTAAGGAAGATCCTTTGCATTTAGTTTTACTTTGTGCGATATACTTGTTTGTATTTTTAGGATGTTCTGTTTTGTTTCCTCCTCTTCCCCTTTTGTCCAGTGTTATTTTCCCTCTGCCTTCATGTCACCTTTGTAAATTTCCACAGATCGTAAGATGATATTTTTCCTTTCCCTGAATTTCAGTAGTGTGATGATATGGTCGTACTGTATCCAGGAGAGCGTGTGTACTAACTTCAGAAAGAAACCAGACTGTTATGAACCTGTCTTGGGACCATGCCGTCATGTTTTCCTTGTCATGTGACCGTCACACCTTGGTCTCTCTTATTAAAAGCAGTTAACCAGAGGGTGAATGGCATGGGGTGGGGGGCAAATTAAAAATGCATAATCATACATGAAGGAGTTTTCTGCTCAATAATCAGTAGCGGGTGTACTATACTGTATTTGATAATGACAGGTGCTTGATGCTACTGTGTGAATTTACTTGCAGTAATATATTGCCTGCAAGGCCATCAAGTCTGGTGTCTAATGAGAGGATGAACTCATTCTCTGGAAAATGGTGGAGGATCCTATCCTGGACATGCAGCCATTCTGTTTCTGTATTAATCGTGTTCTCCTTGGTGGGTTAGTCCTAGTGCAGGAACACAGTGTGTGGACCAGTTACCTTCCATTGCCAGACGTGGTACCAGGCAGAGGGGTTGCAGTCTTTGGGCTTTTCGTTTCATAGAGATTGTGCATTAATGCAGTCCATGCTAAGGTTGAGTCTGGTAGCAGGTAGGCAAAGTGACCGTGGCAGTATTCCTGAGTGGGGCGTCATGACAGTGCCACTCTAGGGATGGATCTGCAAGCTGAGTGGGAAGCAGCGAGGGATCCGTAAACTCTAAGACGGAGTTGTCCTTATGTTCATCATCCCCGATGTCACTAGCCTTGGGCTTGGGTGAGCCTGGACGGTCCACAACCTGACTGGCAGCACCGTGTCCCTCTCCAGATGATCTCAGAGAGCCAGGCCTCATTAACGGCTGCCTCATTATAAATGATCAGTGATGGGGGGACAGACGGACTGGGCTGCTGTCCCAGTGGGTGCCATGGGGGCAGAGAGACCCAGCATTTCAGTGCTGTTGCGTCACATGACCCTGAGCATTCCACCTGCACAAACCCACTGTAAGCTGTTCATGTTTGAATGGGCTCACCGCCTTCCTCAGCGCCTGAGTCTCCATAGCAAACCTGTAATAAGTGATAAGATAAGATAGACCATATGGGAAGAGGAAGAGGAGACCATTGTGGAAAGGGGGATAGAGACCTTATGGAAAGAGGGAGGAGAGAGATCAGTATTGAAAAGCAATTAAGGGGAAATGGGAATGAGCATGGTTCCTCTCACAGCGAAGGACACTGAGGATTCTGGTACATTCCTGCAGCTGGAACTGGGGCAGACTAGTGGACAAAGGCTGCTAATGGGTGCAGGATGCCTCTTTGGGAGATGTTCTCTGAAAGCACACTAGATGTCGCGCGGGGTGTAGTAATTAGAGAATATTGTAGTACCTTTGCCAAGAGGTAGCCATAGTAAGACTCAGTATACATACTTGACCGTACTTGTGCTCTCTTGTACCCGTTTGGCAATCTCCATTGCATAAGACCAGTTCCAATTCTCAAGAACAGAAGTACAGAGGATGGTAAAAATCCCTGGATGTTGTCAAACATCAAGGCTGCATTGGTTGCATCTTCGCCAAATGAGAACAATCCCATGATTCTTTGTGTCCTTGGTATTGTGAAACACCCATTGTATTTAACCGAAAAGGGGGCCAGGTCCTCACAGGGTGAGCAGGCAGTGCTGTGGCCTCTCAGCACTATGTGGGGAGTTGGCATGTTGGCATCCATTAGGGGGATGTACATCCCCCACCTCCCCCGCTTCATGCCCTCTGCTTCCTGGGATCTGCTCCAGGCTCACGGTCACCCTGTTCTGGGTAGAGAATTCTAGAGGATGGCCGGATGGTTGGATGCTACATTACTGCTGTTGAAAGTAAAGAGGTGGAGAGCTTTGGCCTTCCCAGCCCAGCTCGGTTTACTACCCATGCCATAATTTGTCTGGCTCCAACCACCAAAGAGTTAACAGGAAACGCCACATGGAAGGTGAGGTGGCTGAGGTCAGAACATGGCGGCCACTCAAGATGTTGGGGGACCCGCTTCTTATTTATGCCACCTTGTCCTTGTGTGAGAACACTGTGCTGTTGCTGGTTAAATGGCCCTGTGTATTTTTGGACTCAAGAGGCTTCTACCTGTTCTGTATTTGTACTGTCTGCCTATTGATGTGATGTGTTAAACATATTACATGACAATTATTAAACTGCTCTGTTGTATCATTACATTATTGTAATATGAAAAAAATAGCAGCATCCCACCCACAATGTCCTACACCTCCTGCCCTCTGCTTCCTGGGCCAGACTCACTGCTCCCTGAAGTGGATGTGGAAGATGGAAGGAAGGGTGGATGGAAGGAAGGAGGGATAAATGGAGGAAAAACACATGGCCCATTTATAGGCTGCATTACACTAGATGTTGAGGTGGAGGCTTTCTCCAGAGCCCTCCCAGTATTGTCTTCCATTGTGTCTTTGGTATTTGGTCTTTGCTTACTCAGTTAGAAAACCATACAAGACTTAGCTGTGGGATACAAACAACTTCAAGGTACTGAACCCCATGCCAGTGCTGGAATGCAGGACACGTTCAATGTGAACAAATGGCACATAGCTTTTGTTATTGCTTCATACGACTTGAGTCAGGGATGGGGCTTAACAAATTCAGCCTGTAGAGGCAGGAGGAGGATTTCTGGGCTGAGACTCACGCTCGCTGGCGCCCTCTGGGGCAGCTTGACCCTCCTGTTTGCTGGAAAGTTTAATAAACTTTCACTGTCATGAGGGAGGAAAGCGGCACTGTGACACGCAGGTGCTGCTGAGCGACCCACGGAAGAGAGAGCATGTGAGAAGAGGGAGGGGAGAGACAGGCACAGCAGGAAATGATGGAGGAAGGGAAGATGCGAGGAGAGATGGGAGGGACCTGCAGAGAGGTGGCGTGGGTGTGGAGAAACTCAAACAGTGAGGGAGATCAATGGCTTAAAAAGGAGAGAGCCTGATGGAATGGGGAAAAGACAGCATGAGAGTGGGAGGGGGGGGGGCTGCAACAATATAGATAGCTTGAGAGCAGAGACACCTACACGGTAAGGGGGTGGATCACATGAGATGAAGTGAGACCCTATGGGAAGAGGAAGAGGAGACCAGTGTGGAAAGGGGGAGAGACCCTATGGGAAGGAGAAGGAGAGAGCCTATGGGAAGACAAAGAGACACCTATGTGGAAAGGGGGAAAGACCTTATGGGAAGAGGGAGGAGAGAGATCAGTATTGAAAAGGAGGAAAGAGTGCACTTTAGTAGAAAAACCATTCAAAACAATGGAGAGATAGTACTAGAGAAGATTTACATCGCAAGGAAGGTGAGAGGAGAGAGGCCATTGGAGGATAGGGAGCTTGGGAACACAAAGGGCAAATGCGTAGAGGACATTTCTCTGGGTCACAAGATTCAAGCCATTGTTGGAAGGCAGTTTTTCTACTGGCTGCACTCCCTGCCTCTCTGTCATCCTGTTCTCCCTCCACATCCCTTCACGTCAACCCGTTTTCTCCTTGCAGACTTCTCCCGCTCACTTGCTCTCCCTCGCTGTTGTCGTTTCCTTCTTCTGTTCATTACCGAGTGAAGGACGGTCACAATGTCACAGGTGTGGGACGGTATGAAGTGGCATTAATTCCACATCTCTTCACCCCCAGCCACTGTCACTTCTCATGCTGGAAAGAATAAAAAGCATGACATGGCTTCAGGTGGTGGCAGAAACAGCTGTTATTAAACAAGTTTCCTAACAGAACCTCAACTTTAAGCTGTGAATGGGCAGAACCGTGTTGTTTTTATTGCAGGATTTTTCTTGTGGTCTCAGCTATTCTCAGTGCTATTCAAAAAAATCTTTTTGAGTAGAAGCTCCTGAGATGTGAGTTTGATAGGCTGGCTTTGGCTGGGGGCGGGGGGGGGAGGCGGCTCACTTGGGACTGCTGTTCCCTAATTATTAATTATTCAAGATAAACCTCTGACTCTCATTTGTCTTCTAATGCAAAGCAGCTGCCAGTTTTCTGCTGGACGCCCGAGCAAGTGCTATTGATTGTGAAAAGCAATACTAACAATGGGGGGAGGGGGGATTTCTCTGATGGCGCTCTCCAGGAGGGTGGGGGGGGGGGCAAGGGTGACCTTGCACGGGGCTCCTGGACACCATTATACAAGAAACCCCTGTCTGTGATCTGCCCTACCCCAGCCCCCTACCGTGGTGTTGACTGCTAGTGAGTTCCTCAAAGGGGTCCTCGCTGTCTGGCAGGGAGCTGAGAGGAAGCAAAAACGTGCACATCCTGGGGGTCCCTGGGGTTTGGGTTGAGAAACACTCTGCTAGTGTTCTGCAATCAGGTTCAGTCAGTATCAGGCGTTGCTCCCTCTTGTGGCAAGGTGCCGGAACAGATTGGTTCTTGTGTGGCAATACGATTGTATGTAATGGTGGGGGCAAGGTTCTTTATGGATCCACAGGAGGCCCTGAGGGTTCTAATCCAGCAGCAGGGAACCAGGGTGGCCTTGCTGGAACCAGCATCCAACTGAGTAGATCATTAATTAGGTTGCACATATTGTATTGTATAGCATGCAGCTCTACATAGTAATTGCTACACAAAAAATCATATTAGATGACATAAATTCTCAAAATCCATAGGTGAATATACTTGCAGATGTCCATCCATAGCAGAACAAGACTTACTGCCCTTGTGGTCATAGTGGCAGTGGTGCAGATAACACTCATTTTGGTTTGTGAAGAACAGCCCATAGCGACTGTACATTAGGCACATGATACAGAACAACCAAACAGCCAACAGAGAGGCAGTTTGAACTGTTTTTTGGTGGAAAGTAGTCCAGTTCAGAGTTACTATTCATGTTCACTTGGCCAGAGTGCTTTACAATGTCAGGGATCTAGCTTGCATACACAGATTTAATGGCTAAGTCAGGCACTGCTCTCGGGGGTAATGAGGAGGCCCACAGAGGGATTGGTACCGTGCAGTTACGTGACTGAGGCTGCGACCTTCACTGTTCCTGCTTTTTGGGAAAAATGACCCTGTGAAGCCAGCTGGGGGCGGCACAGTGGCTCAGAGGGCAGCAATTTGGCCTTGTCTGGAATTTACATGTCCTCTGTGTTCTCTGCATCAAGTTCCTCACATGGTCCCAACACATGCCGTTTAAGTGAATTGGTGCCTCTGAAGTGTCTGCAGTGTGCTTCTCAGTCTTTGTTATGTGATGTACTGATAACCTATTCTGGGTGTACTGTACTCAGTGCTGTGAACTCACTGGGGTGGGCTCCACTGTGTTGATGACCCTACATGGAAAATGGATGGACATTGTCTCCAGTACAACATAACTAGTAAAACCAGTGTTTTGTGGCTGAGGGTAAATTTCATACAGGTACACAGCTGTGGAACCTTTAAGTAAAGGACTTAACCTGAATTCCATCAGTAAAGTACCTTGCCTCAGATGAGAGCAAACATTTAAATGTGAATGTAATATCAGTCCAGATTGTGGAGTTGGGGTAATTCCACATTGACAGTCATGTGATGGAGTCACATTCGTACCGCTGGCTGTTCATTTCCCTTTGGGTTTTAAATAGTTGACCTCAACAGGGATAAATGGAACGCAAATCTATCACCAGGGGAGCCCCAACATGAAGAGCAGGTGGGTGCATACGCTGAAAGCGCAGGGTCACCATCATTAACCTTACCATCTTTCCTTTTATTTCCGCCATATTACCACTTTGGTTAGTTGGTGTAACACGACGCAGTGTACTGGTCTGCTCACCTCTATGTTGTGGTTTTGAACCAAACCTCCCTGGATTTAATTAGCATCTGTACGTGTTTAATTGGTAATTATCGTTTAATTACTTATCTTCCCTGATGGGTATAACAGTGAACATTTCTCAGGCAGACACTGATTTGCAGAATTTCAAAGAATTTACAGGAAGTATACAGCTATATCAAATATATTTTACCTTCCTTAGAGTGGCGAAAGGCAGATTAATATTAGTAATTATGGACACTGAGAAGTGCAAGTGAAACTGACCCTCAGCCCAAGGGTTAGCAGCTACACAGTTTTGCAGTTGTTTTACTACATTAATATTAATTAACTACCCATGGTTACTGTATCCCAGCCCCAGTGCCAGCGCATGGTATTCCCCAGAAGACTGACAGGAGATTCAGGGTGTGTCAGGTGTGTTTGAGGCCATTGTGCATGCGTGTGTGTATTCGCCCACAATCTCCATTCGGCCTGTTTTTCAGGGGTGACCCTGAGTTCAATGGCAGTCCCACAGGGCTTGGAGAAAGTGTGCTGAGGTGTTTACTGACTGACCTGTGACGGTCCTGTCCCCAACTATGACTGCATATGACGCAGAGATCTCCGTGGTCATTGGGCAGTTGCTTGTTCCATCTTTTCTGGGCGCTGGCGTGTGAGCACAGGGAAGGGCAGAGCTGCAAACCGGAGCACAGTGCCTATAGATAGATATGATTTATTGCGTCCGCTCCAGCAGTCCGAGTTTTTAGGAAACGATATGTGTGCTGCATGCATTTGTGTTTGTGAGCTTATTTTCATTTTTTAAACATGTGAATGTATATATTTATACCTTGCTATACATGTATGTTATTTGAGCATGTGTGTATTTGAATGAAGTGTGTTTGTAATGTTTTCTTGAATGTGTGCAGTATATGTATTTATAAATATTTTTCCAAGCATGTGTGTATTTATTTTGAGTGGGGTTGTGTGTGCCTACATTTGTAAATCTGTATTTGTGTATTTGTAATTGTTTCTTTTTTGTTCAATATACTGTGTTCCTTATGTATGATACATTGCATATTGCACTATTAGGCCCCCAGCTGTTCTCTGCTCTGCACAGGCTGAATGACCTTGTCAGACTGTAAGCTGTGGTTAAATCACTCGGTTAGCCACGTCAAACAGCACTGCACATCTGTACGTCCTCTGGTACTGACACAGCTTCAGGAGATATTCTGTGTGGCGTGATGTTTGTTAATATATAAACGGTCATGTCTTCGAGAGGCCTCGGTACAGTTAGCTGACAGTGGCATTAGTGAAGTGCCTCTTCACTGCCCACAAACTCCACCCAGCTGCTTGACCTTAGAACTAGAACAGACCAGAAGCATAGGAAACAGTTGTTTCAGAAGAACATTAAACAACCCTTAAAATGGGTATCACAAAATGCCTAGGTATGTTACCACACTAATGTCCTGTCAGCATTTTTCCCTCTGTTTGCTTTCATTTCTGTTATTTATAATTTAGGTATCCACGCCTCTGGGCATCTGTCCAGCACATTAGCCCCGCCCACACCAGAGCAGCAGTGCTTAAGCACACGGATGCTGGAAGGGAGTCATGCTGGTCATCCATTTCCATGGCAACACATCAGTCTATCTTTGGGTGTTCACGGCAGGGGAAAAGGACATGTCTGGACTTTGTCTTTGAGGGGGAAGGGGGTGTCGGCTGGTCCCTGCCAGCTTGGAAGGCGTCCTATGGTGCCTCAGTGCTGACATTCCACACAGATCCAGAGGATACACGGTTTCCTGGTTCGGAGGGAGAAACGGGGCCGATGACATCAGTGTCCCCTTTGTGTCTCTGCTCTGGGGCCACATGCGCGGCAAACTGCGTGTGCTTAGGCAGAGGTCTTCAAAGCAGTTTGTGTGTAGTGTTTTCATCAGTGCATGACGGGTGGTGCTGAAGCGTCAGGAAGGCTGGAGGTGTTCCCTTACTCAGCTTTGGTGAGGTCAGAGGTCACAGCGTCAAGCTGTATACTTTGGTCTATAAACAGCAGTCACGGTAACCTTTAACACTGGTGGACCTGGGAAATAAGTTCCACATGGTAGTAAATAGTAAAGGGTTAATCTGTTAGACATATAATACACACCAAGATGGTGGCTTCTGCTAACTTGTGAAGATATAGTTTATTATTTCTTCCCACTTTGACATATGTGACTGCTCTGTCTTTTCTTATTATCTGTATTCCATCCCTCTGCCTTTCTTTCTCTCTCTCTGTCTTGCCTATACCATGCCTGTAACGGATTGTCAACCTTGCAGAACAGCTGAAAATGTTTCATCTGCTCCAGCACCGAGGGTTTTGTGTTTCCCCTTTGACTTGTTCTTTTGTGTGAACTGACTACAAGAAACATGAAACTGTGTAAGACGACCAGGTCCCCAGGGGCATCGTTGCGGGTCTCCTCAGCTTATTTGTGTGCTCTTGGAGAGGTGTTGAGGGAGAGGAGGGTACAGAGGGACCTGCACACAGCGAGATGTGCAGGAGATTAAGGTACAGAGGAGAGAGATGGACCCCCTGCCTTGGGAGCCTCGGTGCACTCTGAATGAATTCATCTACAGGTGCCTGCTGAGTTTCCATTAGGATCAACCGTTCTATGTCAAGTTCTGACATGGGGTGTGGATGTGTCGGCAGCACATTGCATCCTGGGGTCTCCCTGGCATTCTGAGAAGGTCACACACCCGAGTTTTAGCACAGCTCAGCTTAAGTGCCACTGGAGTGTGTGTAGTGTGTGCTGGAGACGCTGGGCAGGCATCCATCGAAAACGTACCCATTATGTCCCCGGCCCCTCGGCGGAATATGCCACCACGATCTGTCTGTGGTGATGCGTGAGGGAAGGGTCACCATGTCTACAAGGCCTCCAGGCAGCTGGAGCCTGACAGACTCAATGGGCTGTTCTTCATGTGTTTCTCTGTGAATCCCCCCAGTTATCATAAAGGGCAAATGGTCTGCAGCAACACAAAGCAAACAGGTCTACTCTCCCCTGTCAGGGATGACCTCTACATGGACAGGTCCACATAAATTACCCCCCACACAACTGACAGTTTTGCTGCATCTGCGAGCAGGCTGATAAACCAATGATTAAACTCGGGGGGTCATCCGGACCCGTAAGCGACTGGGGTCAGAAAGCAAAAATACACATTTCACATTTATGTAGGATTCTCTTATTTAAATACTGCTGGTACACATTCTTTGCTCCCAAAAAGACAGAACAATATTATTAGAAAAATGAAATATTTAAAAATGTACATGATTAGGGATAATTACATATTAAACTGTAAAAAACTGGTAAACCATAAAGGGCTGGTTCTAGGGTGAAACGCAATGGTTTTTCCACCAGTCATAGTGTTCAGTCTTTCACATTACGTTCACATTATTTTCATTTTTCTAGGTTTGGTGATTTATTTAAAAAAAAAAAAAAACTGACATTTACACCTCCAGTAGATGGGTTTTAGGTAAGTATTACATGGGGTTACTGACATGGCGGAAAAATTATACAAGCTTATACAAGCTGTTGCCTCGAGAAAAAATAATATGGGGAAATAAATTAATCGTTTATTCACAGGCCTGTGTTCCACGCCTGGAGCCTTTAAGGACCGAGGTGGCGTGGCCGAGAAAACGCGCCATCCGAGCTGTAATGTACGCGGTGTCATGCGTAGGCCTGCAGAGGGCGGAATTTCACTGCGCGTAAATCTGGAAGTGCAACGAGGCGTGCATGAGCGCCGTCCGCGCGTAACTGCCATCCGCGGGAAAACAGCACAACTCCGCCCTGCTCGCCTTGTTTGACAGATGAGGATGAACTTCAGTCCAGAGCAGACTAGGATTCCTGTAAAACTTTACAAATTAGATTAATTGCCACGTCGAAGGAAATGGGACATGAAAAGGAAACAAAGTCAGAAGTGGCTTTTACTGCTTTCTGTCGTGCCCCGCACCTCCGGGCACCCGCATTGCTTAACTTTACACAGTGATTGTTCAGGTAGTGCGGATGCCAGGGCACACTCAGTCTAACATTCCAGTTATTAGTGATTATCGATTAATTATTTTCCTTATCGCCAACCAAAAAGTCTAGTGGAACTTTGGGGAAAAAATAGGGAAAAGTTAATAATACCGATACCTGGATCGCTACGTGTAGAAAAAAAAGTCAGACAGTCCCCCGGCTTAGTAATCTGCTGGTAGGTTGGAGTTCACGGTGCCTTCCGACCGAGAGGAAGATGAGGGAGTGACGAAGAATGGAGATGGGACATGGCGAGGAGCGCCACCGTCCCCGGGGAGGAAATTAGGAGATTATGCTACCTCCTCTTGTGTCAGGTGCCCGGCCTTTGTTGCCAGCGTTTCGGCGCTTCCCCTAATTAGTTTCGCTAGAACGGCAGCTCCCTCGTTGTAATTATACGGATCTATGTTTTTTGGGCTCTATTTTTGGTTTCCCATTACTTGTTTAGTATTCAACAGTCATGCTGTTTGATCCATTGAATTTGACAGCAAGTGATACCGTACGTTTTAATTTGCCCCCCAATGATACATCAATTATAGAAGATGAATTAATATAGTTATAAAAATATATATACACAGAAATGGAACATGCCATATGTGAGAGCCGGAGCTGTTAGGAAAACATTGCGTGCGTCGTTGCACTTCATTTATCGCTTGATTTCACCGAAGCTTAACCGAAAGAACGTGGAGAAATGCTTTTTAGCAGATGAAATACGTCTCCGTGTCGGCGAGGCTAATTAATTGCATAGGTCTTGGCTATCTTTTCAGATGTAAATAAGTACCGAAGGCTCTCGCGCAGGTTTTCTAGGAAGCCTTTAATACTTACCCCACTGGGACATAAGAAATGAAACGATCACTTATTTCTTTTAGAACACCGTTAGAAATACCCCGGTCGCCAGCCTCGGCGATCGGAGGTGAGTAGACGCTCTTGCGTCCCGCTGCTCTGACTTGTCAGCCAGAGTGCCCTCGACTTCATCTTGTCTCATCTTCCGCCTCTTGCTGTCTTCTCCATGTTTTACTCTCTTACCCCTGCTATTCGAAACTTGCCTAAAACGGGCTTTTTCCTGTTTTAAAAAAACTCTGCATGGCCAGGGGTTGGAGGAAAAAAAATAGGGCAGGAGAAAGGTTGAGGGACAAACTAGCAAAAGGTTATGCTTCACATCATTTATCAGGAGATTAAAGCGGCCATAAAATAGGGACATTTTTTACTAACCTTTTTTCTCAGGGGGCTCCAACAAACTTTTCCAAGAAGAATTGCTCATGGCCAAGGGATTAGCTGTGCTCTCCTACTAGCTCAACGGTCTTGTTTTCTTTTAATATAGCAAAGGTCCCCTGTGGTCAGAGTGCTGTGCCTGGGAGGCCTGGGTTTGTGCCGGGGCCAGGCAGGTGCCTGGTCGGGTGGTGCTGGTCACATCTGCGCCCCATGTGTGTTTCAGCAGCCTGGCTCTCCCTCGGTGCCACTCAGAATGCACCAGGGATTCCATATGTTTCGAAACATGACAGGAGTGAGGCCAGCCTGGCAGAATTACCCATAATCCAAGTGGCTGAGCTCCACAAACCTCAACACTCCAAACACATTATATCTCATAGCCATCTGGTGGCTTTCATTTTTGTTTCCTTTTCTTTATGGAATAATACATATTATGCTTATTAATATAGTGCGCTTTCAAAATAAACCGCTTGTATTTCAAACAAAAGCCGACCAACTACTGGTAAAAACAGGACAATGTGTATGTCACATATCTTTTAGGGTCCTAAAGGGTAGTATAAAACAGTCAAGTTAAATTTGAAAGTTTCTTTATCTTTTTTTATTTTAGTTTTGTGCTCCATTTAGATACTTTATAATCCTTTTCCTGTACATTTGCTGTTTACATTTGCTTATGTAATTTGGTGTGTTGGTGTAAATGGTGACAGTCACTATAATTTTTACAGTAGCTGGCCATACATTTGGTGTTAGCTGTTGGAAAGATGTGAAGGTCGTGACTGATTCCCCTTCTGCTCTCCATCTTCCAGACTTCACCTGTGAAGAATCACTTTCGCAGAGGGGGGTGGGGGGTAGATTCTGAAGGAGTCACTCCAGGGGACTTTCCCGAGATGCTGGGAATAGTGGTGACCCGCAGTTCCTCGCCGTGGTCAGCAGTCACTGAAGTCGACGGCTGCCCCCCTTCAATGCCGACCCATAAATAAACCCAGCAGGAATTAACTGAATTGATTTCCAGAAGAATTGAAGTGGTGGAGATTTATGGCACTGCCTGGCTTTTGCGCAGTGCGGTAAATCACCCCTGGCCTGATTTGTTTCTCCCCCTCGTTCTCTCTCAACCCCCTGCCTCATTTTCTTCACTCTCATGTTCTCTTGGTCTTCTCCGTTACACACTCTCTCCATCTGCTACCTTCACTTTCCCAGTGTGACTGGTAAGAGGAGCTGATCCCTCACCGCCGGCCATAGCATTAAAATAAAATGAAAAGAACCCTCCCCCCTTTAATGTGAGTGTTGTTGAAGTTGAACTTCTGGAACCTAGTGGGATTGGATTGTGGTTTCTCATGCCTCAGGAATGAAGGACAACATGCGAGGGTGTTTCCATTGGGGAGAGCAGCAGGGTGAGGGCGAGTGGTGGTTAAAGGAATGTCTAATAGGAGACAGGAGTCGGGCGGGAGTGTGCTGCTCTGATGGGACCTTGACTGTTTTATTTCGAACCTTGGGCCCAGCGACCAGTGTGAAAATCATTCAAGCCGCTTCCCAGATCTCAGGAGAACAGCCCTCTTATTAATGCAGTTAATTAATCTGCCGTCAACTTGCTAAGCCCCTGGTAAATGAACAGTTCCATCGATCACGGCCTCTAGCTTGTCCAGAGTCCCACATGGGCAGAAGATTACACGTTGGCAGCTGTTTAGCCGGCACCTCGTCCCTGCTGATGGCGCATGACCGCCATGCTTCCAGAGCGCTCTTCTTGGCCGTAGGCTTCAATAGGCTGCTGTTCAGTCTAAGTTGTTATTCTTTTTGTTTTATAAAGATGGTGCAGGTGCATAGCCCCCGGGGAAAGGAAGATGCACAGAAGGCCTTTGTGTTTTTCATTTCCGTTTAGAGGTTGGTGGGGGGGTTGCCGTTTGCCTTTAAAGCATTCCTCACCGTTTGAGGGAACCAAGGGCTCTGGCCTACGATCCTGGAATGCAGCTAAGGAATGCACGCTATCACAAGTGGCATGCTGATTGGCCCCCTTGGCCTGGCCCCACAGATTGGGGGCGCTGGGGCAGGGCGGGGGAAGGTATGAGGGGTGGGTCGCTGTCACCCAAGATTTTGTTGAGTGGTCCTGATGGGCTTGCCTGTCCCAAGAGGTGCCTTGTCCCAGCTGCAGCATGGGGCTCTAATTTTAGGTCTGCAGCTTTTAGATGAGCGGTGTTGTCATCTGAATCACAGCAGGGCCTTCTTAGATGTCACATGGAGTTTGGCTTGCTCTCAGCCGACACGCTGATACACCCCTCCCAAAACAATGCATGCGTACTGATCCGCGGAACTGCTGTTTGTTCCGGACTGCGGCGGCACAGTGTAGGGGAGGGGGGCAGTGTCAGATCCATGGGAGGCATGACAGTGTCAGGTTATTTCCATTTACTTCAAAAGATTTTTGTCTAACTCGCATGGGTTTTTTTGTTTTTTGTTTTCTAAGGTTGCCTGACTACTTCAATTACAGGTATGTATGTGTTTAATGATATGGAAGAGACTAAAATGGCTTTATCATCATGTTTCTTTTCTAAACATCAGTTGCTGCAATCTTCCCCCTCCTGGCAGTTGAAAATTACTTGTTTTCTGCAAATTTAGTTGAAGTGTTTTAGTCATCGTACTGTAGAATTTTTATTTGAAAAAGCAGCATGGAATTCTGCCTTATAGTTTGAGTCATGCAGTTATCTGAGGTTTATTTTATATACAATTACATTTCCTTTTTACAGTTGGTCTGGTAACCACAGAAATTGGAGAAATGTTTTTCTTAGCAGAGTAATACAAAAAGGATTAATACTGTACAAGTGATGACCTCAGCAGAAGCCCGGGTTTCCTGTGAGTAATCTGCTGTGAATAATCTCATGGAATCTCCTGGAAATGACAAAGATGAAGCCTATTTATCTGTTACTACTAATTGTCCAGTGTTAAGTGCTAGACTTCCTTCATACAATTTGAAAGGAGGTTTTCTAGTTGATGGGAAGGGTTCTGAGGCCTCTTTTTAGCACGTGAGGATATGAACTATGATCTACTTTGACTGCTTCCTTAGTCTGATGCTGATCTTGATCACTCTGTAGGACAAAAGAATTAGCCTGCGAGGGGGTCTCCATGGATTGCTGTGAGTTCCCATGCTGTCTCCTTTATGGAAAAAAGAATAACTTACCTACCATGTTCACCACCCTCAGGGCACACAGAATGAGTGACACACCAACAGGACTGAATAAATACACCTGATTCGTCTTCCACAACCACCAAATATCTCCAAAGTGCATATTTGGGCTGTAGCTTAACATTTTAAGAGGGGTGGGATAGTCCTACAGTTATTTTATGATGAAATTATGTCTTTCTTTTTTGCACAGTCAGTTTCCTGGGTGTCAGTTGTCATGCATCTCCACTTGACATGAAGACACATTTGCATCCTTCATGCTGCTGAGCAAAGGAATTGTTGATTCCACACATCGCAAAAGAAAAAGATAAAATATCTTCAGCATTCCATTCTTCTACCTTTTTCATAGTCCTGGTACCTCAAATTAAACTTTTTCAAAATCAGACTTTTAACTGACTGTCATGGTGTAGCTGTTCTGTAAATGTTGATTGCCCGAGAATCCTGTGAGCAAGCAAATCATCTCTTGGAGAATACTTGAGGAAGTCTCCCTAAAAATTGGGGAAAACTATATACACTACTCACAAAAAGTAAGGGTTTGCTGTTCACAAGTCGATTTATTGTCTGCTGAGGCATGGCATCCGACTCTTCTTGAAGGGCGGCCCTCAGGTCATTGAGGTTCTGGGGTACAGAGTTACGAGCCTCTACACGGCATCTCAGCTGATCCCATAGGGTTTCTATGGGATTCAGGTCTGGGGAAAGTGCAGGCCACTCCATCCGAGGTACCCCAGTCTGCAGCAGCTGTTCCCTAATGATGCGACCTCGATGAGCTGAAGCATTGTCATCCATGAGGATGACATTAGGCCTGTGTTGTTCATGCAGGGGCACAATGACTGGATTTTATGATGTTATTCAGGTCGTATGGGCTTGTCACTGTACCATTCACAAAGTGTAGGGCAGTTCTGTATTGACTAGACACATTTGTGCACACTGTAACACCACCACCACCAAAGGCTCGTCTGGTGACAGCAGTGGCTGATGCATAGCCCTCTCCTTGACGTCTCCAACATCGTTGGTGGCCGTCATTTCTGCTCAGCGTGAATCGACTTTCATCAGCGAACAGCACTGAGGCTCACTGGTCCCTTGTCCAGCTTAAATGCTCCCTGGCCCATGCAAGACAATGACACCTGTGCCTGGTGGCGTGGTCAGGTACCCTTGCAGGTCGAATTGTCTGAAATGACACTTGGGTGCCTCTCACCTCCCTTAAATGTGCCCGCAGGGCACTGTTCACAATGAAGCGTTCATCAGTCTGGGATGTGGCCAAAGGACGTCCACTTCTCTGCCTTTCTGTGACTCTTCCAGTCTCTCTGTATCTCTGGGGCAACCTGCTGATGACACTGTGGCGCTCTAAGCTCAGTGGCCACTTCCGTCTGAGAACATCCTATTTGAAGCCTTGTAATGGTGAGGTACTGTTGCTCAGTTGTTAGGTGTTGTCTTGGTCTCATGACGTCAAAATGTGAACAGCATGATGAGGAGGACTGTTTAAATACCAATTCTGATTGAACCAGGAAATGTATTGGTCAATTCATGGATCAAACACCTGCTGTGACTTTTGCCGTGTCATGCACACTGGTCAGGTGTTCGCCACGAGGACCCGGAAGTAGGCGATCGCCCGGAAGACAAATAGAGGAGCATTTCATTCATTCGCTGCTCAGTCATTGAGAAATGACCCATGCCCTTTCAATCACCATCGCCGGTACTATGAGTACTCCAGTCTTTGGCTCTATCTCTTTGATTGTGTGTGTGAGTTTTGAACGTGGATTCAGGTGGGAATCGCGACTCTTTATTTAAAGAGCGTTCTAATAATAATCACATGCTTATCCTACCTCTTTGCGTAAACTCCGCGTCTGGGTTACCTCATGCTACATGGGCTATCCGCTGACGCCAGTCAATTCCCGTGTTTTCTGCCTGAATTCCTGACATGCTGTTAAGCTCCTTGTTGGAGAACAGCAAGTTGTGTAAAAACTACTGAAACACTGAACAGTTGGACATGTGCATTCAAGAGTTTAGGGAAGGTCACATTAACTTCACCTGTGAAGGTTATAGTGCATTTTAGGTTCATCCTGAAATTTCACCCGAAAGCGGAATATCTCTAACTTTTTGTGAGTAGTGTACATACGTAACCATCACACCTTACACATTCACTGCAGGACGACACACTGTTGGCATACACTAGTCGTGTTTCTTCATTCACTGGAACTTGGAAAGTCACACACTACTTGGGAGCTGTGAACGGAAACAAGGCAGGCTATGCTGACTGTGGATTGGTTGGTCTGTTACGTCACTCCACTGGGCGGCAGCTGTAATGTCCTCTCTATTGTCATGGTAGCACTGGGTGCTGGGGGGGGGGGTGTGAGATCCATCTGCTAAACTCCAGGAAAAGATCCTTGTCGAAAGTGACCTGGTGAGTAAGCCCAGGGGAGTCTCACCCAGCTGCAGTGACAGGGCCGCTCGGCAGTGGTAGAAGAGATCGGGTTCGGGGAAAGGACTCAGATTCTGTACTTTTTATGCACTCAAGTGGTGAATGGCTGCACAGCTGTGGTGACGAGCAGAGTGTGGCACAGTGCAGGAGCCAGCCACTAACCTGTCTTCCCATCACACCCTCATACCACAGCCAAGCCCCGAGGTGGCGGGCCAAGCTCTACCCTGCTGCTGTCACGACGCCTAGATGGGTCCGATTTAATTGAGGAAACGCAGACGGGTATAAAAAAAAAAAAAACGGACATTGCTTGAGCTTGAGGTGACCAACCTGAATCTTTCATTGCCTTCAAGCTTGTGCAGACTGCGTGGGCCAGAGAAGGCACTGCATTCCCAGCCGAATTCCTGGGATCCCTGTGACTGCCGGGTGGCTCTCTGTCTACAGTCTGTGGCTCTCTGTCTCTGAGCATAACCACTCTGCTTTAGGGCCCCTAGTGTGGGGGCTATTGCGGCGTTGGGGGGCCTGTGCGGGGAGCAGGTCGCTTAACTTGGTGACTGTCCAGCTGCTCCCCATGTGTGGGGATGCGTAGGAAGGCAGGCACTCTGCATGGGATGGGACACTCCACATGTACACACACAGGGCAAATATGCCAGTGTCAGAAATGAAGTTTGTCATTAGAATTTATAAAGTGGCAGAATTCAAAGTGCAAACTGTAGAAAGTGATAATTGTGATAATTTGGTTGCTCTTGGGGAGAATGTCCTATTTCTATTGCTCTCTCTGTTAACTCTTTTTCTAAATTACATGGGGGTTAATCCTGAGGAAAGGACTGGTCTGTGGTTATGCCCCCTTTGTCTGTGTCTCTGTATGAGAATCCTTTTTTTACACTTCTCTACACAGGTATGTGAAGATTGCTTTACATCTTAAAGAGCAGACCTGGCACAGATAACCAGTCAGCTTTGCTGTTCATTAACTATAATGTTCATTAACTTAACATGATTTAACATGTTTAAATTAGATTAGATTAGAAAGTGATTGGGGCCGGCACGGTGGTGCGGTGGTTAGCACTGTCGCCTCACACCTCTGGGACCGGGGTTCGAATCCTGCCCAGTTCCATGTGT
>JAODKL010000009.1:8799635-8858604 GCA_026780765.1 Petrocephalus schoutedeni
TATATATATAAAAAGTATATATTAATAATATATAATATATATTATAATATTATACACACACACTCATCCACACATGTGGGGCAAATAAAATTATGCTTCACATAAACAAACATTTTTACAATTGTGTATTTTGTTATTATTTATTAGCAGTATTACTAATTTCTCGGTCTGAGCTTGGTAAAAATGGTAAATTTTCAGCTCAGAAATCAGAGTAGGTCTTTCGAAATGTTTTGACTTGAATATAAGTTATGTATTTCTTCCAAACAAAACGCCCAGGACAGACCATTTTAGAAATACAATCAGAGAGTTATTTGGGTGGATTGTTTTTAATTCATAGGTCTTACTGTAGCGACGTTCTGCGTTATATTATGTGGAGAGCCGTGGCCCTCTCTGTCTGCCTTCTGAGATCAACAGTCCTGCACATCCTGTGGGCGGTGTTCAGGAAAGCCATAGGAAGTAGTCTGTATAACGGTAACAGGCGGTTTTCCTGTGAGGTTTCTTATTAACTAAAACCAAAATCATGACGATAAGCTTGTGGTTTAGTGTTCTGTTAAAGCACTATAATGTTAGCTTTTGCTGATAATTAGTATTGTGCATACTTAAACAATCCATTTTCCATTACTGTTAAAGGATCTAAGTACGTTCTGTTAATTATGCAGGAAATGATAATTGCTTATAGCTATTTAGAAAAGTTTCAGTAATGAAGAGATTAAACATAACACAAAACATTTTATTTTAAGGTACTCTTCTTTCTGCAGCAAAGTGCGGTTTAAGTATTGCTGCCCTGGATTACACATTTGGAAGCATAATTAATTTTATGTTTCACTGCAAGTCACACAAAGTACATCTGAATTATATGTTAATATGTTGGCTAAGCACCTTTTAAAGAAATTAGGTAGTTTAAACTGCTACTGGATATTAAAACATGCCACGAAACTATAACACCCTTGCCCCCTGTTAGGGAAATCTGAAAAATAACGGGGAAAAAGATCCTGTGCGCCTTTGGTTTGAACATTCAGCTGCGCTGCCATCCCCGGCGCCCAGGTCGGGCTGAGAGTCGCCTTTTGGTACTTTCCTGCTCCGTTACGTCCCCCCCCCCCCTTCAGAAGGCAATGGACTGTCCCAGTCAGACATGTCACGGCTGTTGCTTGGAGAGGAGAAGCGAGTAGCGGGGAGCAGCATTCCCAACCTGCTGTGTTCATTTCGGCCGCGTTGCATCGGTTTTTTTTTGCCATACCTTTTTAAAACTATACTTATTACAGGAAAGCACATTCCTACGGAAACTGTGAGAGGATTAAGGCGACTATTCCGGCCGGAATTTACCCAGGAAAAATAAGAACACATACATTACTGTCGATACTTGTTAGCCTTATTGGAAAGTAAGTAGCCAGTTAGCACACGGAGCTAGCCGCTTGGCTATATGATGAACTTTGGACTGTTTTTGATATCAATTTGTTGACATGTCGTTCGGGCTCCCGAGGGAATAAAGGCGCACTGCCCGGCGCGGCAGCAGCTGGGCGAGGGAGCGAGCGAGCCGCAGGACATCCGTAATTCTGCTTTGAGTGCTTATTCACATCGCCGACGTGAAAACTTGCTCTACCCGGGGAGAAAGGGCTCAAAATGTCTGCCAGAAGCGCTACAAACAAGGTAGGGTGTAAACCGATAAGCAGAGTGTCCCAGAAGGAGAAGAGAAAAGACAGGAAGGGGCGCGCTGATGGTGCCGTGAGGCCGAGCTGCCCGGGTACCGGGGAGCCGCCGAGGGAGGGAGGCGGGGGGGTCGCCTGACTGCCTCGTCGCTCACTGCTTCTTCCCTATTACTTTCCTTATTCGTGGCTCCTGGTGTAAATGCCAGCGTCATGCTTTCCCCTCAGTGCCCCGCCAGGTGCGCATACGGACATGCTCATCCAAGCCTTCGCATTAACGCGAGCTTCCCGGTGCCCCCCGCCGCCCCGAATCGTGGTAACTTTCAGTTTAGTGAGTTATGCACCTGCTCGCTGCTGGCCTGTGATAAGCTCACTTCGGTTGCACTCCCACTAAGAAGGGGCCGAAGAGGACCTGTTGAGGCTCGGCCGGGCCAGGCCGGGTCAGGCCGATGGGGACTCGGGCTTTGTGGTGCCTGTCAGTGGGTGCAGGAGGCAGCCGTGTCTGCTTTTCACACTTGTAACTATTCATAACGTGAGCTTCCCCGTGCCTTTTAGCGCTCAGAAAGCTTTACCCTGAGCTTTTAACATGTTGATTGACATGCACGTTGTGGCGCATGCTGGGGGATGTTAGGTTTTTGGACCCTTAAGGTAATGTATGAATTGTCACGACTGTTATTAGCTATTTGATACACTGGAGACCGTCTAACCTACCCGGATAAGTTTGTCTCCGTATTGTTGCCACAAGTACGATGTGAGATACCCATCAATGTTGTCAGCAAGGTTTTAACCTCCATGGGTCTAGAAAGTGATGCGGATATCTTAGTGGTACATCGGATCGCTTTTGTATGGATGGGTATGATATGAATCACCAACGGCGTGAAAGACAGGTTTGTTTGTGTGTGTTTTCCTGAAACGTCTCTCACTCTCTGCGGTTTATGGACGTAGCGATCTGCTGGTTTTTCACACATGGGGCAGTAGTGTTTTCGTGGATCGGCATTCTGACAGTGAAGCATTTTGTAATTTAAATTCAGAATGAAGATCGACAAGTCGGGTGAGTTTCGCCAGTTGAGACGAAACCATCTGTGGTGACGTAATTCTCTGGTATGTTATCTTCCTGTCATACTATTGTTACTCTGAAACTGAGAGAAGGTTCTTTTAAATATTAAGTATTAGGTAAATAGGGACAGGCAAACTTAATGCGGTTGTGTACACAGTAAAAGAGGGTAGTTTAGTCTTGGTTCTTAATAGTCACTGCTGTTCTCAGGGAAAAGCGGCTGTAAGTTGCAAATGCTTTCACTCTGAGGTTTTCCCTCATTTCTTGAAAGGTAGCTTGACTTTGAGAACTTGGACTTTAAATATTGTCTTACCTCTGTTCTCCATCTTGGGAAATTTCTTATGTATCATTGCCTATTAGCATATGCTCTTTCTGCCCTATAATAGGTAATGGATTTAATACAAATCAGACACCACATCACCTGAAACCTAAAAGTCTGGCCTTCTGACCTTGTATTTCTCCACATTCTTCCTGGCTAACACCTTTAGCGAAGTGTTTCCTTGAACAAATTGCACTTGTTGTTGTCTTGCTATCCTGTTTTTTTCACCATTTCTTATGATAAGGATATCCCCTGAAAGCAAAAAAGATGGCATTACTGCCCTCATAAGGTTTATAATATAGCTAAGCTTGAAATCAATTCAGTGCATGCGTGAGTGAATGGTGTATGAGTGCACCCTGCGATGGGCTGGCCCCCCATCCTGGGTTGTTCCCCGCCTCGTGCCTGTAGCTTCTGGGATAGGCTCCGGACCCCCCGCGACCCTGATGGGGAAAAAGTGGGTTGGAAAATGGATGGATGGGTGAATTCAAAGTAATTTTTTGCAGTCTTCTTCTGCACACTGACCTAATATCTTTTCCTTCCATACAATGCTTCACATGATTAAACTTTTGGGGTTAGGAACCTCATAATGTGAAACATTATAAACCTGTCACACTGGACCACCTGTGACATTCATCCATATTCATTTTCAGAGTCTGTGACTTTACCAGCCTGTAGGGAAGTTCCCTGGTTACACTGCATGTTCCCTCTTGTCACCAAGATTGTTTTTGTATATCTGTTAACAAAAGCATTAGTTGAATATCCCAGTGGTTT
This sequence comes from Petrocephalus schoutedeni, assembly GCA_026780765.1. Classification (NCBI taxonomy): domain Eukaryota; kingdom Metazoa; phylum Chordata; class Actinopteri; order Osteoglossiformes; family Mormyridae; genus Petrocephalus; species Petrocephalus schoutedeni. Next base: position 8,803,423 of record JAODKL010000009.1, read on the forward strand.
CTTCTAAAAGTGCAGCAACGTATAACCAGTAAACTTGAGTAAAATGGAGTTGCAGGATAGCAAGGGGAGTAGAGAACTGTTTGGGTACTGTAGGGTGCTTGTTGACAGGACATGTTGAGGGACACCCTCATGCCTTTGATAAGGAATCAGAATGTCTTCAGTCTTGGGCTAGTTTGCTGAACAGCCCTTTAGCTACATTGTCGGACTTGTCTTGCTTTTCCTCCCAATTCCAAAATGCATTAATTTTATCGTTGAGTGTGTTGGTGCCTCAAGAGCCTGCATTGTAACACCTTTGGAAAAAATGCATTCATATAAAAGGTGAAGAATTTGGAAACTGATTTGATAAAACCTTGATATAATTTTGAAAAGGCACAGGGTTATGATTCCAGCCAATCGTGATTCCCTGTTTTGCTCTGTTGCAGTTTTGTTTTCCCTCTTCAAGGGAAAAAGGTGTGTCCCACATTTGTTGCAGTAACAGAATTGGATGTCCTGCTTCATTCAGTAGAATATACACAGTCTTGGGAGAAAGCTGTATGCTGAGGCTGATTTGTGAGCATTTCAAAAGATGTGTGAAAGGCATTAATCCCGCCGATACAGCCTGCATGAAAATGAAGATATTCAAAGCTGCTATATTTAAGCTCCATTGTCACCCCCACCACCCTCTGCTTGCTGTGCTGCATGGAACACAGGAAAAATAAATTGGTTTCTCAGCACTGGCTCTAAAAATAGCTGGCTAGCTTTATATTTACAAGCAAAGTGGAGGAAAAGAGAGCTGAAAGCGGGCTTATCGTGTGGTGTTCTCCACTGGCCATTTGCTCAGAATGTTAAACATCAGGAGTCCCTTGAGAACATTAGAGTATCATATTTACTCATCAAAGACTGTATCTCTAGTTCAGTTTACTGATGAACTAAGCAAATCAGAAGCAGCCACAGGAAATGTGGCGACCCCCCCCCGCCCCGGCCCCTTATAAGAGAGAGGCATGCAAGGAACATTTTTAACATTAGCCTTCTGACAGTATATTTCAATCAGAAGTTTCTACTGTAGTCCTCTTAAGTACCTACCTAAACTGCTTTGCTGAAGTCTTTGCCAAACTTTTATACTCTTAAGTATTAATTACATGGAACAAATGGAAAAGGTCTGCCTCCCTGCCGTCAATCATTATTCCTTCCAAAACCCAGCACTATAGCAGCTGCATATGTGTAGCATTAAAAAAGTGATTGGTACAAGCAAGGGGAAATGTTCCAGTTTCTGCTGCTTTACTTTGTTTACATTTTTCTTTAGTAATTTTTCCTCTCTTCTCCCTGGATCGAGCAGTTCTTGAATGATATTTGGAGTGAAATATTCCTCACAAGGAGTTCCAAACAGCAATTCTGTACCCAGTACCTGCGGGCTGAAGTGTTATTTTAGTTGCACATGTATGTCTGTGTAAGTTTACCGAAATCAATGAGCGTGAAATTAACAGCAGTTCAGTCTTGGCTTCTGTGTTGGAGCCAACAGATTGTATGCCCTGAAATGGGTCAAGAAATGCAAATTTTGGTCTATTGCGTTGCAATACGAGGGTTTTATAGTAACAGAAACCTGCTCATAAGTGTTGGTTACAAATAGAAGCTTTAGAGGCTAAGGTTTTTGAATTTGATTGCGATAGCTGTTGATTTCTCTCCCAGTTGTTGTACACTGTGTGCTGTGGTGTGTAAACAATGACAACCGCCTTTCACCTTTCAGTTGCAAAAATTATTCTGTAGTGATAGTGTCATTCTTAAATGGTGGATAGAGTGAGGGAAGGGCAGTGTGAAAGATTTCTCTGAAACGTATTAGAAACATTGTTTGTCTTTTTCTTTTGCTCACCTGATTGCCTTTGTTCCAGCAGCACTGTAACATGAGAATTAAGGGTTGTGGAGGGATTTATTAATATTGTTATTACTAATAATAATCCATCCGTTTTCCAACCCACTTTTCCTATCAGGGTCGCGGGGGGTCCGGAGCCTATCTTTTATTTACATTTGTCGTATAAGCCTTCAGCAGCACAGTACTGATAGCTTGTGTCTGTAGTTTGCTGGGATTGTCTTTTTTTTTTTTTTAAGCTCCCAGAATTGACCTCTGCAGCAGGGTTTGGTGGATATAGATGAGCAGGATGGAAGAGTGGGAAAAGATTCATTGAGGGTCACATTATCCTGTAGTTTAAAGCACATGACTGTCTAAAAAGTCAGACAACCTTCAATCACATATAATCATTATGTGCTGCCTGTGTGTTTGGGGTTTTCTGTAGTTTGTGCCATCCGTGTAGTTTTATTTCACAGGTTTTGAATGCAGTAGAGATTGTAATTCTATTGCCCTCAATCTACCTAATTATAGTAATTTCATAGTAGTAGCAACACAACATTTTGGTTATTTAATGCCTTTTACTGGTACTTTTAGGTGGGGTGTGTTTCAGGCCATGCTCTATTTGAATGTCAAGCTTTCATTCTTTCAAAAAGCAGGACTCTATACTGGATAAAACCAGTCCAAGGTACAAGTAGATTCGATTCTTTGAATTGTGCATTCATTTCGCTACAAGTCTGTGTCCCCATAGCGTTGGTGTAATGTTTTAGTAACAGCCAAAGTCTAAGGATATGAACTTAAATTACAGTTGTTTGGTTTTAATGCAATCATTATGAGCTGCCAATTTTATCAGTCAATGCCGTCTATATTGATTGTCAAGTTGCCTTGGAGAATAATACAAGAAAAAGGCCAGGTATGGGTCTTTTTACGACCTTGTTTTAGTTATAAAACTGTCACAGAACTGAGTAACACATTCCTGTTTTCCACATGGGCTCGCCTGGCACCTCAGGCTGAAATTACTGGGACTCTTAGGTATCCTTTTATTTAGTGAATGCATGTCTCCTTTCGAAATACTGACACAGCCCCTGAGTGATCTTTAGGGGTCCAAGCGCATAGCTGCTGGATCCCTGTTGTTTTTATTATTATTTTGATTGCATTTCCCTGCATTGAAGAGGAGTTTAGGGGTGCAGGGTTTTGTTAGATGCCTATTTTATCTCTTGTGGAACCTTAACTGAGGTACCAGTTGTGTCTGTGCCTTTATTTAAATATTGGTAGATCGTATCTTGGGCCCTTCAGGCCAGTACCTGAGACCCAGTGGGAGGTCAATAGCTTTTTTTTGCTGTCCCATTTGTTTGCTTGAATTTCCTTCCTGAATCCACCAGGACATAAGTTTCATGCGGAGGCAGCATGTGTGCGGATGAGCCAGGGGTAATTTAAATGGGAACAGAGAAGAGGGCCCGGGTGCTGGAACTGATGTGGTGGTTTGCTTGGTGCTGCCAAGCAGGGGGGATTCAGCAGCTCTGTCGGCCGGATGGCAGCTGTGTCGCAGATGCTGTGCCGGGCCCTGCATCGCCCTTCACTCTGGCTCGCCTTTCGTATCCCCTCTGGGCCTCTCAGGGGGCAGCTGGGCATTGAGGCTGGTACTTCACAAGGGCTCAGCATTGTTGCAGTGGGAGGCTTTTAAAGCCCAAGAAAGGAATGTAAGCCAAAAGACTTGCACATTCACTTAATTGCTCCAAAGAGAAAATTTATTAGGCCATCCTTGTAGGTTGAAACATTAGCTCTGACCATAATTTCATGATCAGAATGAGTAAATTACATAATCTCACCACTGATTGCTGAGGTCACCTGATGATTATAGGGTCACCGTAGAGTAATTTACACAGAAGTGTGCTTACTTAAAGGCACACCATATATCATCATCTACAAGGGTGAAGTTGACCTTTTCTACACATCTTAAATATTGGTGTCAAAGTTTCTTCAAAGAGCCTCCTTAAGCCAAGTTGAAAATAATGTTCCATTCAAGTATGCTGTTCTCATTGCTGCTTTTCGAAGGTAAGAGCTGGCCATGCTAATTGGTTGACAGGCCTTCAGGCTTTGTATGATTGGTCAGGTCTGGCCCCTGACCCCACGGTGCTTACGGGCTGATAGTGCAGTCTGCATACCAACCTCATGATGAAAGTCTGTGAGGCGAAACATAGAGAAATGAGCAGCCCTTTTGGCGCCCCTGTTTCTGCCTCCTCCGCCCCTCCCCACATTGCTGTGCCCAGCACTAATATTGTCCAGCAGCAGCTATTAACTTGTGGTGAAACGTAGGAATGTTGAGGATCGTTGTAAAGGCTTCAGGAATGTGGGGGGGGGATCTGACTGCCAAGGCAAATAAAATGATTAGTGCTTACAGTACAACTTTTTTTTGAGAATATCCTGGAATAGTGTCCATTTGTTCCTTAAGGATAATTGAACAGGCAGAAACTTCAGAATACCATGCTGCTAATACTACTAAAAATAGTAGCTAGACATAAAGAGGCCGATCGTATTTCAAGTTATTATTTATAGTGAACATTTTAAGGTGTTTGTATACGCTTCCTTCTCCTTTTTCATGAATATCTCTCTCTAGATTTAGTCCATGGGGGGCATTTCTTCCCGTTTCTCATAATTTTCTTTGGTCATTTCATTGAATCATTTTATTTTGAACATTTCAGTTATGAAATATTACATCAAAGTTTATAAAAAGAAAAAGAAAACACCCGTTTTGGAGGAAGAATGGATCATTTGCCAGTCTGTTTTAACCAGTTACATAGTAGTGCACAGTTGGGGATAGAATCAAACCTGGTATCCATGCAGCCATGTGTGAACACGGTTTTACACGTCATTCGTGATAATGCAATAGTTCTGGTTTGTCATGTTGTGTGAATTGGAGTGCTGCACCAGTCTTGGCCCACAAAAGACTTCCCTGGTCTTTCGTAAAATGCTTTTGCAAGTCCCTCCAGTTCCTGGTATATTGTTTACTGTCCAGTGTGACCTGAAACATGAAAAACCAACAAATAAGTGGCAGCCAGCAGGAATTACTGTGGTCGTTAGTTTGCTTTGTTTCACCTCAAAGGAATGTTGGATGAATGTTGTAGCTTATCTGGAAAGCAATACTTTTGAGCAAAATTGTTTTCAGTTGATACATCCTTCCTCTGCTTAGCTCTTCATTCTGTTGTATTCTTGTTAACTCAGAGAGAGCTCCTCTGACAATGTACAGCGCCTGAAGTGAGGCTGGCACCACACCCCTGGCTTTTGTGCTGGGGTACCAGGGTGCCCGACTGGTCCATTAAATCAGCTTCCACAACAAAGGTGGATTTCATTGTGGACTTGTCGTTGTGATGAAGTTGATCCTTTTTTTTTCTCCTCTTCTTGCTGCTGAAGTATGTGTAAACATGAGGAGCTTGCTTCCTCTGTAAGCATCCAGTGACCCACATTCCCCATAGGCTCAGCCACCACAGCAGACCCAGATACTCTCAGTTTTCTTTTGAATAAGTATGATTGCTGGCTCTTTAAGAGTGTGTGTGGTCTTCTCTCTGGATCCATGTTTGCCTTCAAGCAGCGTTAAAAGTTCAGGACACAAACTTTGCATGGTGGTGGCATAATTTGCATGATTTGAAAAATGAGTTTCAGCTTCAGCGTTAATATTTTGAGGCGGCTCTTGCAGGTCTTTACTTTGTTGCTGTGTATTGGCTGGATCCTTACAAGGACAAACTTTGTAATTAGCAAATAGGCCAGAACATTTCATTGGTTCTCCAGTTTGTTCTGTGACACCAGTGAAACTTGTGTTTTAATGCATGAATGTGTTTATTTGTGTGACAGTTAAGACATGCTGGGAACTGTGGTGGTAGTAGCGGTAATTCATTAATTCTGTGAATACCTCAGGCTGCCCTACAACATGACCATTGTGGCCACGCAGTATGAAACGTTCGGGAATTCCTTTTAGTGGGCGGGGCTCTTTTTTTAGTAGGCTATGAGACAGACATCCAATGTGAGAGGCCAGCCTTTGTTGGAGCAGTCAGCAGGCTGTGTTTGTACTGTTGCCGGGCCCTTGGTCAGGGTTTGGATTGGGCCTGCAGCACACATACATTACCAGCCTGAGACCACTACTCAATACACCCTTTGTTTTCAAATGTCAGGGTGGGGCCCTTGTTCACGCATGTTTTTAATCCCTGCCAAAGAACTCTGATGTTGACTTTATAAAAGCGTCACTTTTGCAGGGCCTTAATTTTCCGCTGATTCCATTTTTGTTTTCTTTGTACTGTAACTATTTTAAAAATACACTCTTTTAGGGATCCTTTCCCCTAAGTAAACTGAAGTGGAAGCAAACTGCATATAGCAATTGGGTCATATCAGGTGTGCTTCCCTTCATTAAGACTACCACTGACGGAGCCATGCCTCTTATTACAGAACACAGTTGTATTGCCGATGGGGGAACCACTTCTGTATAACAATTCCTCTGTGTGTTTGTGTGTGTGTGTTTGTGTGTGTGTGTGTGTGTGCGCGCGCGCATGCATATATATGCTTCTGGATACAGAAACGACACCGAGATCTTGGTACGTAGAGGAGCACTCTTTCCTGGCCCTGTAGTGGCCTTCTGTCCCAAGTTCTGTTTTATCCCTCCCTCAGTGCCAATAAAGCCTGGCCTTTGCCAAAGTGGGACTGCTTATCAGAGCATTCCTGGTATGTTTGCAGTTCTACAAGTTGGCTGATCACTCCCTGTGTTCTTATTGGCTCTGCAGATTGGAACTGTGTGTAGTTCTCGCTGACCTCCCCACAGTCAGATTCCCTCTGCCTGGTAGTCACCTTTGAATGACCCTGACCCTGGAGACCCTATACTTCTCAATAGTATGACGTTGAAATGGATATTAAGTTGAGGGAGAAAAATTTGTGTGTTGTCCAAAGAGGTTAGTGGTGAAGAATCCGTTTAGCAGAATAACCAGGTTTTCCTCTAGCCCCTTTTGATGGTTGGTTTTTCATATTTTTGAGTAAATGTTTTCTTAATAGATTGTCACTGACCCTGCAGTTAGATTGATTTGTTGGCAATCTACACTGCTGGCATTGTGATTGGACTAGAGAACTGACCAGTGGAAGGACCATTTTGGAGCACGCTGACCCAAGAATATTGTTAGGATTAGCTTTCCTCATTGTGGCTGAATTCCTGAAAGTTTTCGGTTATGGTATATGTTTGATGGTGTAGGGTGCATGGGCTTCCATTTCTGTCCATTTCCTTGTCATGTTGCATAGTTCCTTTCTCAGATATGATGAAAAATAACTGACGAAACATTTTGTCATCTAAGGCAATTTTTGGAAATCTGCATCAGAAAATATAAAGTTCCATAATGAATCTCCCGTATGGCTAATGAGAAATCATTGTCAGAACTTTTTAGGAATAGTTTTGATGGCAGTTTGAATTTCCTGAAATTTACTTTAGGTAGCTTAGTGTTTTTTTTTTCCCTAGTTATTGGCTGTGTCTAAACTATCAACAGCCTCTTGTTGTGTCAATAAAATATTAAAGGAATGATAAGATAAACTATTTATATTATCCAAGGGGGAAATTCTTGTGCTTACAACTTCTTATTTTATTGTCTTCTATTCTCTATGAAAGTCCCTGCCTAGTTATTAAATCATTGAGCTTTAGGGTGCAGGCAAACAAAGTGTTACACAAAGTATGCGTGCCAGTCACGAAATACAATCCTGGCATTACCTTACAAACATTAGCACAGAGAGACCCCCTGTTGTAACCTTTGAACCCAGAGAGCAACTCTGTTGATCTTACTCACTACAGCCCAATTGTCAAGGTGAAATTGACAGTTTTGACTTTGCTTTTTGAATTAATCTTGCTTGGTTTAAAAAAGTTTTCTAAAAGTTCTCAAAAAGTAGCTTGTTGCGCTAACAATGCAAAGGTCTTGGGTTCAAATCCCCAGGAGCGCGCACAGTTCTTGCAACCCTTCTCTCTACTTTAAATCGGTTTAGATTAACACATCAGATAAGTGTGTATATATAAATAAGTGAATATAAAGAAATGATTTTGAGTGAAAGTTTTTGGTCTACCTTTTTTTGTGCTGATTGTTTCTAATACCAGAATAATTAAATTCACGCCTGCTCCTATTTAAGTGGTAAAGTAGTGCATGGTTTTGGCCGATACCGATCACCAATACTGATAATTGGGTCACTATGGTGAAACGGATGTTGTTGATGCTACTACTTAAGATGCCATTAATGTGTGTACCAATGACATTGTATAATGAAGGCAGGGAGACATTGGCAAAGTAGCACTGACTTGGGAGACTGTAGTGAGCTTTGAAGTGGTGAATGAATTGATGAAATCCCTTGTCCTCAACTACAGAAAATGACTGATCATCCAATGAAATCACTCAGATTTTTACGCACGTGTCTTCAGCTCCGGTGCCGCCAACTTTTGAATATTGACTTAATATCAGCTGACAGTATCCATGATTTGATGCATCTAACCGCTGCCTATGTTTTGGTTTTTAATGAAAGTCAGACTACAGATCCTTATAGATCAGATACTGATATGTTAACCAATTTGATTTGTGCACCTCTCATCATAATGTTTCTCATTTCTCTGAACTTATTTTGGTAACAAGATATGCTTTACATTTGCCGTTTCTTGCGTTGGGCATCAAACCCCAAAGAGTCTCTCTCATGGGCTCTGGCATCAGCATACATTTTTTTAGATTTTTCCCTTTTTGTGTAATCAAGATTATTAGAAGTGTTTGTTTTCCTTCACATTTGAAGGTGCATTATGGTATATATTTTGATGCTTATTTGAAATCATTATAAATTCTGGCTAACTGAACATTCTTTCTGCATTTGTGGACAATGCTTAATAATCCACATTTATTGTCTTTGATGTGTTATTAAAATGTCTGAAATAACTCATCGTATGGTTTTGTTTTATATTTATATTTTTTATAGATTTTATAAATGTATAGTCACACTTTCTATTCTGACATTGTGACGTAATACTCAATTCAATTCAGATTTTTTATATAGCGCCCTTCACAATAGAGTTGTCCCAGGGCACTTTACGTGGGTGTCTTAGAATACATTGATATACATATAAAATGAAACACATAGAATAAAAGTGAGACAGAATAGAAAAGAGAGAAAAAAGAAAAAGAAAAAAGCCAATTGACGACGGAGGAGAGGAACCAAAAACTTCCAAGCAGGGAGAAAAAAAACTTCTGGGGGTCCAAGGTCAACTGGCTGCCCAACCCCCCTGGGCATGCTAACATTACAGAAATACATAATACAATTATGTATAGAAATATTTTGTCCTTCACAAGTAAGTATATATCAATAGAATTTTTTGTGATTCAAAGATCATGTATATAAGTTTTAATATGCAGAAGTAGATTTCATACTTTATGTCCATGAAAGTAGGTTTTAGATTATTGTTTATTCATGATGATAAAATTATGGTGTTGCTAGACTAGAGGAGGTAATGCATCTTTTGAAATTCACAGGGGTGTTCAGAGTCAGCCTTGACAAAATGTAAACGAAGCTACTCAGGGACGACGATAAGCTGTCTTGCATCTTGCGGCTGAGAAATTGCATCTTATATTTTGCTGTGGCTCTTAGCTCTGGATCCATCCATCCATTTTCATAACTGCATATCCAGTTTAGGGTCAGGATGAGTCTGGCCAATGAACATAGGGCATGTAGCAAGGGACACTCTGCATGGTACGACAGTTTGCACTCCCATGTCTGCGTGTGTCTGTGTAAAGTGTCTTGGTGTGTATGTCCTTATTAGATACACCTGACTGATACCAGGTGGGGCACATTTTTACCTCCCTTTGTCATACCCTTCTGACATATCTCATGAACGTGTTTCAGCCATAGAAAAGCCATTGTATGGTTTTTCTATTACACTCTTTTCTCTAAGAGATTAGTGTGTGAAAATACTTGCATGATCTCCTGCATGGGATGCTGGGAAAACCATGTATTGCTCCAACAATCATAACATGTTCATAATTGCTTAGATCAGGTACCTTTCTAATGCCTAGTTGAACAGTAATATGAACACCCTCTCTTGGTGCTGTGTGTATTCAGTTGCAGCCACATGATTCATCGTTTGTAGGAGAAGGCCGTTTGCATTAGCAAGCAGGTGTGCAAAATAACCTGGCTATTGTGTATAATACATGTTACACTGCATGGAGCCATTACACTCACTTCTTCACGCTTTGGTGTGTGTTTCACACCATCATTTATAGCTATATGTACAGCTATAGCTGTTGTACGTGTTTTTCATTTTCAGTTGGTTGTTGACATGTTGAGAACTTCAATTTTGTGGAATGGATCTGTGGGTTGCGATACGAGTTTGTTTCCAAGGTCACATACTGTAGCATGGAATGTCTACCTTACCAACCCTGTCCTATCTTGCATGTTCTGAGAGTGATAATGAGAAGGGCACTTGGGCCATGGAAATACACATACATGTTTGGGACACTTGTGCATGTACACAGATGGAGTGCATAGTCACTTTATGAATTCCTAAGCACTAATAGTGTTTTCATAGTACAGTGATGCTTCTGGTGTGTGTGTGTGTGCTGCTGCTGCTGCTAGATCTTCTGATGGAGGACAGGGTGCAGCTGCTCTCAGTTCTTCTCTTACCTCAGGGATCCTGTTAGAGGACGATTGAATCTTGCCATGGCTGTCTCACAGTGGTTCTCATTTGGAGCTGTGCACCCAAATCATCCACATCTGACTGGCTGTTGGCATCCTCTTCCCGGCCCCAAATTCAAAATCCAGTCGCTGCAGAAGCCATCTCTGCTGTGGACACTGCGAAGCAGTGGATATTTTTAGAGTCTGATAGCAAAGAAGTGCTTGAACTGGATTTGTGTGTGGGGGGTTTTCTCCCCTCGTCTTAACAGTCTCTTTATGATGTGAATATCATATTGAGCAGCTTTCAGGTCATTCTGCTATAATCCCCCCATTGTGGCTGTGGGCTGCAACTTCTGTTGAAAGTGAGAATGTGGGATAAGCAGGAATGCAGAAATTGGAGAGGTGGAATCCGTGAGCCTCCACTCTGTGGCTCTGGGATGGCTCGAAACTTTGTTTTCCAGCATGTGTTTGCCTGCAGCGTTACCTTTAGTCACTGCATGTAGGTAATTTAGTCGGTTAGGGAAACTGGCATAAAGGCCGTGTTTGTGGAATCTGTTGCCTTGCGAGCAATGCGCTGATATCGGTCCCAGTATGGGAAGCCAGCCAGAGGAACAGAGAGGGGCCTGGGCTCAATTTAGTGTGCATCAGGATGCGATGGGAGAGGGGGCATGTCCTGTCTGTGGAGGTCCATTCATGGTGATCACCTTCTCCCACTCACCTGCTCACTTGGCTGTAAAAGGAGAGCATCCTCTGAGAGACCGGCCACACCAAGCCGAGTTCCTGGGTGCCGTTGCTGAGAGTGGAGTCACACTTTCACCTTCTCCTTCCTTAATTTCCCCTCCGGTACTTTTTGTTATCCTTCCCACCCCTTGTGTCATACCAGAGCGATTGTATCGGGCGCCGGCATGATCAGTATTAGTGTGCCCTCTGCAATGTTGTAGCATTTTTTTTGGGGAGGGTGGGGTGGAGTTGGGTTTGTTCTGATTTAGATTTATTAAGTCGTGCTTCCCCACCCCTTTGTCCTCTCCACACTGGCTGCAGGTGTTTCTTGCATGTGAGCAGCCCGAGTGTATGTGTGCGTTTGGACGTGCCTGTGCTGTGTTTTTAAATATTGAAACTGTCCCCTATCAAACATGTTTAAGGTACTCCACGACCCCTGACCCGCCCTTTCGCCAGAGCGAGCAGTTTGTCAGTCGCCCGACACGTGCAAGTCAGTTTTCGGCAGGTTGTTTCAAATCACTCTTTACGTAATGTAAGTGGTGTCAGTCGGCTGATGTCAGCTGTGTGGTGGCTGGCGAATGCATCCAACATGGAAGTTCTGGCTCCATGGGAGTGCAGACTCTGGCTGGAAAAGTTGAGAAACTCTCTGCCAACGTTCTGGCTTGTTAGTTTTGCCAAATGTGCTGTTTTCCTTTTGGGCACCAATAGCTGTGATGTGTGGTTGAGGTGCATGTTAGTGCTGTGGAGTGTTAGAAGGTCTATTCTCTCTCCCACTCTCTCAGTAATAAGATGGTAGCTTGTCCATATAGGCATTCCTAGGCTTAGCCCCCACCTAATCCCTCCCAGTTCTTCCAGAGCTTTGCATATGCCTTCTTTATAAGTGCCTTCTCATGATAGTGAATGTGCAGTACACTAATTTTTGAAGGCAGACTGGGTAAAGAACTGCAGTGTGCAGTGCCTGTTATTTGATTTTCCTCTGTACACACACACTTTTGTGAAAGTGTGTGTGTGTTCATGAAGTATACATTTTATGGTATGTATGTATTGTTCCCTGTGTCTTTTACTGAGTAAAATTGAGTCATTCTGTTGGGTTTATTTTCTGATTATTCAATCAGAAAATGTATTGAAGTTGTATTCCCTTTTCCTCCCTGCCGTAGTACTGCTTTAACGCCCATGTATCCTTTGTAGGTTTTCTTAAGCACTGTGGCATGCTAATGTAAATGCCCGGCATGGTCAGTCGTGATGGTGTTTTTCCCCCTTCCAGATACCCCCAGTGATGATGTGAGGACCTGGCAATGGCTAAGAGCATTTCCAGTGCATTCTGCAGCGTGTTGCCTTCAGTTTTCACTTATTAATTGTTCCGCTGGCTTCTTGTAGTGCTAGAGTTTGAAAGGCCTTGCACGAACTTGTAAAAGTTAACTGCATTTCATTATTTTGGGGAGAGAGTTTTTATTTTTTGTTTGAATGACAGAGAATCAGGTCCCGTACTGGGCAGACTGCTGTGTAGTGCCATCAAAGTGACATGTTGGTCCTCAGAGGAGCCTCAAATGTGCTCTTTAAGCAGGGCCAGTTTGACTCGTTGGCATGCGTTATCCCTGAAGGTCACAGGCGGGGTCGCCAAGAAAGAGCCTTTCCATTGCCTTAGTCACTGCTCTCTTTCCTCTTTGATTCCTCTAGACATTGTGAAAGATGGGCACTCTGCTGTCTCTTTTAAGGTCTGGAGTTTTTCTTTTAATCCCCTTGCTCCATGGTCCAAATATGGTTTTCCTGCCTTCCAGATCTTGGTGAAAGACCCCAGGAAATAGGATACGGGGGTGGTGGTGCCTGTTGTTGTATCTGCTGGCTTCTCCCCTGCTATCTTCCTCCTGGGATCTTCCTCCCCTGCCCTCCTGTCTCCTGGTACATTGGTTATACTCCTAAAACCCCCATGAGATGTACAGTGACAGAGAGGAATAACATGTCTGTATAAATTAAACTCCACACACACACATACGTTTTCAGATATACAGACGTGTGTAAAGTGAAAGTGACTTTCAGCTGAAGTGCATAATTTGGCCAATCTGGTCCTCCCCGCTGAAGCTTCTGCTTTATCAGAGTCGTGCCTGGGAGCTGGGCCGTGATGTACGTGGGCTCCTTGTACTGGGCCTTTGAAGGCCTTACACTGGGTGCTGTCAGCGCTCTGTGTCCTGGAACAAAGAGCCTTTTAGAAAACAGATCAAGGCCCTGGCCATGCATTTGGTTACCCACTTCTGTCCTTTGTGCCCAGTGCTGGGCTCATTTTGGCCATAGTTCAGGCCAGAATAAATGTTAATGTATAAATCTACTGATAATTCTGACCAATAAAGGACTTGTCTATACCTGCGCTTTGTCACTTATTAATTACATTTTATTTTTTGTGTTTTACTTTCAGTTTTATCTCCTTGATTGCAGAAGAAATGTTTTACTTTGTCAGGCATTGTTTTGGTCCTTGCTGTACTACAGCTCCTACATATAATCTGTTAATCTGTGACTAGCGTGACGTGTCACTCTGTGCACAGTGTACATTGAGGTCTCTGACCTTGGCGTCTTCCTGTGGAGACCAGCCTCAGTCATAATCCTGTACTGTGACGCCCATCCTCCTTCCGCGAAGAGCGTGCTTGTTTGCACCAGTCATCCGGCCCAGCTGGAACGGAGGCTGCCTTTGCCTCTTGGGCGTGGCCACAACTCGCACACAGTGGCAGAGCCTGCCTGCCCGGGAGCCTTTGACGATGAGGGTGAAACCAGCTGAGCGACAAGGTTATGGGTGTGGACCCAGAGTGTCACCGTCTTGGACTCATCAGCACAGCGGTGTGAGGGGAAGGTGGCGGTGGGGGGAGGGGTATCAGGCTGTGTACGGGACTTCCTTCATTGTGCTAGAACATCTAAGCGGTTGTTCTTCTGGTTCTTCCTGAAGGTCCTGTTTGTACAGGTTTATCCTGGAGTATTTTGACTGTGGCTCTTCAGGGGTCTGTGTGTATGCATGCATGTATGCGTGTGTGTGTGTACGCTAGTGCACATGCGTACCAAGGCTGCGCCCTCTTACTCAAAACCACTGGAAAGCGGGACAGGTTGTTGTCACAGTGAACTCTGCGACCAGTCAGGGGTAGACCAGCGAAATGACATACTGATCAGGAGTCAAGCAGGAAGTGCAGCTTTTATGGCCTATCCCAAGGGTGTAACTTTGGTTTTAACATTGGGGGGGTTGAGGTCCTCACCCATTTAGGGGGAGACATGATTTTTGGGGGGTTGTATTAGCTGGATCTGATTATTGGGGGGGTCATGACCCCCCTAACCCCCCTGGAAATTACACCCCTGGCCTATCCAGTGTGGTGTGTTTTTTGTTTCTTTTTTTTTTTGTAAAGCCAGTCCTATAAAACTTGTGGGGCGGATCGGTGCCGCGGCATACAGCGGCGATCGGCCGAAGCGAACCAGCACGAATCCTGTTACTGAAGTGTCACTGACGTAGCCGCCATCTGCTCTCCTAAGTCATACTTCCGCTCTTCAATTATTATTCGTATCTGGGATTCAGCCATGTATGTGTGTCTCTTTGACAGATTGTTGTGTTTGCAGGAGTTTAAAGTGCCAGCAGCCAGTGTAGCTGTGGGCTCTGACCAGTATCCCAGGCCCATGTGCCCCTGTCACCCCCACTGGACGGGTCTTGTACATACATGCTGGGGGTGGCTACTCAGGCCCAGATTCAGCTCTTACTGGCTCCTCCCTAAGTTTTATTTGTCACATCATACACTGTACATGTGTGTAGTGAAATGTTCCAGAATTTATACCTCTGCTTTGAGCAGTATCCTAGTAGATGGTCTTTCAGATGTGCTGCCTGGTCTCTTGCCCCGAAGGGCTTGCCTCTCCCCAACACACTGCCGTGATCAGCATCACTCCTGTAGTCCAGCAAGGCCAAACGGCACCTTGGCACGCTAAGGGGTACAGCAGGGTGCTTCTGCTTACTTGATTTTGCCCAAGGCAGCTGCCCTATTCCCACTCTTGTTTGTACATTTTTGTGTGGACCGTCTATTCATTTCTATGGACATAACCCTAATCCCAGCAGTGTCACCTTAACCCCTACCCAGCCCTAACCTTAACCATAAGTAACCAAATGAAAAACAAGACCTTTGATATTCTTAGTTTTTTTAACACAGTCACATTTTTATAAAATTGAGTTTCCGTTCGTTGGGATCAAAACCATTGTTTCCACAATGTCAAAATAACAGGTTTTTAATCACATTGTGGGGATTTTTGGTCCTCACAAAGTGATATATATATATATCTCTATATTAATATATATAATATATATATTAATCGGTCAATCCCCTCACACCATCGTACCGTGGCGGTCTTGTTTCCCATGTTCCCAAGTGCCACAGCTGTAACCTGTTTGCCACGGTTAAAAGTGCCAGCTTATCCATCCAGACCAAACTCTTGAAGGCCCTTGGTAGCGTGGCAGTCCTGAAAGGTTATACAGCGAGCCCAGCAACAACTCTGATAGGCTCTGATAGTGTTCCCTCATGGAGCTGTCTTTCTTACTTTTCTCTGTAGTCTTTATCATTCTCCTTTGTGGATTCTGGTTCTTTCCCACTGAGACGTTTGCCTTTTTCATTTCTTTGTGGGATTTCTTCCTCTCTAATAATCAGCTGAGTGCCCACTGCTGCTAGGCAGTCCTAACATGACCTTGGTATCATCACAAGGAACCCAGCATGATCTCTGCCACCGTGAAGGTTGTCATTGACAACAGTGTCGCCTCCTGTCATTATGGCCTTCGATTTCCCCTGCAGCTGATGTCTGGCTGGTATAACTGCATTTCCTGCTTTTTCAGGGGTATGAAAACTGCACCATTTCCCCATGCTAAGCATGCCCTTGTCCCAAGCCCCCCCCCAATACGATCCAATCTGACACTCCCATATTCCACTTTTAATGACGGGCCTCAACTGCACAGGCTGTTTTGGAGCAGCCTGTGTGATTGGCAGGGACAATGCCAGGAGGTGTTCAGTGCTTGATCTGCCTGGGCTGAACCCCTCCGCTCAACTCGACCATGAGAGCTATTTATAGACTGCGTACTCGCGGCGTAAAACCAGAAATAATCTGGATACGCTGCCTGGAGCTGCTGGCCGCGCTAGCACGATGCCTTGCTCGCATATTAAGCTAGCATACTGTGAACGTGGCTTTCTGTGAGTAATCCAGCGGTCTCTGTCCTGCTTGATCGGCTGTGTCACTGGCGTGTCCCGTTTCATGTGAGTAACTGTCCGTCCAGCTGTCCTTTGAGAAACGTGCGGTATCTGCTGCATGCCGACACTCTGCATCTCATGTGAGGGGGCAGGCGGTGCCGCCACCACGGCTCTGAGAGGATGCGACTGCTTGCAGCTCTGTCTCTCTGGAGCTGCATTGCAGAAGTGATGCGGGAGGGAGCGTGTTTCGGGCAGCATATGACTGTTAGGGCTAGAAGAGCCCCGGTGTGCCACCTCATACGGGAGACTGTTTGCTGTCGTGACATTCAGAGCTTCTCAGTGGGTGTCTGAGGGCGTCCTCTGGATTGGTGCTGAGCCTTTTTCCTACGGGAATACCATACACTTTGGATTTGGGGAACGTTCCTGTGCGCGGTTTGTCTAGTGGGTGCGGTCTGACATGCCATGAGCTGGCCAGCTGAAGAAAACGCAATGTTTAAAAATGTAAATGTATAAATGTTTCTCTTTTGTGATGATGTTTTGTTACCCTGCTGCTTGCATGCTGTCTGGTAACACCTGTCCTCTCGTTTGCAGAGTGCCGCGATGGAGGAGACTGTAATATGGGAGCAGCACACGGTGACGCTTCAGAGGGTAAGTGTTGCCCCTCTTCTGCTCTCCATCTCCTTCCGTTCGTTCAGCCCTCCTTCCCTCCCTCTGTTGCTTGTGCCTTGGAGCGACAGCTGCAGGATGCATGTCCTCATGCTTGTGGGCCGCACAATAGCGGTGAAAAGCAGATGTCAGGAAGTTGCAGGGAGGAAAGCAGATCAGAGCTCAGTCGTCGTCCTCCCTCTGAGTGGCACGGCTTTGCCCTGGGCCTGTGAAAAAGGCCACTCTGGCATTCACAGGACGCTGGGTTTGGGGGGGGGGGAGGCATGGACAGTCTCTGGGTCACAGTTGAAACTGTACTTGTGATGTTTTTTCCCCCCATCTCTTTTTTGCCAAGACTGACAAGCAAGGGAGGCTATGTGCATTGGGGTGGGGGGGGGGGGGGGCAATTGATTCTAAGGGAGTTTCTGCATTTTAGTTGTGGTTTATATTCCAAATTATCAGAATGTTGCAAGCCTGTCATTTGCTAGTGGGGAGAAGTGGACCTGTGAGTGAGGAGTCCTCTTTCTTCCTCTCGTGCATTTTTCACAGCACACTGGCCCTGCCCACTCTGGGAGCTAGAGTATCCGGGTGAGGGAAATGACTCTTTTCCAAGAATTGTCTGCCTGTTTGATTTCCCACAATGCTGTGTGTTTGACAGTAACTGAATGGAAGTGTTGAATAAATACTGTTGCCTGCAGTTACTGACATTGCTAGGAACTGTGTTCCAATTCCGTATGTCTTTATCCTCGAAATAAAGCTTAATTAGAGCTGAACGGAACCCCTCATGCCAAACCTGGCAAAGGCATCTGGAATTACTGGTTTACCTGAAGGGTTTCTAGGAAAAACAGGCATGGCCTTTTTTATGCAGCCCGTCCTGCTTGTGTATATATGCTGTACGTTCAACCGCAAAGGAATACTTCTCATATGACTTTGTTGCTTGGTGACGGTCTACATCAGCCTGCTCATGCTGCCACTAATGTAATTAGCATGGCTTCAGGTGTGAAGATCACGTCTTGTTTGCTTGATAGAGCGGCCTGTCACATAATGCACACCTTGGCGATCAATCGGCAGACTGGCTCCTCTCTCTGCGAGGCAGCGTGGCTGTAGTACAAACATGTTTACATCCATCCTTATTTTCTGCTTGGTTAACTACTGATCTATTAAAAATTGCCTTTCTCTTTGGACTTGTGTGGTGTCACGTAGTGGAAGGTGGCAGGAACATCACTCGTGTGAGCACTCAATGTCCTATGCAGAACTGAGGGTGGGGGGCAGCATAGAGACACGGGCATGTGATGGCAACAGCTTCTAAATTATGTCCATTACTCCGAAGGCAGCTTCAGTCCAGCCACTGCTTGAGAGTGGCCTGTGTGTCAGGGGAGTGCACCGCTTACTCTAGGGCCTGAGGGACTGCATCGTTTGCTTTTGCATTTTCTGTACTGTAGCGGACCTGCAGTGCCATGCATATAATTACCATTTGTCTGACACATGCACGTGCGCACAAACATGCAGTCACCCCCCTCTGCATCAATGTGCAGAGGACCTTAGGGGTTTCTGTTAACAAAAACATGGTGTTCTCCTGAAATTCACAGGTACTAAAGGTTGACGTGTGGTGTTCGCATGTTAAAAAAAACAAAAAAAAAAACAAAAGATTTTGTCCCTTTAGTGGCAGATTCAAAAGGCATGTTACTGTGCCTCAGGTATAAATTGAGTGGAAGGCGCTTGTTAAAGGTATTTATTAAATGCTCACTTCTTTTGAAGAGTTTGTTCTGTTGAGACTAAAGTGGTTAGAAATCATTGAAGTGGTTCTATGTAACGGAGCTTCCATAGACGCACATCATTATTCCTAGCTGAGAATCTGCAAAACAAATAATGTATACCACCAGGAGCACTCTGTGCTTTTGGACGAGTGAGGTTCAGGGATCGACGCAGACCTCCCGAAAGCCCTCAGTGCTGCAGCGCCCTGCTTGATAGCTCATACGTTTCTTGATTTTGGATCTTTCTGTCAAAGCTTTGGCAGCACAGAGCAGCTGCTTACTTCTGTCTCTGGCGTCTCCTCAGGCACCAGGCTTCGGGTTTGGAATCGCCATTTCCGGAGGCCGGGACAACCCTCACTTCCAGAGTGGAGAGACCTCCATCGTCATCTCCGACGTCCTAAAAGGAGGCCCGGCCGAGGGACTCTTGCAGTAAGTCTCGCTTGCTTCATTTTTTGTTTGTTTATATGGGTGTTTGTGTTCCGCATTACGGTGTGCCGGCATCCAGTAATTAGGAGAGATAATCACCTCCTTTCGGAAATACCCTGTGTGAGCAGCCAGGGGAAGTGAAGAAGCTGTACTTTAGTGTGTTTTTCGAGACTAGGAAAGAATGGAGCTCTGTCCTCTACCGGTCCATTAGCCTTCCTGCTCAGCCTCTTAAGATGTGCCAGCACCGTTCAGTGACAATGCGGCATTGTTTAACTCTCTGGTAAAGTGTTTACCTGGATGAATTGGGAAATGGATCAGACTTGGGTGTGTGGGAGGGGGGTCGGGATGCAGTCTTTCCGGACATTTAGAGGAAAAAGTCCTCACTTGTATGTTGATTATAGAGTCCCTAATGCTCATGAGGGCTTTGATTGGGTGGTGCTCATGCATGTGTGTGCGTGTGCGTGTGTGTGTGTGTGTGCATACTGATGTATGTAAATGCAATCATAGAACTAAAACTGCCCAGTCTTGTACTTCATTTGGTTGCTTTTTGTTAAGGTTGTTGGGATTAGGATTATGTCCATAGAAATGAATGGAGAGTCCCCATAAAGATGAGTACGTGGACTGTGTGTGTGCGCGCGCGCGTGTGCATACCCCGCCTCAGACTCTCGCCTCTGGTGGCCAAGCTGCTTAACTCTCCTCTTCCTCCCTACAGGGAGAATGACAGAGTCGTGATGGTCAATGCTGTCTCCATGGACAACGTGGATCATGCTTATGCTGTACAACAGCTGCGGAAGAGTGGAAAGAATGCCAAAATTGTGAGTATGACACACCTCCTCTTTGGCAACCTGAACCTCCTCTTTGTTGACTTGAAAACTTTCACTGAAATGGGGTCTTCTGTCAATAATAATAATAAAAAAAACTCTGTCAAGCCCAAGACAGACCCCGCCGTGCTGTGGGCCACTTGAGCTGGGCTTGAGTGTCCACCACTGGGACTCCATTCTGTGCCAGTCAGTTATGATGTGTTGGGATCTCTGGGCATCCTCATCTCTGGGAGCGTCTTTTGCGTGACTGTTGGAGTTGCTGCTTGTTTCTGTGCTGCTGAATTCTAAATGCCCTGCATGCCGATGGGGGTCTGTGTGTCAGCTTGTATGCGAGAGGGATCATTGGGCCACTTCCAGCAGTGCCGCTAGTGGCAAGATTCACCACATTCCCCTGTCTCCGTGTGCAGACAATCAGGCGGAAGCGGAAGGTGCAGATCCCAGTGGCGCGGCATGGGGAGAGGGAGACCATGTCCGAGCAAGAGGACGATGAGGACAGCTACGAGGACGAGATGTATGAGGGACGTGCAGGCTCTGGCACAGGCGCCTATGCTGGGGCCACTGCAGGGGCAACGGCTGCGGTGACAGTGGGGACGACCAGCAGTCGGCGGGGCGAGCGCAGCATCAGCCAACGGGACCGGAGTGCCTCGCGGGAGAGGAGCCTCTCGCCGCGTTCAGACCGACGCTCCCAGTCCTCAAACCAGGCCCTGCGGCCTGCTAGAGTAACCCTGGTCAAGTCCCGCAAGAACGAAGGTAGGCATCGTCACGTTTGGTCGTGCCCAGTGGACCAGGAGTGCAAAATGTGGAACTCGAATGTTTCTGCCCTGTTACAGCTGAGATTGAGTGTGAAATCGTATGCTTTGGTGTCTGGTGTGTAAAAAAATACAACCCATAATTTTGCAGTGTAATGACGGCCAGTAGGCCACTGCGCTCACCTTTCAGCCTCAGAGGCGTTAATTGACAGCAGAAACCACTCGCTAGTCTGCAAGGCGGGTGTGAGGGTATATGTGTGCGCCGGTGTGAGCACACAGGTGTGCATGTGCGGGTGAGGCGGTTATGTGTATATTACATTCATCACACAGTGTGATAAAACACGTTGTTTTGATGTTGTGGGGACCGCTTTTTCAGTCCTTGCAAGGGAACACAATGGAAAATTTAATAAAAATCTGTCACTGCAATCTAAAAATGCTTTGTATTTGGCCTGGTATTTGGCAAGTCTTGTATTTGGGTTGCTTACTTATGGTTAAGATTAGAGCTGGCTAAGGGGTAAAGGTGTTGTGATTGGTATTAGGGTCTTTCCCATAGAAATGAGTGGATGGTCCTCACTAAGATAGGAATGCATATGTTTGTGTGTGGTTCTGGACCCCGGGGAAGACCTGAGAATGGGAGCTGCAGCAGCTGTGCTGAGAATTAAGCATGCTGGCCTCCGGAGAATTATTTAGACACTCTGCGAGCCTCTGTGCAGTGCTGAAACCTTTCTCTCTGCCAAGCCCAGGCGCTTGTATCCTCTCAGAGCACATGGGGCCCAAAATGTGTGATAAACGCTGGCTGCTTCTGAGGTTGTGGCATTCCCACGAGTGGGTGCACACTGAATGGTCCTTTGCTAAAGGAACGGGTTCTGGAGGCTTTCATTGACTTCTTCGTGTGAGTGGTTCTTTGAATTTGTGGCCTGGTTTGAATCCCAGAGGTCCCCAAGTGGTGTAGCTTCCTTGTGGAAATGGAAAAAAGCAGTTGTGGTTCACCCAGCCTGCAGAAAAGTTGTGAGCTGCTTTAAACTGAACTATGGGATCTTGAGGCGACCTGAGGATCTTGAGGCGTCTTTGAGGGACATCCCACTTTGGCTCTGCTCTTTGTTTTTTTAAGATGACATTCAGCTGCTTCCTACTTCCTTTAAGCACAACCGGGATCCTGTGAGACTCGGCTGTTTGTGTGCTGGTGGCATGGGCCTCACCATTTGGGGGATGCTATGCTAATGGAATCTGTGTTCCTGTAACCGCCCCCCCCCCACCCCCCCCCCCCCAAAACAGAATATGGTCTGCGCCTGGCCAGCCACATCTTCGTGAAGGACATCTCTCCAGAGAGCCTGGCGGCACGGGACGGCAACATCCAGGAGGGTGACGTGGTGCTGAAGGTGAGAGAGGCCCGTCCGTGAGCACTATAACCAAGGTCCATGTCTGTCAGCAAAGCCCCTGCATGGCCTGGACCCTCTGTCCTGGGAAGCAGCCATGGCAGTAGGAATGTGATAGGAAATGTCCTCGGGAATAGATATGTGATGGGGAATATCTGTGGGAATAGGCATGTTTTGTTTTTTTGCACAGAGCTGCTTCAATATAGAATTTTTGTGAGGCAGTGCTATGTTGTAAAGTTACACTGTTACTTGTAGCCATCAGTAAATGGAAGGCTGTACTGCAGAGGCCATTCAGTCTGCCTTCATGAATTTTTAAAAGCATGCTGACTTTGCACGGTGCCCGTGATGCAGCTGCATGCTTGCTCAAGCAGACGGCGTAGTGGCCCAGGCGTCGCACTATGAGGAGGTTATTCATCTTTATTTCAACGCACCCTCAATGGTCTGATCAAGATGCCCAAGTCCATTTTAATGTGTGAATTTTCCTCATTGGATTGAGCTGGCTTCTGTGACGCACTCAGCAGCAGCCAGGCACTTTCTGCTGACTTTATTTCCTGTTTAATTTAGAAAAGATAACCAAAAACCTGCTGCTTTATCCTAAAAAGATAGATACATTCTGCTGAATCCTTTTTCTTTTCTTTATTTGTGTTCTGTGGAGTTGATCCTCGTTCTTTTTCTCTCCTAGATTAATGGAACTGTGACCGAGAACCTGTCCCTCATAGATGCTAAGAAGCTTATTGAGAGGTCAAAGGGCAAGCTGAAAATGGTAGTGCAGAGGGACGAGAGGGCAACTCTGCTTAACATCCCAGCCGTGGATGACAGCATCCCATCTGCCAATGCGTCTGAAAGAGACGGTGTGGATCTTCTCTGGGGGTTACAGGGCGGAGGGGGAGGAGCGGCCTATGTGTTTTGGAACTGATGGGGAGTGAAATGAAAATTCTCTGTAATGGAAGATTTGATCGGCTAGGTTCCTGTTTGTTCTGAGCCTGCTCCTGTTTGTGAAACACTCCAACCATGATGTTTGTTCTGTGCTGTATGACTTCCTTTTGGGAAGCTATCTGCCTTGACATGAGAGAAGCAATCAATAAACAACATTTTCAGCCTGTTAGATGATATCTGAGATGATGGCTTTACTAAACTGGGAGAAATTGTCATTGAGCTTTTATTTGCACCCTTTGCTGTTTTTTTTCTTGTGTCTGTGGTTTGCGTGCTGGAGAGACGCCTCATTTACTGGCGCTTTTTCACCCTGACAGATATCTCAGAAATTCATTCCCTGACATCAGACCATTCCAACCACGACCGAAACCGCAGCGCTCACTCGCGCTCCCCCGATCGGCGCTCTGAGCCCTCTGAGCATTCCAGGCACTCCCCTCAGCTGGTCACCAATGGCAGGTAAGGGACCCCAGTGGCCCAACAGCGCTCTTTTGGAAGGAGCTCCGCCTAGCTAGCACCACATCCTAAATCGGCATACATCACCACCAGCTGGAAATTAAAAAACAGATAAATGAAACTGGAGGCTGTGTCTAGGTAATTATATGAAATCAATTACATAGTTCAGCCTTCCAGCCCTGCCCCCCCCCAGATGACCACACACCTGTGGGCATTCGGGTGATTGCATGCGCTGCATGTATGTACACAGGCGCGTACCCACTGACACGCGCGCACACACACTCACATTGTGCCAGATCCTCTTATTGGGCAAGATCACAGGCTGCATTGACATGGCCTGTGTCTCATGAGCTGACGTTAGCTGCATCCTCATTACTGTTTATTAATTTGCTGCTTCCCCCTGCATTTCTATCAGTTGGAATTCTAGCCCCCTGAGCTGGAGATTAAAGTAAGTGGCTGTTCCCTCCAGGAGTCTGTTGTCAGCCCTCTAAACACATCAGGGGCTGAAAAATGTGTGGTATGGATGCAGGCTAGATGAGCCTGTAGGCATAGAACTAGATTCAGTATCAAAAGAGACTTGACAGAAGAGGAGCAGAATGTTAAATAAGTGTCACCAGGAAACATGTTGAGATGTAGCACAGCTGCTTAAATGCACATGGGCTTTGTGGCTTTGTAGGCCTTATAGCCTCCTCGACTGCATTAGTTTGCTTCTGAGTTGCTGGGGCCTGCAAAGAGAAGGCCATGTGTTTGCTGAGGCAGTTCGCTTTAACCAGCCTGTAGGAATGTGTGTGCTTTAGTTTTTAGTTTGTTTGCCACGTGAACATCACAGCGGCTTTGGCACAGATAAGCAGCTGGACTGTCCGGTTTTCACTAAGTCAGGGAAATGCAGTCACTGATCTTGCAGCCTTTCTGTAACCTGTGCTCAGCTTCCAGGCCATCATTTGCCACTCACTCGGGCCCTAATTGAATTCTTTAACAGATTTTTGAGGGCTTGCCAGCGGGGGCACTATGAGTCTGGCAAAAATATGTAGCTGCTAATGTGCTATGAGTGTAAGAGGAGAAGAATTAGTGCTATAATTAATTCTTGGGCTGTTTATACTTCCGTTGATTTACAGCTGCCTGTTTGTCACCAAGCCAGTCCAGTCATTCAGTCCTGTCGCGACAGCTGTTAAATAACTTTTTTTTTTTTTGTTTTTTTTATGCAGAATTGCAGGTTCACTTTTTCACAAACTCCTTCCACTGTAAGTGTCACATGTCACGTGATATCTTTGCTGTGGTGTTTGGAGCGCATCCCATAACTAACTGGCATCCCAGCCAAGAGTTATACAGGGGATTCCTGCTGTTGCTTAACACTTGTCTCCGTATTGGTGCTACATCAACACCTTGCACTGATACTACTAGCAGCCTGGTTTAGGGATTATGTAAGTTTGCAGTGACACAATGGCAGATGTCAATGCCACCCATCCATCTTCCCACCAGGATGGGGTCACTGCGAGCCTGCAGCCTATCTCAGGAAGCACAGGGCACCTTGAATGGGATGCCAGTCCTTTGAAGACACACTGCCACACAAACATACATGCTAGGAGAATTTAGAGAGCAAGCTTTACCCGAGCGGCTGTTGGCCTATGGGAGTGAAGCAGAGAAAGAAAGAAATGCACCAAAACAAGGAAGGGCATGCAAACCTACATACAACTGGGCTGGGAACGAAACCCACAGCCCTCCAGATGCTGAGTCACTCCAGTTAAGAGTATTGTTGTCATTTTCTTAAAAACCCAGTAATTTTGTTCTTAACGTTGTTATAATAGGTGTAGTGTAATATCTGCCAAACCCCCTCTAAACTGAGTTTCTATGGGTGCTTCTAATAGCCCTCAGTCCTGCTCTCATTATTGCAGATTGTCCTGAAGAGCATTATCTGACTTTCACCCAGGTCGTCAGCTCCCATAATGCTTTTCTCCAGAACCCATACATACCATTCAGTATCTTTGAAACGAAAGCAAGTCACAAGTCGGGGACTAAATAAACCTGCTGTGTGTGACGTGACTGTCTTGGGCTTCCCTGTGTGGCTCTTTGATGGAGGGCTTTCTGGCCACTATACAGCGTTTTTCTCTTTCCCCATGGAAGGAACATGCTACACTTTCTGGAATAATCTTGGCTTTTGTCTGTGTGTGTGCTTCTACTGAGTCACTGTTACGGTGAGAGGCTGTGTGGTGCTGGAGCCTGGGGCGAGCCGTTGCACGTCAGACTCCCCACGCCCGGCTTCCTGCGTTTGTTAGCCGAGCAGCTGTAGCTGCAGATATCGGCTCTGAGGGCCCTGTCAAGCTTCCCAATGGCGCCTCTCAACTTTTATGTGCCATCTCGGGTGTCAAGGGAAATGCTTGTTGATACGTTAACCATTAAGGCGCAAGGGTACTTCATAGACAAGGAAGGTGTGGTTTTAAAGGAAGGCCTAATTAAAACTGACTTCTTACCATGATTAAGTACTAAATTGTCTGTACTTTTTCAAACCCAGTTCTGCACATTCGTCAGTTTGAGTATTTAAAGTACTTTGTTGTTAGTTGTCCTTTGATATTTTCGTCACGCTTGCATGTTTTCTTCAGCCATGCATAATGTATGCATTTTTCCTGGGAACAGATTCCTGTCCTTTTTGTGATGCCCCTCACTGCCAGCTGTACTGACTGACATCAGAGCCTTTGTCCTTGTGCTCATTATGGCAAAGCATTGACAGCCGTGTCGTCTTAGCGGGGAGCGCGTTTACCCTGCGCATTGCTATTAAAATGTGTTAGTGCTGTGAGCTCTGGCATTACTGAAGTACCTTCCTGGTGTGGCAGCAGCTAAAATAAATATTTTAGGCTTTAATGATGCGAGTGAAGCAGCGGTGAAAGAGGCACACGCAGACGTAATTATCAGTACCACGCTTATGTTTTGCATTATTAATGTATTAAAGGCTGAATAGCAGCACAAAGGGGCCTGTGTCTGTGTGTGTGCACGCGCGTTACCGCAGCTTTGAGGAACCGGGTTCTTATGGGGTGCAGGGGGGCTGGGCTAGCGTGCGGCTTTCGTGTGTCCTGCTTGCATCATGCTGCTCGTCATCCTTTGGGAGTCTGCTGCTGGCCTGCACCTAGCAGGTGATTATGGCTGTGTCGCTTTGACTGCAGGTGTCAGCATTCTCTATTTTTAGTCTGTCAACTACAAGAACTCATGGACCACTGCTGTTTATTATCCCCTTAAGTGTGTTTGGGGGTAGACACAGTCGCGATGCCTGCCTGTGCATCTGTGCGTCTTTCTGTACATTATTGCTGCTCGATATGATGGGAAATGGGAAATGTCCTGACGTGATCCTTTTAGATCCATCGGCGGTGTATTTCAGCGAACTGCTGTTTAACACGGCTGTGCTGGCTGTACCTCTCATTCCCATGGTGCGCGTGTCGAACTGTGCGCCAGCCTGCTGTCATGTGACCGTGCAGGAATTCTGCTTTTGTTCTAAATCGGCACAGGGTGGAGCTGGCGGGCTGGCCAGCGGGAAGCTTTCCCAGCCCACCGTCCGCACGGCCTTGTTTTTTTACAAGGCTTTACATACCTAGTGACACATCCAGGGGTAAAGGTTTCTTGGATAACCGTGTACAATGCTCAAATAGATTGTGCCATCGGCAGTAAAGAGAATTTCAGTATTTCACAGTGTTTGCATAGCTTACATGCGGTAGATCCCTTTGTATTGTTCACAGTTGTTCCAGTCTCGCTGTGAAGGTTTGCACTCTGATAGTCATCTTTATCTCCCCGTTTCTGATTTTTCTTTTTACTTTTTATTTTTTGTCCTCCTTTTCGAATCATCACCATGTCTCCCAGGAAGGAGCATCAGTCTTTTGGCAGATCCCGACATTTCGCTATTTTAATATCAGTTAACATCTTGGTGATCCTTGTTCTGGGGTAAGCGTAGTGGGGACAAAGGAAACTGGGATCCAGTTGGTCACCCTGGTAAAACAGTGATGTACCCAATTAGTTGGGTTCGGTTGATCAGTTGGCTTGGTTCAGAGCAGTTACGCTTAGTGCGTGTTTTCTTTAGATGTTTTTTGTGTTTCTGTTTCTGCTGGTGCTGAGGAGGATGTATTGGTAAATCCTACCAGCAGAACCCTGCTGTGTTGATTCTGAAGACTGATGCTTCCCCCTTTTCTTAATTCTGCAGCACCCATTTCTGCCTCTCTGTATTTTTTTTTTCTCATTCTAATTCTCATGTATTGGGAGATTTGCCAAATTTGCCCTTTCGGTATCCTTTGATTGTTGGCACACTTTAGTGTCCATCAGTCTCACAAATGAAGATCAACAGGAATAAATGCTTTGTTTTTGTTTCCAGCCACAGAAGCCGTGATGAGGAGCGGATTTCCAAGCCCGGGGCCGTGTCGACGCCTGTCAAGTCAGCCGAGGAGGTTCATGTAACTGACGAACCAGTGGCCGTTGACGAGAAATTGATCCCCCCGCTGCCAGGTCAGGGGCTCGCAGAAAGCCGGGCCGGTCACCGTAGCCAGCCCTGTCTCTTCTCCAAAACACCCCATTATTCCTCCCCCACCTCTTCTGTCCCGAGCAGCCGTGAACCTCGTTTTTGTTCTTTTATAACTCTAATACCTGCCATGGCCGGGCAGCCACAGCTATTCCAGGCAGCCGCCTCCCATTCAGACGCCTTGGGATTAGCGGAGGCTCAGCCCCACCGCTTGCACCACAGTCTGAGGCCGTGATTTCGCCTGGGTGACAGCCCCTAGCAGTAAGGCAGTGCTGGCGCCAGTCTGCCGAGGGTGTGGGCGCCTTGGATGCTCAGGGATTCCTGACTGACTGCAGTAACAGACTTTGTTGACGTGTCAAGTGCATAAGAAACTATGAGTGCTTTGCAGTGAGAGGTGCCTCACCCCTCTAATGGCTATGTATTGCTTTGGTGCGGAGCTGAGCATTTTGAGTCAATAAATGGCAGTTTTTCCTTCACTTTCTGCTTGGCAGATAGGGTGCTGCATTCTGGAGAAGCTGACGCAGAATCTATTATGGCTCCAGTGAGAGTCTGGAGGAGCTGTAGAGGCTCTTGCAGGTCATCAGCGTTTACCTGAGCTGTAGTTAAGGAGCACCGACTTCAGATGGCTGCTTCCCACTACTATCATGCAGCTGGCGAACCACATGGCCAGTGGAGTTCAGGCATCAATACTTTTGTATCCATTTAGTAACACTGGTACAAGAGTGCCATGCTCAATCTCACCTGGATGGTGTAACGGAACATCTGAAGACAGGAGGTCTAAACTGTTGACCATGTAACCACTAATGATAAGAGAATAATTATAAGTGATATTATGTCTGAGAGAAAATTGTACCCGCTTTAACAGTGGTGAGGTCATTTGCCCAAAGCAGAGTGAAAATGGACAGTGTCCGCACTGAAATGCTGACCCAGCATGTTCTTCCAGCCTGCGGTCTCCTTTGCCCACTTAAGATGGTGTCCCTTATAGTTTGGTGTGTCTGTGTTTGTGACACTATACTGCTCTCTTGAATCTGTTACTGTTTGCTGTGTGCATAATGTCTCTTAACACTGATGGCTTCAGCTTGTGTTTCTGGGTGTGTTTATGCCTGTGGGTGTGTTTTGTCATTAGAGCCCAAGCCAGTGTATGCCCAGCCCGGTCAGCCGGATGTGGACCTGCCCGTTAGCCCCTCTGATGCCCCTGTGCCCAGTGCCGCTCATGATGACAGTATCCTCAGGTCAGTTCCCCGCCTCCCCTTTCCGCCACTCGCTAACTTGCCAGCCTCTGTCCTGTGGCAGTCTACATTTATGTTTCTGTGTTTCCTCTCAGGCCCAGCATGAAGCTGGTCAAGTTTAAGAAAGGCGAGAGCGTGGGTCTGCGCCTTGCTGGGGGCAACGACGTGGGCATTTTTGTTGCTGGCGTGCTGGAGGATAGCCCTGCTGCCAAGGAGGGCCTGGAGGAGGGCGACCAAATACTCAGGGTACAGAATCAACCACACGCACAGACATAAGCACGCACACACATGCACAAACAGACATACTTACACTCGCGCACATGCACATACAGGCGCAAGCACACAGACACACAAACATAGACACACACAAATGTGCATATACACTCAGGTGTTGGGGTTACTAGGACACCAACAGTTCCCCTTCATGCTGATGTCCCTCCTTTTTCGCAGCCTCAAGGTCCAGATTAACCTTATTCCTGTACTTATGTAAGGGTTTCGCACACTTGCATTTGACATGATAATGAGTATGTAGCGAGCGTCTGGAATGAGCAGCGTTTGGCTGCCGCCATTATATAACTCCCTGTGGTATTAATGTAGTGTTACTCTGTCGGTAGGTGGCTGTGTGAGCAGCTGCTGCTGGCTGCCCTGTGTAACGGCCCCACTGCTGCCCACGTGTGCCATAGAGCTGTGGCTCTTTGGGCAGAACAGCGCCGCCCCTCTGGCGCATGAGCTGTTCGCCCATAAATAGAAAGGCACTTTATCACTGGGAAAGAGTGACGATTGTTGTCTCTGTCTTCATGTTTACGTGCGTCTGGGTAACAATACAGCTCATTGTGGCATGCAGGCCTGCCCCCTTCCCCATCCAGCGGCATCATACACCAGTCTCCCATTGTTAATTGGCAGCTCCAACTATGTGGATCAGCTTCTGATGCTTAAATTCCAGCCTTTTTGTATCATTTTGGATATTTAAGCAGCCATTCGGGCTAAGGGCAGCATAACGCCTACTGCTTTTCAATGAAGCCCTTGAGGTTCCAAGCCTACGGCCTGAACCTGCCTGATCCCATTTTCATTATCCTGCAGCCCTGAAATAGGCCTCCTGATACATTGTGAATATCTGCCTGTGTTTATGCTGCCACAATCCTTAACCCCTGCTTCTTGCAGCTTTCATCTCCAGACTCCAACACTCATCCAACATTTAGCTCCTTATCGGTAGTTCTCAGACCTAAAGGCTCCTACTGTTCCATACGGTTTCCTTTTTTGTTCTCTTTAGGTTAAAAGCAAAAGGAGTAACTGAGAATGGGAGGGACGGCACTCTTTGGCTTACCGACTTGGGCCCATATGTGCGCCGCTTGAGTTTGGGCCAAGGCTCAGCAGCTGTGAGCAGTCGGCCCCTCCCCCGCTCACCGGGGACGTGCGGGGCGGCCACGGAGAAATGTGGCGGCTCATTGACCCTCTGCTTCCCCCCCCATCTAGGTAAACAATGTTGATTTCGCCAACATCATCCGAGAGGAAGCGGTTCTCTTCCTCCTCGATCTTCCAAAGGGTGAAGAAATCACCATACTGGCCCAGAAGAAGAAGGACGGTGAGTGTTGCAGAGGGCAATGGATCAGACGTGTCTGTAATGTGTTGCCCAAGTCTCCCTAGTGACACTGCTTTATGTTTGTGTGTGCATATTTCTCTGCTTACATTAGCACATGTGTTGCTAAACAGCGATCCCTGAGCCAACAGAATTCCCACCCTCTCATTATTGCTTGTGAGAGAGTAGCGTGCTTTGGGTGGACTTTAACCAACCCTTTTTATGAAATTCTGGTGACTGGGTGATGACTCCTTTGTTTTCCAGTGTTTCGTCCTATCGCTGCGGTTTTTAAGTCTCTCGCGCTCTCCCCGCCCCCCAGTATACAGACGCATTGTGGAGTCGGATGTTGGTGACTCATTCTACATCCGCACTCACTTTGAGTATGAGAAGGAGTCCCCCTATGGCCTCAGCTTCAACAAGGGCGAGGTCTTCCGTGTGGTGGACACCCTCTACAACGGCAAGCTGGGCTCCTGGCTGGCCATCCGCATCGGCAAGAACCACCAGGAGGTGGAGAGGGGTATCATCCCCAACAAAAACAGGTGCTTCCTGCTTTGACATCGGGGGTTTTCTTTGGCCTTTTAGAGTTGCTGCTTGTCTCCGGTCACCTGCTTGTATGGAACAGCACCAGGCTGCCCTGCTGGACAGCTTTTCTGTCTCAGAGGCCCTCTGTCATAGTGCCCGGGCAGAAGAAGAGCAAGGCCTTCATGGCCTTTGCCATGTGTCGATCACCCCATTGTTTTCATCTTTAATTGTGGGCTGGTAGAGCTAGACAGAGACCATCTGAATAAATGTGATGGGGATGGCTGCCACACTAGACCAACAAGGTGCATCAGACCCAGTGACAGGGGCCCCTTTTAACTGCAGCCTTCCCATTTACCTATAATAAGGCATTCTACAAATGGGCTTCCAACCCACTGGCCGAGTGACCCATTATTCTCATGTGGGGTGCTGTTGCCTCTCCTCACCACAGGGCGGAGCAGCTATCCAGTGTGCAGTACACTCTCCCCAAAACCGCAGGGGGCGACCGTGCGGATTTCTGGAGATTCCGCGGCCTTCGCAGCTCTAAGAGGAACCTGCGGAAAAGCAGGGAAGACCTGTCGGCCCAGCCTGTCCAGACCAAGTTCCCTGCTTATGAACGAGTGGTACTGCGGGAAGGTGAGCGCCTGCAATTGCCTGACTGCCCTTTTCTTGCCTGGAAGAAGCATGGGGTGTTTCCCCATTGGCGTGTCAGTGACTCACTTTTAATTTTGCGCGGTGTTGTGCTGACTGCCGGAATGTTCTGTGTTTCGCTCAGCGGGTTTCCTCAGGCCCGTGGTGATCTTTGGGCCCATCGCCGATGTTGCTCGGGAGAGGCTAGCTCGGGAAGAGCCGGACGTGTTTGAGCTGGCAAGTGAGTACCCCTCATGTCACTTCCCCTTACTCTGTCTGCTCCGCCCACGGCCCTACCTGCAGAACGCTCACCCAGCCAATAGCAGCCAGCGGTCCGTCATGGCTGCATTTTTAACACTACCCCAGTATCTAATTTCAATTACCTAATTGCACTCGCAATTTGACACTTAGTGCCTCTTGACCGTGCTCCAGTAGCTTAGTCTTGCATATCCTTTACAGAACATAGTATCACTTCACTTGGTTTTTGGTGGCTTGTGTATGATCATGGCTGCCGTTAGCCACTCCTCCTTACCTAGCTAATTAGCTAGTTTTAGACTGCCTGGACTCCAGGGTTTTCTGGGCTTGTGAAGAACAAAAGTCAGATTGTTAAACATTAAGGTTTATGGTACCTTTTGGTAATTCCCTTTTTCAGTATTTTAATAAAAGCAGGTTAGTAATGCCGCCTCCCTGCAACCCAATTCAATAACGAATAGACTGATCACACTTTTCAGCTGTCCACTGCACCATTGAAACTTGCTGTGTCAGAATGTAGAATTTACTCATTGTAAGATTTCATTTGGCTGTAGCTTAAAGGCTCAAAGAAGCATTTTCAGAACCGTACCTTATAGCCCGTAGGTCACAGTCCATCAACTGTTATGCAAGTAATACTGGAGCTATGAGTAACAATCCTCTGCATTTCAACAATATCTATTCTCTCCATCCAAAGAAGGTCATTGCAGTTCATTTTCAGTTGTCTTGAGTTTAATAAATGTCAGCAGAGTAGGTGGAAGTTGAGGTGAGAAAGCTGCAGCAGATCTATACAGATGAGGGAGGAACAGGAACTGAAAGGGCTTAAGCAGGTTTACATTTGTGAACATCTGCCACGTTTCAACACCCCGATTTTCCATCACCTTCACCTCAGTCTCTGATTGGGCAGGGATCGTCATATAGCCATGTCACTAGGAAATGCCATGCAAATGAAGCCATTTACAGTTTGAGGTGCTAGAACTGTGACCAGTGAGCAGGGTTTAGTGGCCCTTTACACAGGCGCGTTTCTGCACCCACCCTCTGCAGAGAGCGAGCCCCGAGATGCCGGAACAGACTCGCGCAGCTCTGGAATCATCCGCCTGCACACCATCAAGCAGATTATCGATCGGGTGAGTGGCTCGCCTGGCGGGAGAGCTGGCCGTCTCTGCGGGTGGGCAGAGGAGTGTCCATATTGATCGCTGCCCCCCCCCCCCCCCCCCCCAGGATAAACATGCAGTGCTGGACATCACACCCAACGCAGTGGACCGGCTGAACTATGCACAGTGGTACCCCATCGTGGTCTTCCTGAACCCCGACAGCAAGCAGGGCGTGAAGAACATGAGGAATCGCTTGTGCCCCGAGTCCAGGAAGAGTGCCAGGAAGCTGTATGAGCGTGCCCTCAAGCTGAGGAAGAACAACCAGCACCTCTTCACCAGTGAGTGGGGGATGGGGGTGGAGGTGGGGCAGAAGGATGCCCATCAGCATCCTGTTGCATTCCTGGCTCACCCACACCCCCATGTGAAGCCTGATCAATACCTTCACATTTGGGGTGGAAGGGGGATGTCATCGGTGTCGAAATGGGCTTCCGGGTTACAGTGATGCAGTGGTCGCTCTCTGCAGGCGCAGAGACCCTCTCATCTTTTTTGGGACTATGATCCTGCGTATCGCAGTTATGCGGGGGGGCAGGCTTAAATGATACCTTTGATGATGCCTGAACCTCTGATTCTGCCCAGAGTAATGACTCCCTCACACTGCTCCAGCTAGCTGACTAGAGAATACTGGAGCCTGATCTCCGGTCCTGAAGCTTCAAAGCTGCCTCTCACGCCGTGGAAGCGTAGTATTAGCCAAGACAAAACCCCTTCTGCTGGCCTGCACCTGGCTGGCCATGTGTGTGAGGCCTTGGTCATGTCCTCAGGTGTTACACTGCACCGGTCAAGCTCTACCTGGGCTCACTTTAGAGATTTCTGTTCTGCCCCTGACCAAACAGGCACCATCAACATGAACAGCATGAATGAGGGCTGGTACGGCGCACTGAAGGAGACCGTCCAGCAGCAACAGAACCAGCTGGTGTGGGTCTCGGAGGGCAAGGTGAGCCATACCCTGCGCTTGTGTCCTGTAGGCACCGGGGTGCACACTTCACCTGTGACCTTTGCCTTTTTCTGATGGCTCACTGCTTTCACCAGATTGTGCGGTGTTATCACCCGCTGTTTTCACTGCTGCCAGGTTGACGTCTGGATTCCTCCTGCACACTTTAACACGTACATACCTGTCATTGTGAAGCACTGTTGATGTAACAGTTTCAAACCTCATTGTAACCAAAATAGTGGTCCCTCCCCCCCGCCACCTGATATTCCTTTAATGCAGCTCTTCCTGCTCTCTGCTTTTCCCCCTTTCTCCTGCCTCTGTCCCCCCCTCCATCAGGCGGACGGTGCCCCTGACGATGACCTGGATCTCCATGATGACCGGCTGTCCTACCTGTCAGCGCCGGGCAGCGAGTACTCCATGTACAGCACAGACAGCCGGCACACCTCTGACTACGAGGACACGGACACGGAGGGAGGCGCCTACACAGACCAGGAGCTGGACGAAACGCTCAACGACGAGGTGGGCCTTCCCAGTGAGCCCGCCATCACCCGCTCGTCTGAGCCTGTGCGAGAAGACCCGCCCGTAATCCAGGAGCCTCCCGGATACGCCGGGTACCAGCACACTGTGCAGCCCGAGCCTCTGGACCGGATAGACCCTGCCGGATTCAAGACGGCGGCTCAGCAGGTACCGTTTCTCAGAGCCGTGCGCCTGCCCTGTTGCTTGGAAGCCGTGGTGTGTGTGAGGAAGGTGTTCTGGAGGAGGTACTGAACCTGCTTGTGAAACGTTAGTGTTGGTGTAGGAACCAAATGAAAACAAATTGTGGCCATGTTCGTTCGTGAGTGTGTGTGTTTTTTATTTTTGAATATAAGCTTGGCTGTTAGACACAGTAGCTGTGACCTCTTGTCTTTGTGTGACTGTTGACCTTGATCTCGATGTTGATTTTGATGTTTGGAAAAAAGAAAAAAAAATCTTTGTGAATCTCTGTAATGGCGCCCAAATATGTGGCCTGTAGTTGTCTGCTTGTGAGTCGAGACTGATGTCTACCCAGAAAGTATTACCTTGCATGTTGGGACTGTCAGTGTTAACAATGTTGTTGTAAATGTATTTATTCGGGTTAATAGCTGCCATGACATTTGTTAACTGATTGTGTGGAAAAAAGAGCAAAGAGCTGTATTGTAATCTAGAATTAAAATCAAATCAGACCAAGTAAACAGCAGAACGTTGTCCTGTTGCAAATTCTTGCAAAATGTTGCCCTCCTGCACAAAGCTGTTAGTGAAGTGGCGAGCCGGGCCGGGCTGCGAGAGGCAGCGTGTGAGGCAGCGTGTGCGGTGATCGCGGAGGCGTGAACAGGAGTGAGCAGGAGTGCTATAGTGAGAGGGTGAGCCCTACCGCAGCAGCACGTGTATTAAACGTTTCTGAACACCACTTCACAGAAAGCAGAGGCTGCTCCCGCCATGCCTTGCCTCCCCCAGCAGCCTGAGCCCATGGCTGTGACAGCGCCCCCTGCTGTCGAGAACAACCCTGTACATGTAGCTGGTTTGAACCTTGAGGATCCCCCTCCAGCTGCCCTGAGCAGCCACAGCCCCCAGGCTGGCCTGCTTAGGAGGCCCGCCTCTGACCTAGCTCAGCCCCCGACTCTCGACCCCAACCAATCTGGACTGCCCAGTTCAGACCCAAAGGTACCGCTGCCGTCCCCCTCTGGACCTGGCCGGCCTCCCGTCCCACCCCCTGCTGATGCCTGCTTGTCTATCTCCATGCTTTCCCACTCACTGCTGCATGAACGCTATACCGTACATGTGCTTCTGACAGACAGGGAGGTGTCACTTGATGCACCAATGGAAAGCTGGCGTGAGTGGGAGAGGAGGGGTTTGCCCTGTTTGTGCCTGGTGACAGTTGGGCAGAAGAGCATAGGTGGACCCAGAATGCAGTGGCGATGCTTGTTTTACTTTTCTGCATGGCTGCAGCCTTTTTGCATTTTGTTAATTTCCTGTGGCATCAGTTTCCCTTTTTTAATTGGTGTGGGTTGTATTTGATTCGGATTGAATGAACCATGAATTTCATTGACTTGAAAGCTGCACGTTTGAAAACGTTATAGAGGGGTGGGGCATCTTCAAACATTTGCTCGACCTTTAGCCCCTGGTTTTGGGTTTGAAATGTAGCCTTTGTGCTCAACGTATCCCTAGTAGTGCCACATGTATTTTAACCAAGGTGTACAGTGAAATATGGCGCAGATATGAAGGCTACATGTCAAATGTGAGGTTTTTGGTTTTGTTTTAAGGGTTCATTAAGGCTCTGTTTGATTGTAGAGGGTTTTGCATTTTGGAGTGGCAGTAACATCTTTTTTTTTTGCTCATGGTTTTTATGCTTTATGATTTCACTGAATGTAGACATAGATATGACACGGTAAGTGTGAGTGCCTTTTTATTCCTTATGAAAACTCTTACATTTTTAGTCTAATGCTTATTGTGCCACCAGCCAAATAACAGAAGGTCCTAGTGTCTTCCATTCCAGGTTGCCTGCTTTTTTTAGCTTGAATTCCCAGCAATGGAGACTAACATGGTCTTGAAACGATCTGCTCTGCGCTGCTATGCTATGTGTTATATTCACATTTAATAAGGTGTTCTACTGGCTTCTCTGTTCCCAATAATTTCATTCGGCTCTGATATTTTCTTTGCAGATGTACAAGAAGGATCTCTATGGCTTGGAGGAGCCAGTGCGGCTGAACCAGGGGCCCAAGCAGTCCCAGCCGCAGCCTGCGGGGGGCCCCCCTGCCACCCTCGAGCCCCAGTCACTGTACCATGAGAAACAGCCATACCGGGATTATGATTCCTACCGCTATGAAGGGGGTGGCTACCTGGAGCCAAAGGGGCGTGGCTTCGACTCGATGGAGACCCACACGCCGACCTACAATGAACAGTGGCCCCCCTACGAACAGCAGCAGCCAGGACCCCAGGTGCCGGGCTATGTGGCGACCCGCCGGCCCCAGGAGAACCAGCACCCCGCTAGCTACGAACCACGCCGGCCATATGAGGACAGGCCCGACAGGGACTACAGCCCCACACGGCAGCGCTACGAGGAGGCTCCGCTGGGCTATGA
This sequence comes from Petrocephalus schoutedeni, assembly GCA_026780765.1. Taxonomy (NCBI): domain Eukaryota; kingdom Metazoa; phylum Chordata; class Actinopteri; order Osteoglossiformes; family Mormyridae; genus Petrocephalus; species Petrocephalus schoutedeni. The sequence goes on from JAODKL010000009.1 coordinate 8,840,840, forward strand.
GGGGCGGCCTCGCTATGAGCCTTTCGCCAAGGGCCAGGCAGGCCCCACACGCTACGACGAGCCACCCCAGAGGCCCCTCGCTGCCTACGATGCACGCCCTCACTTCGAAGCTGAGCCCCACGCCTTCCCCCCACCTGCCTCGCTTTCCCCAGAGCCTCCCAAGCAGCACTATGGAGAACCAGCCACACGGCAGCCCTACAGCCAGGGCTCACTGCCCCCTGGCTACAAACCGGGCCAGTTTGAACCCGCGCTCAACTCGGACACTCCCATGACCCCTCCAAAACCAGAGGCCCTGACCCCGCAAGGAGAGCCCGTCATCACCACAGCCCCCAAGCCCCTTCCGCCCCCCCCCAGAGAGAACCTGGAGGATGACCCCGCCATGAAGCCCCAGTCTGTCCTCACCAGGGTGAAGATGTTTGAGAACAAGCGCTCCGCATCTGTGGACCGCGCCAAAGAGGCGAGCGACCCGGCTGGCCTCAGGGTGGGTGTCCTGCAGTCTCCCGCGCGGGCTGAGCCAAGCGCGAGCAGAAAGACATGCTGCAATTCCCACTTCATTTTATTCAATGCTTCATTTCAATTGATTTGCAGACCCATTAGCAGCCATCTATGTAGCCTGGGTATTTTTAACAAAGTAATTCAGGTCGTATGAATTGCTCAAGGGTCCAGCAGGAAGCGCCCTCAAGGGGCCTGACTGTCTGTGCGTCTGGTCAGGCTGCCGCTGCCTGTTATCTGTCTATAGAGACTGCTCACATACAAACCACTTCATCTTGCTGTTAAAAGCTTAAGGTTTACTGACCAAGAACAATCAGAAATATTTAGGGTTCACACTTGCTGGTGCCTTTCATTACTGTGGCAGGTGTGTCCTTTCTGTCAGTAAGAGGCCTCAATCTCTTACTCTGCAGCTTGGGGATATGCCTTCCAAATCCATCATGGCCCCCGGCTCTGTCCCCAAAGCGAACTCCCTCAGCCACCTAGACCAGGAGAAGACCAACTACAGGTAATTATTGCATTCTCTTCCTTTATAAATTATGGTGCTTAAAGATGGTGGCTTTCAGCAATTGTGATAAATGTTTTTGGTGCTGGCAGCATCCAAAGCTTTTTTAAGGAGTGGGATCCCTTTCTATGTTGCATTGGGGAAGGGTTGTCCTTCGGCTGTTTGTTGTTAGTCACGCAGCTCCCTCTAGTGGACATGTTGTGCAAGTTCAAATAGTGGAAAAACTGCCCTCATTTGTCATGCTTTAGTTGACAGTCACCAATGGAAATGCTGACAGTTTTATATTCTTACACACATCCATTTACTGACTATGGGGTCTGTCAGTAAAGCTGTCATTCATCAGTCAATGAGAAGAGAATAGCTTGAGGACAGAGAGGATAATACAGGCTGCATCCTCAGCTGCGCCTGACGTGCCTAGTGCCTTAAGTAGCCCTTGTGTGGAGTCCTGGTAGCTCAAGACCTCCATGCTAGCTGTGTTTCTGCCGCCTTGCCACTAGTGACACATCTGTCTCAGTCTGCCTCTGGCCCATTTGGGAACGGTTACGCCCAGAACTATCCCTGGGCCTGACTTGCAGGTCACCCTCTCCCCTACTCAGAGCCCCTGAGCCCCAGAAGCCTCAGTCCAAGCCTGCCGATGACATCGTGCGCGCCAATAGCTACGACCCAGATGAGGATGAGGAGTACTACAGGAAGCAGCTGTCCTTCTTCGACCGGCGCAGCTTTGACAGCAAGGCCCCACCCCCAGCGGCCCCCGCCACCAATCGCATTCCAGAACTTGGCAAGCCTTACGGATACCCCAGGTATCCCCCACGTCACCTTTCAGTTTGAGCCGTTTATCGTGATCCTGGGGGGGGGGGGGGTCCAGAGGATCCCTGGTGATTATTAGCGGCAGGGTCTGTGTCCTTGTCTGTGGTGCAGAGGAAATGAGCTGGTGTGAATGGGACAGGCAGGCTATACAGCTGCAGTACGAGCTGCTCTGAAATTGATGAAGCGTTTAATTTGGTCTGTTATGCACTACTTCGATGTGCCGCTTTTGTGGCCAAGAGCGAGAGCAGGCCTGTATGTGTGTGTGTGTGCTGTGCATCAGTCCTGTAGCACAGGCCTTTGCATGTGCTGTCAGTCCTGCGGTATGTGGCTGTGAGTAACACAGCCCTCAGCACATCTGTGTAGCTGCACAGTCAGAGAATACAGAGTAGCAGGCAGGACACTCCACTGGGCCCAGAAACTGCCCATCAGGCTGACACACACACAGACTCTGGGGTCTCAGTGCTGGTACTGGTACCAATCTTGCTTCTTGTTTATTTTCTGTTCTGTGGAAAAATTCAGCCTCGTGCCCTTCGTGGGACACATTCTGTCAGAACCAGGCTGCTGACTGGTGTTGGGGGCTGAAGCCCAGAATGGTCGTCGTCATTCTTTTTGTTCTTTTTCTCCATCCTCGTGCTCCTCGGTCTCGCACTGCTACCTGCACTAGATCCCACAGTGCCTGTACTTTGGCTGCTTGAAACGCAGGCTGGCTTTAGCACTGGCTGTACTGCTTCAAGGCCCTGCAGGGGTCGGCAGTGCATATATCCGGGGGGGGGGGGGGGGGGGGGGGGGGGGGGAGGTGAGCAGAAGGTGCTCAGCTGGGCCCATCTGCAAAAACTGCCCCGCTGTCTATGATGAATGTTTGTCATCTGCGATTCAGCTGGAGCATTCCACGCTTCGACTTTCCACTTTTTTTGTGTGTTCCGATAATTAAGTAAATTTTTCTGGCTTGAATAATATCTCAGGTGCTGTTGTATGAGGTTACAGCCACTGCGGTAAAGAAATCTATCTGCTCTGTGGTCTGCTAGTACTGGAGTCACAGCCAAAGCAGCTGATTGGTTTCCCTGGGCAGCTACGTGGAGTCGGTCAGTGGTGTGTTCAAGCGCAGCTGTACTCTCTGCTCATTCGCTGCCGACATTGTGGCCGCAGTATGTTCATCTCGCAGTTCTGACGATGCTGCGTGTCCTACGCTCCAGGGCAGATCCTGTGGAGAAGGTCAGCCCTGCTGAGAAGAAATCCGAGCCCGCAGCCAGCCCGGCTGCCCTGCCGCCGACACTCCCCAAGCCCACCCCTCCTGAAGGTAAGTGCTCTGTGGGCAGGGCTGTAACCTGAAGGTCACATGTGCCGCAGGATTGCCCTAAGCTGACTACACATCTATGCTCCTCCCCCTAGTGAACGCCCCCGCTTCTCCAAAAGCTAAGCCTGAGCTGACGGGCCTGAGGCCTGTTAACCGCGAGGACACGGTCCAGACCACCTTCCTGCCCCAGAAGAGCTTCCCAGAGAGATCCCCAGTGAACGGCACGGAACCGGCATCCAAGCCAGCAACCAACTACAACCGCTATGTCCCCAAGCCGTACACAACCTCTGCCCGACCCTTTGAGCGCAAGTTTGAGAGTCCCAAGTTCAATCACAACCTGCTGCCCAATGAAACACAGCCCAAGCCAGAGCTGGCACCCAAGGGCCCAGGGCTGACCAACAACACCACTAAGCCCCTGGGCTCAACCCAGCCAGCCGACCAGGACAGCGGTCTGGACACCTTCCCGCGCACCATGGACAACAGACCCAAGTACCAGCAGAACAACATCAACGCCGTGCCCAAGGCCATCCCCGTCAGGTAGGGAAGCAGTGGCGCTCCCCCTTTGTCATGAAGAATTGAAAGGTTACATTTAACGAGACTCCCAGAGCAGTGTTCTTGCCCTGGATCCTGCTGGCCTTTGTGTGTGTCATTTCCAGCTCTCAGTATTGTGGTGGATGGTTATATTTGTAAATCTAGGTAATGACTAAAATCTTAATTCCTGGAATTGAGTTTGTGCATTTTAGAAGTTATCCCAAAAAAACTTGATCGAAGTATATTAACTTATGCTTGTCGTTTCTACAACCGTGTCAGGCATGGTGATGCTGCTCCATCGCCCTCTGCTGGTTTGTGAATGTCTGCTCCTTTCTCTTCATCCCCAGCCCCAGCGCGCTGGAGGATGAGGAGGATGATGAGGGACACACGGTGGTAGCCACGGCACGGGGCATCTTCAATAGCAACGGTGGTGTGTTGAGCTCAATTGAGACTGGTGTCAGCATCATTATCCCCCAGGGTGCCATCCCTGAGGGGGTGGAACAGGAGATCTACTTCAAAGTGTGCAAAGACAACAGCATCCTACCACCCCTCGACAAGGAGAAAGGTGTGTGTGTCCGTCCTTTTGGCTGTGAACTGGTATTGCATGTGATATGTTTTTTCAAGGATGTAATGAGTGGTGGCTGGTCATGTGTAACAGAGTCCTGTATCCTTCTCCATGGTTACAGTTTACCGGTTACCGTTTGCCGTACTCTAACATTCAGACTGAATTTCTTTCCTCACTGAATTTCTGCCACAGTGACTCCTCCTCACCTCCATTTTCTGCCTTCTCTCCCTGCAGGCTCTTTTTTTGTTTTGTCCTTGTTACATTTGTTCATGCCATATAGTGACTGACTGGCCCAGTCTCCTGTTCCTGTGCTCTCTAATCTCTTGTGCTGCCTCTTACGCCCCCTGCAGGAGAGACCCTTCTGAGCCCGCTGGTGATGTGCGGCCCTCATGGCCTGAAGTTCCTCAAGCCCGTGGAGCTCCGTTTACCTCACTGTGCGTCCATGACCCCCGACGGTTGGTCTTTTGCTCTAAAATCCTCCGACTCCTCGTCGGGTACGCTGTCCTCTTCCCTCTTGGGGGCGTTCTAACACCGGCTTGTTCTTGTAATCACTTGCTTGTGGGACATGGGGGCACCTTCCCTTTTCCCCTCATCTCTTCACCTGCTTTCTTCTGTTCTCCCATCATTTTGATTCCCTTAATCAAACTCCTCTTCCCAAAGTTCTCTTTTCCATAAGAGAACTTTCCCAATGGACAGGGACAGCTGCTCTGCTTAAGCTGCCTGTCCCTCCTTTTACATTTGCTAATGTTTGTCATTGGGAAGAGGGAAGGGATTCTTGTGAACCTTTCACTGGCTGGGCATACAGTGACTTCTGACATCTCTGCTGCATTTAACTGTACATCTGTCTTGTTCCAGCACACATCTGAAAATGGCACAATTCAACTTGCATCTGCTGTATTGTTTCCTTACTTTAAATTTGGCATAGAGGTGGATTAGCAGCTAATTAGTTTCTGTTTAGGATAACTGGCACTGGGCCTACATTTCATGAGGCTGCATAGTAATCCTCTTAATGTAAAACAAGACCTCTTGTCTCATTTTAGACTGCACTTGTCTCTGACGTAGTCTTTTGAGTGCACGGCCCGGCCCAGAGTAGCTTTACCTCTGAGGCTTCGCTTTTACTCTCAGAAGCCTCATTCCTATTCCTCCTGGGTTCATTTTGTCATGCTGCTTTTACTAATTAGCTTATTGTTTTTTGTACTTTATAAACCACATAGCTTGCAGTAGTTGTGGTTTCGTGAAACAAAATGGTGGGTTCAGAATAACATCTTTAAAAAAAAAAAAAAAGTTAAGATGAGGAAACACATGTAGTTTGTTAGTATCACATGTATTCTGCATTTAATTGTAGGCTATAGGCAGGTATAGAGTAAACATTACAATATTCTAATGTAATTCAGTCATTTTAATGAGCATTTTAGGCAAAGTTAGGCTGGTACAGATGCGTTTTTCAGCTTTGTATATAAATTTAATGAGTAAGAAGACTGGGACCTCGCTCCAGCCACTGCCTGTAAATTGCACACTCATTCACAGACATTTTATTATAACGAAGCCTGCCATTTCGCCAGTGAGTGACATATGCTTCAGTCAGGAAAGCACCAGGCTGCTGACCATGCAGTTGATACACTACACAGTCTAGCTGCCTGTTGGCCGTTCCCCCACCAGCGATCCCACTCTCCTGTCCTTTCCCCTCTTACCAGGTGACCCTAAGAGCTGGCAGAATAAATCGCTCCCAGGAGATCCCAACTATCTGGTGGGCGCCAACTGCGTGTCTGTGCTCATCGACCACTTCTGAGGGGCATGCAGCTGGCCTGCAGTGGATATGAGAAGCGGGGACTAGCTGGGCAGCTCCCCCCACGGGAGGGGGCACATGACTGCCCACCTGAGAAGTATTAACCCTTTGTGCCCTGGTCGTTTACTGTAACTGCAAAGCATAAGGAAGAAGGACATTTTGTCCTCTCAAGTGCTGTTGTTCTGTTTGCATTGTTTTCTTTTCCATGTTTAGGTGCTTAAAGGCTTTCAAAAACACAAATTCCTAAACTGTTGTTGGAATGCATGCCCAGTGCCACTAACTGATGAAACACAATTAAAGCCAAGTTTCCTAGTCTCTACTTCAGAAGGAGGAAAACACTCTTTGGAGGATTTTCCACAAATGAGAAGAATATTGAAAGATGAGTGGGTGTGTGGATGTCGTCTGTGATGGTGTGTGTGTGGCTCAGTGTGTGTTTTTGTGTCTTTGTGTGTGTGTGTGTGAGAGAGCACACTGACAGACAATGGAAATTGCTGTAGCAGCATAAATAATGACAGTAATGCACATAGAGGTGTTCATAAAAGGCTGTTTGACAAGCGATGACGATGGGGGTGTTTCTTTTTGTGTCGTTGGCTTTGTGAAGGCTTTTCTAAGCACTCTGCCTGAGGGGGGGGGGGTGCTTATGCCCATGACAGGAAGGTGAACCAAAGGTGTGGAATTCCTGAAGCAGCTCTCACCTCTAACAGGCTCGCTCTCCTGTGTTTTCAACTTATATATTTTTGAGACTATTTTACCTTGGGTAAACGGCTACATTTTCATTTGTTTTAAGCATTGGAACTCTCCTGCTGTCTCCATCTATGCATGTGCTAGGATTCAGGTCCCCACCCTATTCAGTCTCACACCCAGCCACAGTTCCACACCAACACAAGCAGTGATGCCTTGTCCGTGTCTCCATTACCCTCAGACCTTAGCTTTCTGTTTTAAGTTCTCATAAATGACGAAGTGAAGGCGTCTTCACCACACTGCCCAGCCATCATATACATGAACCTCGATTTGGTACACAACAGCAATCGGGGAAGAAGGAAAAGATTTGGCTTTTTTCTGCTATGCACATGAAGTGGTGAACAGAGAAGGGAGAACTTTAACAGAGAAGGTGTGGCTGTATATAATGCTAGCATATGGCATTGGTTCCTGGTTTGTAAATGAACTTTTTGTATGTCTGTCATTTTGTATAAAACTGAACTTAAAAAAAAAAAAGTTTCTAAAAAAATATATATAATAATGGTTCTCTTTGTATTCTGAACTTTGAGCCTTGGAACTTGCAACTTAGCAGTAAGGAACCCAAATGTACACACACTGCATATAAACATTTTTATTGGTCACAAACCTTTTTATGCTTATTTACAAAATAAAACTGTGCTTGGTTGAAATAATTTAAAAATCTGTACTTTAAAAGGGTATGCTTTGAAAAAAAGTGTTCCTTTTTTGTGATACTGGATGCTGTACAGTGTGCCCTGAAAATGTATTTTTGTACTAATAGACGATTTATTACGGCACACTACTATTTTCTTTAGATATGATAACCCTGCTTAAGTTGGATATTAGCTTTTCTTCACGTGTGGCTTCTTTTTCTCGCTTTAGTTTTTCTTTGCAGCACATTTCTACGTATATCACTGTATCAATTAATAAATCATTTTTAAAGTAACAAGACTGTCCAGTTTACCGATGTCTTATTATTTTTATGTTATTTGTGTGAGTAATGCTGGGTGCAGCTTCCCTCCATAGTGAGTAAAGATGGGTCACGGATCTTTGGCGCCCTCGCGTGTCGCAAAGGCTTAACTACAATCTGAATCAAATGTGAGCATCTCTACGACAGGGGGCGCTGTCTGAAAACCTTTGAATGGGCGTTAATTTATACCTTGGTGCACAGGAATTACTGCGATAATTGATCGTTCTGAAATACTCTGGAAATATGTTTCCTGTCGAAAAGTAAGTCGAAGTAGCTAACTGAATCGGATTTTCAACTCCTGTAAAACTCAATGTTCCTAACCGGGTACGACTCATACAATTTAACGGTTTGATGCGCAACTACGGCAAAGTGTGTAATGACCTTACTGCATGAAGGTTGAACTTCAATAGGCCGCCCACACGGTGGCGCACTTCACCTTATATTACGGGATGGATTAATTATAAATCCTAATACTGGGGACAAAAAACGAAGGAAAGCTACACGTCAGTTTCTTTTAAGTCCTTTGTTATGCTACATGGTTGTCACTATATCTTTTTAAAAATTAGAACTTTTGGGCCGGTTTCCCGTACGAGGATTAATCCTAGTCCTGGACTAAATATGGAGAATCTCCATACACAATTCCAGTTTAGTCCAGGAATAGGGAAACCGGCTCTTTATGTTTTAGTTGTTTAAGCCACCTTTTAATAGTATGGGTTGTAATTTGACTGGAAATCGTTTAAGCACACTTTAGGTTCAGGTCTTTCCAATTGTTTTAGTAGCCATCAAGACGAAAAAACAGTGCTATACGATATTTCCACGGGTGATGAACTGCGTAGGTGCTTCTGGTTAATACATTGCTACTTAAAACATTTGTCACGATGCTCAGGAATCTCGATGAACAATTACGGACATACCATTACTCCTGGCATTTGTGCGTGTTAACCGTAACTATGAAATCTGGTTGACCATATCGGGATTGGTAAATACGAGCAGTAGTGGATATGCGACGTTTTTCTTTTCGGATCCAGAAGAAGCTGGTAGGTAGTGTAGATTTCATAGGACGTAATATTAATCTTGGTAGCCGCTAATTGAAAGCTAGCCAGAACGTAACATTTCACTTCATTCCCTTCTTTGGGGGAGGAGATCTTTGGTTGTTTTGTAAATATTTAAATGTTCATAATCTGAGAAATATCACTAACCAAACAAGTCAATTGGTGTGATGTTAACACTTGGACCGGTTCAGGTTAAAAGGTCCCGCTTTACGAGGTCGCAAATGGGTGTTTTAAAGCGATTGCTGGAGGGTTTAAAGAGCACTCTGGTGCCACAGGTTATATGGACCCCTTCAGTCCACTCCATTTCATCGCACTTTGAGTGAAAGAACTATGACCTGTCGTCTATTTTATAGAGCTTTCACAAGGATTGTTTTGTTCCTGTGCTTATCCAAACCTGGCTCTTTTTCAGACTACAGTTATGCTTAATAACGTAACCGTAATGTTGATGCGCATCACTAACTCGTGTATGCACCTGAAAATGTACTGATAAAAGCAAATTATCTAGACTCTCTAGTCAAGCGCAGTAAATATTGTCATCTGGTTATTAGTAAGGTGTGAGGAAAACATGTTCGCGGAGTTAAAGCATGTCCCATTTATGTCCAAAAATCATTTACAGAATATCCTCAGAATACCCAGCTGATACCCAGCACAATACCCAGCCGGCACAACCTCTGGACGCAAAATACCGTTACAAATAATAATATGGGATCGTCGCAGATCACTAAACCGAATGGGAAATGGATATTGGAGCTCGCTCTCCTTCATTTGACCTTCAGAAACTACACAAAAACTGATACCAATATATTACTCACGAATGCTTTTTTATTTTTTTCTTGTGTATTACTGAAAAATCGCGTATGTATGTATGTATACTGAAGCTTGGCTAAGGCGAAATGATGGTATTTATTGGAACGGAGTATTATCGGACGGCTGTTTAAAAACGTGAGAACCGAATTAAGGAAAGGCGTGGAGTTTCACATATACCCGAAGTACTAATGATATGTTACTAATTATAACTGCAACATATATTACCAAGTCTAAGACGGACTGAAACAAATACAACAGCATTAATGCAGTCTGCAGCGCCAGTAAATGCATTGCTTGGATGGTCTATGTTTATAGAAATGTGATATGTAGTATATAATATATAATCATATTGGCTACAATATGGTACAAACTGGTACGTGTGAACTCGCATGCCAATTTTGTTTAAAGGATAGGACCGAAATAGAGTTACTAGTTGTTTTGCATAGTTACTAATTTCTCGGTTAGGCGTACATCCGCAACACCAGTTTTTAACTAATGATTGATAATTACGTCTAAATAAGTATACGTATAAATCTGCGTAAACAGACTTAATCGTAATTAATGCCTCCTCTGCTTAAGTCCAGCTGTTTATCACCATAATGGTTATTAGAATAACGAATTATTCTTTAAACATTAGTGGTTTCTGTGGCACTGTTATCTTAAATCGATTTACTGCAATAAGGCATTGCTGCGCGAGCAGCCCAATTTTGTGCGTCGTTTTTACTCCATGCTTCTGATTCACTGTTACTCCAAATCCCCGGCTACGACAGTCCTGCATGCGTACCCGCCCAGGCGCACGGCGCACACGCTGCCTGGCAGGGCAAGAGAGAGGATCGGCGGTCCCCAAACGGCGTGCATCACCGGTCCCTGCAAGCCCCCCGTCGGTCAGGGAGCGGACACGGCATTACAAACCGACACTGCGTCTTGACAGCTGCGGCAAAAAGGAGCATCATCCGGCCGGCCGCCGGCGCCGCTTTCCACGTGAACTCGCACGTTGCCCCCTGCCGATGCCTTTTTGTTCTTTAGTTATGTGAACGTTTTCTGCGGCAACCCGGGCTCCTCGGAGCGATCGCCGTGCTTTGCTGAGCACCGGGATGAAGACGCCAGTCACTTTAAAAGCCGTCCGCTGGCAAAGGGAACGGGAGGCGAGATGAAGCGCGCCGCACGCCGCGCACCAGCGATCGGTACCGGAACGTGCGCCTCGGCCGCTCGGGCTCCCCGCTCCGGCTTCCGATGAACTGTTTGCCGAAACTGATGGATTTGTGTTTTGCCAGCTAGTCTGCCAATCGAGTCACATTTCGTCCCCAGAGAAAACAGCTGACACTTAAGCGCCGGCTTCGCATTTTGCATTTCAGTCAACGGCACTGCAGTCTGGAATATATATATATTTTTCACCACCTGAACTGGTGCTATTGACTGTTTTTTACGTTTGAGCGCAATAAAAGTCACTACCGCATCGTCGATGCCAAAGCCTCGGATGCGGGTGCCTTTGCATGCCGCCGACCCCTTTCGGGCTGAGATCTGAAGCTGTTCCCGAAGCCCGCTCCTGAGCCGCTTCTCATCTGCGCCTGAGTTCGCCGCAGCGCCTTTCGCCCCGATGATGCCCATCGGCGCGATGCCCAGGGGCCACTCGCTCAGCCCCGCGTCCCTGTCCCGCAGCTTGTCCCGGCTCAGGGAGTTTCGAACCCGGACCCGGATCATGCTTTCGCTCGGAGTCTCCCAGATGGTGCTGGGGAGCCTGATCCTAGCGGTCAGCTTCGCCGCCCTGGCTCTGACCACCTCGCCACGGGTCCGGCACTCCTGTCCGTTTTGGGCTGGATTCTCCGTAAGTTCCTGCGCTGCCATCGCATGCATGTCACGGGAATGCCCGAAATGTGGCACCTTTCGCCATGTTTGTGAGAGTAGGTTCACTTTGAACATCGAAAACTGAGCAGAACTATGAGCATGTGCAAGTCACTGTGAAATTACCTGACTTTTCCCCAATACGTTTTATTTAGCGAATTAAATTGTCGGCAGTGATGTATCTCACCGGATCGTTGTGAAATAGGCGGATGGTAAAGTGGCTTCGACTTTCTGCTCGTAGCCCGTCCGTCATGAACTCCTTAATATCGGAGTATTCTTTAAAGCCTACTGTATGAACGAAACTCTCAAACGCGCTCATTCTGTTAGAGTGTTGCCATCAATAGTGCCAGTCGTTATTTGCATCGCCTTCTCATCTTTATGCTTCTTTTTATCGCCTTTTGAGTCGGCTTCACCTCGGTGTGAAACATGTATCCCCGAAGCGGACCCCGTATTTATCTAGCTTATGGATCGGGCTCTGCGCTCTGCGTCGTGGTTCATTTGTCCGGTCTTCCGAGGATAAGGCGCAGAATATAGCGCGCTGTAACCTGGCCAAAGGTCCCAGGTGTTTGGACTGACATGGCGCAGCTGTGCCAACATCTGGGGGGGGCTGATGTCTCCAGCTGTCACATGCAAGTGAGCAAAAGTATTCCTATTAACATATTAGAGCAAGCCTGTTGTTTGATTTAACAATTCCAAGGCCATTTTCGTGTTTCGTTCCTGGGCAAGACTGAGAATTTTTGTGGCACTGCTGGGAAAAAGTGCATTCATTCCAGTGAAAATACTGACAGTGGCAAGGGTGCCTTAGTGGTCAGAGAACAGAGCTTATTTTTCTGAATTATGGAGATCATTTTAACTAGCAGCATTTTAGTCAATAATGACGATTTATCTTGAGTTATAATGTATTTAACTTTTGGTCACTTGAACCATTGTTCTGCAGACTGTCTTCAAAGTCAACCTTCTCCTTTAGCGAGCCTGTGGAGTCGTGGTCCCAGCTTTGAGTTTCGGATGCAGATGTCTGAATCTTGAAGCTGCTCTGCACTCAAGAGCCGCTTAATATCATGTTATAGTGATGCACCAGCAGGGACAACAGCCAGGGGGGCAAATATTAGGGTCTGCTTATCCTGTGATGTCGTCTTCCAGGTGTTTGAAACCTAATGTTGTATGTAAGTGTGTAAGAATCTCATTCAGATGATGTTTCCCCTCCGCCATGGTGTCCTCTGCCATGCCAGGCTTATCGTGGGCTAACCTGAAGCCAAGGGCCCATGTTATTTTTTTCTGGCTGTTACAGCAGCACTGTGCTGTAGGTAGGGCCCCAACAATAACTTTAGCCATAGGGCACCCGCCCCCTTAAATTTGACCAAAGTCCTCTGTCAGGGCTTTTCTGTCATGCTCCTGCTGGTGATCTCTGCTGGTTCTTGCTCTGGCTGAAGTCATAATTAACCCTGGTTGCATGGTGTATTTAATTCAGTTCACACCTGAGATATGTTCACCTGAAAACCTTTGAGAATTCAGCACATATACAGATATACTCCTGGACATGCTTACATTGGCTGGTATTCAGTACAGAGAGGGCAGGCCGCCTCGGGGCAGGCTGGCATGGGGCAGGCCGGTGACCGGGGCTATGACCAGGGTTCACAAAAGCAGTGGAGAATGAACCAAGAGGGCTGCATGAAAAACAATAGAAAACAGAAGCAAAATGGGCGGCAAGTAGGCCTGGTCATCTGGGTCAGACTGGGGGCAAGAGGACAGAAGTGGGTCTTATGATGTGACTGGGTGTGTGCCTGGGCTCATCAGCTGCCTCCGGCCCACATCTCACACATTCATAAGCCAGTCTGAAATGACTGTTAAAGTACAAGTGAAAGGAGAATTATTGAACCCAGCACTGACACACTACTGACACGAATAGTCTAATATCAAATCTATATTTGTGTTTGACCTTCTGAAAGCAATTTTTGCTTCGACTGGGAAAATTAGCAAGATGAGCACGCAACCTCGTTTAGCATCGTGCCGAGTCAGAGATTGTGATTAACGTGCCCGGTTTGGGCCTGATAGTCTCCTAGAGGAAATCGCTTCCTGTACCGAGCATGTGGGTTTATTAGGAGGGGCGCCTCGCTCGATATCTCGGAGAACATTAAATGCACTGGTGCTGATGGTTCTGATCCAGGGTCCCGCTGCTCGTTTGGTAACCAGAAACGCCGACAGGGTTCTGATGCTGGCTGTCACCCCGCTGCCATATTTCACATATCGGTTAGCAACACGTGGCCCAGCCCTGCACCGCCGGTCAGCTCCCTTAGCAACGAGGACAGCCAGAGACCCGAGGAAGAATTGCTCTTGGAAATGGCCCCTTCTCACCTGTGTGCTATTATTACATCCTTAAAATACACACTTAAGATGTACAGAAAGAGCTGCCCCTTCTGCCTGTCTCTGCCAGTCTGACCTCTAGTTAGCTGAATCGTCATTTACTTAGGAACGTCTGTGGCTTCGCATTAAGTGTGATTCTGATCTAGTCCCTAGCAAGCCCACAGTGGGTGGAATGAGCCTCTCCGCTCTCTGCGCTTTCTCTCTGTGCCTCTGCCGCACAGGCTGCCAGGTCGCTCACAAGCACTCGGGAATAGCTGGCTTTTATAACTTCTGCCCGTTAAATATCATCCCCAGCCTTTGCATGAGATTCTTTTAATCATTTCTGAATCATTCGCAAGTGGAAATGTTTCGTTCTGTGGCATCTCTGCTTTCTGAAATGTGTTGGCTGTCTGTGCTCGAAGGCAGAGTATTGTGATTGTGAAAGGATTCTAGAACTTGCTGTAAGAACCCAAGAATGAAAGCCAAAAAGAGATTAGAAACTTACAGCTGGCAGTTTTTTAAAAAGCAGCTCTTCCTCAAAGTGTAGCACTGGGTACTGTTTCGTGTGCCTAAATGCTAAGGTCTGAATCTCAAACATGCTTACCTGGCCGAGCGACGTGCAAAGCTGGCGGCATCACGCCGGAACTGGGAAGGAGCATCATGTTAATTCATGCCGGGACTGGGGCGAGGACAGGCACCGTCCTGACCGTGAGCTTCTCCGGGCTCCAAGCAGCAGGCACAGCGTGAGACGTGTGTCAGTAGAGATAACCCAGCTGGGGGTCAGAGGTCAGGGGTCAGGGCTCGCACTGGCCTCACTTTACAGTGCAGATAAGCCTCTTATATCTTCCTTCTCGTGGTAAACCGCAGAAAGCCTTATCACTGGCCTGCCATTGTATTGTCTGTGGTGGCCTAATGGTTAAGGAAGCACACTTGCGATCGAAAAGGACCGCTGAGCTAGGTGCTGCTCCTCCGGTGCTGAATTAGCCTGTCACTGCTATGTCACATGTGGGTTAGATGCAGAGGACACATTTCATTGTTGTGTGCTGTGGTGTGTCTACAATCACCCTTAATCACTATTCAACAATAATTAAAAAAAAACCTCTGTACAAACAGAATATTCCTCATTCATAGTTGGGCCTTTAACACGGACACAATGACACTCTGTTTTTGCTCCTGAAATTAATCTGGCATTAATGGAACCTCGGCTAGAAGAGAAACGCGTAGTATTTTTGAAAATACTTAATGTGATGAGCACAATGCAGAACAATCGATATACTTCAAGGACTGGTAAGGGGGATATTTTTGGAGTATTCAGTACCGTGTTCAGTATAACCTAGTGCTGCAGAGGTGAGCGCTACAGGGATGTGTTTGACATTTAAAGCACATAGGGTATCTATTGTATTGATAGTTGTACTGACTGAGTGTGTTTGTGGGGGGAGGGGTGAGAGATTTTATTTAGTCATGCAATTTTCCCCACATCTGATGCTGGCAGCTGGGGCCAACTGGTCCATTTGACTTTGCGGGACTCCATACTCACCAGGGTTTATCTGTCTGTCCTCCCAAGGAGGCTTCTGAATGCCAAACACACTGCACAGAGCAGGGGGGGTGGGGGGATTTGGTTCTATGATTGGCTTTGGTTCTGTGAATGGTTTTTGCTTTTCACCTCCAGCTCTCTGACCTCACCAGGCTGAGAAGTTTGCACTGTATAGGCCATCTGCCTCCCAGAGAGGTGCAGGTGTCTTCCCCACCTTATCGTGTCTGGGTCACTACCCATTCTTCCTCTTCTTTGGGGGCCATAAATGAGGCTCCTAATTCCTGACGGCAGAGAGGGCTCACCCCCACTCCCAGAGCACCGATTCATGCCTGTCTTCACCAGCTGCCCCATCCCAGGGCACATGTCAGGCTCAGCTGGGGGCTCTGAGCACCAACGTGGGGCCCCTTCATCTGAACCGGGGTTTGTTCCAGGAACAAAGTCACTTAGTACTGTGAACCTACATCTTGGGGGGTGGGAGGGAGGTGCCTGATGGGAACTGGGGCTGTGTGGGGTGGGGGGCAGTAGCACTGGGGTGTCCTGTGGATTTGAAACAAGGGCAGACCAGGCATTGGCACCGTACTCTCGGTGGGTTATATCGCTCCCTTCACTAGCTGTAAGTGAGCCGTTGAGCAGCGCTGTTCACTCAGAAGCCTGTAGCTGGGGTGCCTGGGGGCTGGCTTCCCATCTCCCTGTTACGGTCCCTCCTAATATGCCCCCCCCCCCAGACTTGCAGGTTTGCTGCTTCTTCCTCAAAGGTGTCCAAATGAAATCGAGTGGCTGAGGGGTCCCCTGTGGGGTGGGGTGGGCAATGAGGCCCGGAAGCGTTCTGTCTCCCCCCCCCACCTGCCTAGAGCAGACGTGTAGCCCTGAAAGCGAGGCCCCCCCCCCCTCCCATGTACCGGGTGGAGCTGACAGCTTCATAATTAGTGCCCACACAAGAATGATAGTGAGCCGTTGTGCTGAATTTTCACATGAGCCAGGTAGGCTGAGATTCCCGGGTGGGATTAAGGGTGATGTCCTGGATTTAGATGGTTCTCAGATTCAGGGTAGCCTGTTTACCTGCAATCCCAGCCCTGTTTTGGGGCGTGTCTGCCATTAGCCTGGCTGACTGTGGCGGCTCTCTGGTGGTTATTTTTGCATGGTTCTGCTCCATTCTCATCTCCAGGCTTCTACACATTTGCCTGGTTCCTCAACAGCAGCAGGACCGTGGAGCTCTAAGGTTCTAGTGCTCCTTCCCCCCTCGTGTTCCTTCCCCCCTCATGCCCCTTCCCCGCTCGTGCTTCATCCCCCCTCGTGCCCCTTCCTCCCTCGTATTCCTTCCCCCCTCGTGCTCCTTCCCCTCTCACACTGCTCCTCTCTGCAGCAATGGAGCTTTCTGATAGATTTGATGTGTGTCCTGGGTGGTCAGTTCTCTCAGGACACGGTGGGTCGCTCCCAGCGGCTACATGCCATTCACCAATTACAGTCCTCTGACCCCTTGAGCCTGGAGCTACGAAATGACTGTAAAATCATGACTTCTGTGGAGGGTTTGCAAGGAAAGAAGAAGGTAGA
The DNA here is from genome assembly GCA_026780765.1 of Petrocephalus schoutedeni. Lineage (NCBI taxonomy): Eukaryota > Metazoa > Chordata > Actinopteri > Osteoglossiformes > Mormyridae > Petrocephalus > Petrocephalus schoutedeni. The sequence goes on from JAODKL010000009.1 coordinate 8,857,630, forward strand.
ATTCTGCTGGCCTCCGTTGGTTTAGGGAAGAGCGGAAGATAGAAGTGTGACCCTGTATGGGATTAGCGCTTCTGTGCTAATTATCTATGCAAATGGCTTCTGAAGTCTAATAATGCCTTGTGCCAAGTTACCGCCAAGCAGAACTGTGGCTTTGATTCAAATGCCTTTCTGAACCTGTGAAACATTTTTCTGTGTGATGATCCTGTGCCTGAGCCAGACCCTGTGGGATATAATCTCTCTGGGACCCCCCCCCCCCCACATCCCCCCATTAAGGCCCTACCCACGAGGCCCTGGCATCAGTTTGGGAAGGATCTGCTGTTCATCCAGGTCCTCCACTCCAAGTCAGGTGATCGAGCTGTCCAATCCCGTTGTGTCTTTCTCCCGTCATAATTATGAGCCTCTAATAAAAAAATGGAGGGAGTAGTAATGGGCAGAATTATTGTGCAGTGTCAGTGACCCACTGGCCCAATCCACTTACCGGCTGCTGTCACAATCCCTTCAGTAAGAACAGAGAGCAAAATTGCATGGCATGGACATTCTGTGGGGAGGCAGTGGTCATTATGGGGAGTGGGGGGGGGGCACCGGAGCAGGTCAGACACCCCAAAAATGTCAAAATGGAGAAGCGCAGGAATGGATGGAGACGAGTGAAAATTTAATCTACAGATGCAGAACGCAATGTCAGGTGGAGGTGGAGCCTAAACACTAAGAGTGTTGGTCAGCTGACCCTGCCATGATGTCTCACCCACAGGGGCTTTTATTGGTTCATGGGTTAATCCCCATCATCGCTCAGCTGGTACATCTTGCATGCGGCTCCATTGGTGACTGAGGAGGGGTGTGCAATATTGCGAATATATCGAAATGCACTGGCCACTGAGTGATGAAGATCTCAGTCCAGCGTGCCAGAAGACTTGGACTGCTGCTTACCGTCATCGCTGCTGAGCATGATGGAAGCTGCTCTTGTGGGGGGGGGGGGAT